>CM021101.1:562754547-563100787 GCA_007115665.2 Sequoiadendron giganteum | reverse complement strand
GAAATAGAGAGAGAGAGAGGTAGGTAAGGAGGGGGAGGGGAGATAAAGGGAAGTAGAGAATGGAGGAGAGAGGGAAGAAGAGGTAGGGAGGGAGAGATAGGTGAGATAGAGAGAGAGGAGGGAGGGAGGGATATTTAAGGAGAGAGAGGTGAGATAGAGAGAAATAAAGTAAAGAGGGAAGGGGGAGAGAGAGAGGTGATAGAGAGAAGTAGAGGCGTAATGAGGAAGGTAGATAGATTGAGAGAGGGAAAGAGAGAGGGGGAGAAAAAGAGGTATATAGGGGTAGGCTAGACAGAGAGATGTAGAGTGAATTTTGGTGGAAGAGAGAGAGGAGGGAGGGATAGGTAAAGATGGATAGTTGAGATAGATAGGAGAGATCTATATAGGTAGAGAGAGGGAAAAGAGAGATAGAAAGAGGGGGAGGGAGGGAGAGATAGAGAGAGTAGAGAGGGAGGAGAGAGATATAGAGAGGTGACAAAGAGAGAATTAGAGAGGGAAAGAAGGTGGAGATATTGAGAGAGAGGAGGCAAGGAGGGAGAGAGAAATAGGTATAGAGGGACAACTAGGTAGAGAGAACTAGATATGAAAGGAGAGATATAGGGAGAGGTAGGGATGGAGAGAGAGGTGAGACAAAAATAGAGAGGTCTAGGTAGATAGAGGGAGGAGGAGATAAAGAGAAGTATAGAGGGAAGGAGATAGGGAAGAAGAGGTAGGGATGGAGAGAAAGAGGTGAGAGAGATAAGAGAAAGGAGGGAGGGATAGGTAGGGGAGACGGGTGAGATAGAGAGAAAGAGAGTAGAGAGGGAAGGGGAAAGAGAGAAGTGAGATAGGTGATAGATATGTGTGATGGAGATTAAAAGTAGAGAGATATGAAGGAATGTGGAGATATTGATAGAAGGAGGGGGAGAGAGAAATATGTATAGAGGGATAGGTTAAATAGTGAGAAGTAGAGAGAAAAGGTGGGTGAAAGGAAGAGAGAGGGAGAGAGAGAGGGGGAGAAAGAGAGGTGAGATAGAGAGAAGTAGAAAGGGAAGGAGAGAAAGGGAGATAGAGAAAATTAGAGAGAGAGGTAGGGAAGGAGAAAGAAGTGAGATAGAGAGAACGAGAGAGGGAAGGAGAGAGAGAATGGCAAGATAGAGAGTAGAGAGGGGAGGAGAGAGAGGGAAGCAAAGAGAGAGAAAGAGAGGAGACGGAGAGAGGGAGGGATAGGTAGGTATAGAGAGTAGAGAGATATATATAGAGATAAAAGGAAAGGGATGAGAAATAGAAAAATGTAGAGAGGGAAAGAGGGAGGGAGATAGATATTGGAGAGGGAAGGAGAGAGAGATGGACATGTAGAGACATAGTTCTTGAGCTCAAGGAAGATATTGTTAGATAAAGGGATGGAGATAGTGAGAGAGAGGTCTAGAGAATAAGAGATGAAAATGAGTGAGATAGAGAGAGAAAGATGAAATTTGACCTCCTGAGTACTAAAATTTGACCTCCTGATTACTGAAATTTGACATGTTGATTACTGAAATTTGACTAAGTCTGAAATTTTTAAGATCCTCCAAAAACTAGAATTTGCATTATAACTCTTAGAGATCTGAAACCACTCTCAAACATCCTGCCTATATATACATGAAATATAACTTAAATTATAAGAAATTAAATTTCCATATATACATTTATTTCATGTATATAGTTTCCCTTATAGAGAAAGCAAAAATCTAGTTTTGTGCAAAGCAGGCCAAATGGCCTGCTTTGGATGTGTTAATTAATAGGATTTGCCAAATTTTCTCATATTTTCATTCGTGCTCCCCGTCTCATTTGCATGTCTTTCAATGCAAGTTTATAAAAAAAACCATGATAGCGTTAACCTTTGTCTCAGCTATCTAAATATATAATTTTTTTTTCATATTGATTTAGTTAAGGTTTTGATCCATGGCTTCTATTGTAAATTCCTTCATTTTTGGTCAAAAACCAGCATGTGCTAGGTTTAGGATAGATTTTAACACTTTCATTGGAATGTGAAACAAATTACGTTTTTTGAAACTAGACTCCATTCTACACATGATGGAAAAAAAAAAAATTCAATTAGTTTGCAAATAATTTGGGGGGGAGCACACTCAAATTTCATCTTTTCAAGATGTGTCCACTTTGAAAATTCATAAAATATTATATATTCATTAAAAAATTATCCAAAAGAAGGAGGATAAACTACATGGTGTTAGCTAATTTCTCACTGTTGGGATTTTTGAAATTCTAAAAAAAAGTTAACCAAAAAGGGGGGAGCCCTCAGGCGCTATGCTATTTTTTTTATAAAAACAGGACCTGTTTTTCCTCCCCTCCCTCCCCTCCCCCCCCACCTTTTTGAGACCCTTAATCTTCATTAATTTCAAAAAAAAATAATAGCTTAGAAACTAGACTCGAATAACTTCAACTTTTGTTCTTGTCGCATCTTAAAATTTTGAGTGTAACTATCTTCATTTCCTCGTGCAAATCAGATTTTCCTAATTTCAGAAAAAAGTGGCATCTTAAGAGCCAAAATTGTGTCATAGAATTGTGCACTTACCCACATATATGCTTACAATTCTCTTCCTTTGATCAAAATTGCAAAAACTTGAGGACAGTTTACTGCCATCATTAAAAGATTATCTTTTTTTTTTAATTCACTTTCGGAAGGAACTTATTCCAGCTATCAATTGTAATTCCAATACTAATGATCAAGTTATTGTTCTTGGAAGTATTGTTGATAATCTCAATGAGAGATTCAGGAATTGTTATTGCTTCTTCTAGTTTCTCACCATTCTTCAAAATTTCCACCATCTGCTCCAGCCTACATTCAATTAAGTCTTTTACCTTCCAAAAAGTATCCACAAGATCATTCTTGGATAGTTAAATTTTTGTTTGTGTTGTTTGTAACTCCTAGATTCTTCTCATGATAATGTCATCTAGATCCTAAGACATGTCAAAGATTTTTCCAATGTCATTCAATTTTGTCTCAATTTGATCCAACTTTTCCTTGTAGTTGTTGACTGCATGGGGCCAACGGGTGCAATAGTTGTAGATTCCTATGGTTGAGTTAATACATTGCCTCAACTCATTCATTTTCTTCTTCAAATTTGAAAGGGGTAGTCTGAATTGTTCCTTTAGGTGAGAAACAACTTCACCTTCTTCTTTGATTTTCACCTCATAGCCCATTGATTCTTTTCTACACTTAATCATCTCTTCAGGTAGAATGTCCTTCAAACATTCCAATTTTATCTTAGAGTGCTCAACATGAGAATTTAGAACTTCCCAAATCAAACCTTGATCATATGATGGTCTGATTGACCATAATCTTGCAATTTTATGAATGCCACCTAGACTTTGGATAAGTTGTTGTAGCTTTTCTATTGTCAGATCTTCTTCATCATTAATACCTTCTTCTTGACCGGATTCATTTTCCAGTGGATTCTCAGGTTCTTCATTAGATTCTTCATCTGGAATGTCCACAATTCCCTTTCCTTTTCCCTTGATCTTGGGAACTTTGCATTCCAAAGGGGTGTATTCAATAATTTTGTGTCCTCTTTTTTGTCCTCTATTAGTGCTACCGAAAGCGGAACCGAATTCCATTGTTCTTACTGAAGGGGAAATATTGACTGATCCACATTTTTCAAGCACATTCTTACATAAATTTTCAAATTCCAAATCCTAGTTAGTCAAACTCTTAGAATGAGAGTATATTTGAGTGCATACCGATTTTTCTGATTTCCATACTACATTATCGATTTTTGGCAACCAATTCAGAAAATACATAACCAGACATGTAATTAATTTGCCAAACCTGAATGGATATCCTGACTCCTTTGTTAGTTGCACATTATCCATCATCTGATCATTTAATAACCCACATAGGTCAAAGTTTTGACCATCAATTATCATTTTGTGAGCAATGTATATTGTGTCAGCCAATGTAGCTCCTCGATTTTTGTAGAATATTTTATAGGTTGTGTTGTGTGAAATATACTTCGTAATAGGATTCTTGATTTTTTCTATCAACAGATCTCTCTGATCTTCAATTATTCCAATTAGGGTTTTGACCTCTTTGTTATAGATAGATTTCTTCCTAGGAACATCTTTGACTTTGCAAAAACCAGTTAATTTCTCAATTGCTTCTTTTGAGATGATGTAAGTTTTTTCTAAAGTTAGAACCTCACCATGTAATCTACTTAATATGAATTTCATGAATTTTGCATTCTCAAGGTATGGAAACTCATTCCACATATCCAAATTTCAATGCTTGGATTCACTCAATTGTTTTAATTCATCAGGGAGCAACAAATTCCTCATAGACCTAATCTTTGCACTGTTATATTCATCTAATGTGATCGAGCCTTTAATTTGTTCCATTTTTATTTTTCACATTTAAGGTTCGCAACTACACACCAAATTGTATGAAGAATTCGAGAATGATTTGAAATACTTGATAGATTTCACGATTTTCCAATGAGATTGATTTTTCTACTTCAAAATCTACCAATTGAGAACTCTCCTTCTTTTTGACACTACAAAGTGACAAATGATGGCTTAGAATTGACTTTTATAGCTTGCACATGCACAAAAAGTGCATTTTCCCTATGTTTTCTGGAGACTCTGTTTTTCCAAGCAACAATAGAAAAATCTTTTGCGGACCTATGAATTTCCTAAGTTATTTTTGCAAAGGTTATCCAAAATTATGTACACCATCAATACACCTTCTTAATGATTCTCTATGTTTCGGTACCATCCATAGATAGGGGAGGAAATATTTTCTTGTAAAACTCCCCCTAGGCTAGTGACTTGAAATCAATTACTAGAAGAATCACCGAAAGCAGGTTCCAGTGCGGAACCATTTCCATCATCAGAATCATTTTTCCTTACCCATGTCCTCTTCATTTGATCTTTGATTTCATCTGCAGTTACCTTTTCTTTCCCTTTATCATTTTCCTCTGTATCTTTGTCTCTGTATACCAGACCACTTATGTTTGTGTTCTTATTTCTACAAAAACTTGCAGTATGACCATACTTGTTGCAGTTATAGCATACAATGTTTCCTTTTCCATTCCATTGGTTTCTTCTTAATCTACATTTATTAGCAATATGCCCAATCTTCCCACATGTATAACATTCAACATTTCTTCTATCAATAAAGTGACTTGACATATTTTTGCATTCAATTGATTTATGACCAAGATTTTTGAAATTGAAACACTCACCAAAAAATGATGAAACTTTTGACCTCAAATTACTTCTACACTGAGCAACCATATGATTGAACTTATTACAAGAAAAAAAATACACATTAAACTTGTGTGCATTAGGTTGTCTTACTAGAAATATTCTATTTTTGTTCTGTTTGAAATTATTTTATCATGATCTAGAACTTTCTCCCTTTTCATATCCAAGACCTCTCTTATCATTTCCACTCTTCTGTCCTTGAGTTAGCTCATCAAACTTTACTAAACTAATCTTAAAATTTTATTGTATTCATTTTCAATGACAAGATCATTCCTAAGAGTAGTAATCTTTATTGGAAAATGTGCCTCAATTTATTGGCTTGGACCTCAGTTAAAGTATTGAAAAGTTTATATCTCTATCGCTTTACTGCAGTGTTCTCTTTTGGTCAGCTTGACCCTTTGGTCATTGAGACTTAGTCTGATTGGTGAGACTCTGAGGGTTGTCACAGCGATGGGCCGATGGGCATGGAGTTGGCAAAATGTTTTTTGGCCTTGGCTTTATCGACATAAGGAAATTCTATGTCTCCTCGATGTGCCGATGTCTTACATCAATGACTGCTATCAACTTCACCCAACGTTGTTGGTTGCTTTCCCTGGGATCCAAAGGCAAGTACAGCTGAAAACCTTTTCGTTGAGCGAAATTTCCTATGCACATGATGCGTGGCAGTTTGTCAAAGAGGTGAACACAATGAAGAGATGGTGGGCCTTGAGCTACTTTATGCGAAGGGTTGTCCGGCTATGGACACTTGTCTGCACCTCAGGAGTTCCTTAGGGAATCTAGCATATGCCACTAGAGATTCCCCAAAGGAGCTCCAATGGCTTCCACATAGGCCAAGCGGAGTGCACGAGCGATGGACACGTGGTAGCCTCGGAAGCTCGTTCTGGGTGAGCTCATTGAAATCTTGGAGATCCCCTCTTGGATTCCCTAGAACCTCCTGAGTGGTGGACACATGGCTGGTGGGACCCGATAGAGCTGGCAGTCGGTGTTGTGGCGATATCAGATTATTTCTAGCTTGGAATGTGATGCAACTATTAGCGATGGCGAAGGGTTTTTGGAGCCTGATGATAGTTGACTGATAACTACTTGGTCAAGCAACGAAACAAATATCAATGCGACACGTGGAATTTTCTCATTGGTTGTTTTTACACCATTTTTGCAAAACAACATTTTTTTCCAGAAGCTAGATCAGTGAATAGTGATATATTATGTAGTTAATATGAGATCAGATGTTGGTGGTTGGCAGAGCTAACATTTAGTAGAATCTCTACAATGAATTTATTGCGGGGATGGCTCAATGCAGGATTGCAGGTGGATCTAATTCGAGATTGATTTGGCGTGTTAGCAAAGAATTGAAATTAATTCACCCTAATTGGTCGCTGAATGGAGATTGGTATATTGTTGATCTTGACAAGAAGTCGAAGGATAAAAAAAAAGAGTAGAATACTGAAAAAGGGTTCAAGAGTTTTGTATTCACTGTATGCTGAAATAACATTTTAATAGTGAGTGCATGAAAACTCAAGTGCTGCTATGAGCTAACTATCAAAGAGTGAGGACTGTAACTTTGTATGTATTCATCTACTTACTGTAATACAAAGTGTCTTTCTTTTGTTGTGGTGGGTTTTTTCCCAAAAGGGTTTTCCCATTTAAACCAGGTGTTATCTCTGTAATCATTTTATTTATGTTACTCTTGTTTCCCTGTATATGTTCATCTTAAGTGTTTTAATATTTAAAAACTGGTCTTTGCATGTCTCCTATGTGGTTTTAGCGTTAGGAAAGTGTTTCTGCACTATTTGTTTTTCCTTACAATCTTCTTACCATGTTCTTCTTTATTGCTTCTGGTTCTTTATAATTCACCTTCCAACTGAGTGAATTCTCCATTTATCCAGTTGCATTCATCATATTTCTCTTTCAAGTTCTGAGCAAGGCTTTCCTCATTTTTCTTCATTTATTCTGCTGCATTCATCAGATTTCTCTTTCAGGGTCTGAGCAAGGTTTTCCTCATTTTTCTTCATTTCTTCTATCTCCTTAGTCATCTTCATCATCATAGATTCCATCTCATGCTTTAGGTTTGTATTATCTCTAGCAATTTTTTCACATTCTTCAGTTATCTCCTTCAAGGTTTGATTCAGGTGAGCATCATCCATGTCTTTGTTCTCCTTCTGTTGTATATGATCATAGAGATCTTTCCTCTTCACCTTGGATTTAACTATCTGATCCTTCAATGATTGAATTAATTTCTCAGCATCTCTAAGATTTGCTTTCAATTCCTGAACTTTTGCTTTAGACTAATCAAGGTCATCAAGAGCCACCATAAGCTGTTGTTGAAGGCTGTCGGATTCTATTACATTCCAAGATCCACCTCAAGCTACAAAAATTATTCAGAGGAACTAGCTCTTATACCAATTTTTGGACTCAAGAGAACACTGAGAGGGAGGAGGTGAATCAGTGTTCAACAATATTTAAACTCCATTCATCCAAAACATGAAACCATTTCATCATTGTATGAAATAAAATGTGTGTGCATTCAAATTAAACATTCATAACACCATGACACATAGATTTTTGTGTGGAAACCTTGTTAGGGGAAAGACCACAATGGAGGTTAATCCATAATTTTAGTACTCAAATATAATTGTGTTACAAAAGGAATGCACTTGCATTCAGGCACACTGCCTAGAGCTTACTGCTCAAGAGAAAGGCTTATTGCCCTACAAAACTCATATTAAAACCATCTAAAGGTGAATTGAGATAGTAGCATCTAGTTATGCCAGGTAATAGTTTTAGTGAAACTCATAGATTTGATTCTAGATCTAATTTTAGACTTTACACTTCGCTCTGCCCTATTTTGCTCTTCACATCACTTATGATCAAATTCACACAACTGTACTGATAGATCTTGCAATTTGCACTACTACATACACATATTTTTCTTCGTACATCATTCACTTCTTCATTGAATGATAAAAAAAAGCCTCTTATATATATATGCAATTAAAGACTTATTCATCCAACAGTCAACTTGTAAAATATTAAGTTACTTTTATCTTGTCGGCCAGATCCACCACTAAAAATTTATGTGCATCCTCCAAATTCAGTTAAGAAAAAGAGAGGACCCAAATAACATTTAATCCAGCACGAAGATTTATCGTTAATTACATCTTATACATCCACGATTTCCATCTTTGTCAGGTCGACCTTCTAGCATAGATAATCAACAAATTATTGCACCTTATCTTCTAGATCACTTACCGGTGAGTACGCATCATTACCAAGATACTACAAGTCTCAACAGACCTTCATCAGAGGTCCACAACCCAAAATATTTGTCTGGGTGTGTGTTTAGATCAAATTTTATGCCTTTAACCAGATGCCCTGTTCTCTACTTTGTTCTGTCAGTAGGAGCCAAAATTATACTTAAGTTGCATGACTTGGGTTGCCATCAATGACAACACTTATGAGCCAATCTCCCTAGCCATATGCCAATATTTTTGGCATCTTTTCTGCATCTGCCATATCTTGTTTTGAGTGTGTTATTCCCTTAAATAAGTGCATGAAGGCGTAACTCTCTAATTCATGTGTCGATCTAGAGGATCCAAATAAGTCCAATTCAATTGGGTTCATTGCATTTAATTACATGTGATAAAATCATCTTGATCTATTAGGAGAGGTAAAAACCTATAAAAGGAGCATGAACCAAGTCAATTTGGCCACAAAAAGTCACAAATTTTATATAAAAATTTTTCAATATGAAGGTAGGGGTAATTCAAGGCGTATGAAATGTGTCACAATATTGCAAAAAGGCATTGATTTCCACATAGAAGGTGTGAAATAAATGGAAAGGAGGTGCAATTAGAACCCTTGTCCTGACTCAACAAGGCATTATGTTTCCCTAATTTGTGGAAGGTGCCCTATACTGTGCAATGCATAAAAATTAAAGTGAGCTTAACTCCATACCCTTTTCAATTTTTCATTTCATGTGAAATATATTTTGTTTGAAAGTGTAATTAAATAGGTAAGTAGGGGAAATTGAAATTGTAATATTTTTTGATTGGTTACTTGTAATTGAGCCATTTATTTTAAAGTATTTTTTTAGCATGGTTTATTGGAAACATTTTTGCACTAATCTTATAAAGTGTCATTTTTCCTTTCAATTGAACAATCCTATGTGCTAAAAGTATAAAGTGTCAAAATTTAGGAGGGAAGAGCGGGGGGGGAGGGGAGGTATCTAGTATTGAATCAAGTGGGGTGTTGTGTTGTGTGTGGACTATTATTTTTAGGATCAGAAATGAAAGCAATCAGAAAATGCAACACATAAGACAATGAACACCACAAGATACCCTGGGAAAACCCTCCAAACTCGACGAAAAAAACCCAACAAATATATCGCTTATATATTGTAGAATAAGAGAAAAAAAATATTACAACTCAGGCCCAACACAAGGCTGAATTTGATACAATGAATGATAACACCTCTCCTAGATGTGAAGATACAAAATAAATATTTTTCTCCTTGAAATATATTCACTGCAACAATGTGAAGGTTTGTTGCTCAAGATGATGATCTACTGCTCAAAATAATTATTTGTTGCTCAAGTGTGAACTTCTTCAAGGAGTGTGAATGAATGAATGAACTTGATAATCAAATGAGAAAACTCCACCTTGTATAAATACAAAATTATGCAACTCTTCAAGTAGGTCAACCTCATAAAAGATTGAAAAATAAGAAATAAGAAATATTATTTCTTTAAGTCGGCCCCATTTAATTATTCACAATAATTAAATGTTATATTATGTTTCCAAGTGAAGCACCTATTCACTCTAATAAATAAATGAATAGTCACTAGGCTATATGAATTTATTTTTGAATAATTGAGGCGGAATTATGTAGCCCAAAGCTACAACATCAACACTCCCTCTTAGCTAGGGAGGAATACTTCTGATACACATTGTCATGGAATCTCTCAATATGACACCCACAATGGCTACACCCATATGTGGAAAGGGCTCATCAGGGATTCACTCAATCATGATATCAACCATCATGACTACTCTCATGTATGGTGAAGCATATATGCACAAGTGCCCATCATGAAATCACTCAACGTGATGTTGTCATCTCAACATGGCGTTCACCATAGATACTCCTAGAGGGTGAATAAACACAAGTATAAGAAAACCATCACGGACTCTCACACGTGATGTTGTCATGGAGTCACTCAACATGATATCCACCATGGCTACTCCCAGAGGGTGGAAACAAGGGCTTACCACTCAAATTTATCTAACAGAGAAAGATGCATTAAACAAGGGCTTTCACCTCAAATTTTTCTTACATAGAAAGATGCATTGGAGCAAATCATAGAAGATCACTGAAGCTAAGTCTCCCTCTCATCTAGGGCTTCATTCTCCACAATACCAAGCTTGTCTTGGAAGTACACAAATTTTACTTTGGAGAGGGGCTTGGTGAGAATATCAGTCATCTACTCATCAGTGATAATGTATCTCAATTGGATCGCTTTCCTCAATACCATATCTCTGATATAGAGGTATTTGATCTCAACATGTTTTGTTTTGTCATGAAAAATTGGATTGACAAAAATCTTCACACAACTTTTATTGTCACAATGAATGAAATTCGGCTACATTGATTGTCCAAACAATCCTATAAGGATCTTCCAAAGCCACACTGCTTCTCTAGCTACCACACATGTTGCAATGTACTCGGCCTCTACGGTGCTCAGTTCCATTGAAGACTGCCTTCTACTACACCAGGAGATCATCGTAGGCCCCAAGCTAAAACAACATCCAGAGGTGCTCTTCCGATCAACAACACACCTTTCCCAATCAGAATCAATATAACCATACAGCTTCAAGTCCACACTAGAAGAATATATCAAGCCATACCCAATTGTGCTATGCAAGTGTCTCAAGATATATTTTGTTGCAACTAGGTGTATTTGCCTTGGTTCACACATGAACTAACTAAGTGCACTCACTGCATAGAAAATATATGGTCTAGTATTAACTAGATACATAAATGATCCAATCAACTTCCTATACATAGAAGGATCCACTAGATCTGAGCTAGCTACATAGTTACTCAACTTCTTCAGATTTGTTTCCATTGGTGTAGACATGGATTTGCAATCCATCATACCAAATCTCTTCAAGATGTCTATAGTATACTTCCCTTGACTTAGAATGATTCATTAGGCCTCTTCCATTCTTCTAATCAAGGGAGTAATGCATATATCTAAGATCCTTTATCTCAAATTTAGAAGCTAACTCCCTCTTGCATTTGATAATGAGATTTTCTTCTCCAGTAATAAATAGATCATCAACATAAAGAAACAAGATTAATGCCTCACCATTAACCAGCTTCAAGTATAGGTTTGAATCAACATCATTCTTGGAGAAGTCCAAGCTCAGCAAGTATCGATCAATCCTCTCATACCAAGCACGAGAAGCCTGCTTAAGGCCATACAAAGCCTTCTTCAATCTGCAAACATGAGACTCCTTCCCATGAACTTCAAGGCCATCAAGTTGCTCAATGTATACTTCTTCTTCAATTACACCATTTATAAATGTTGTCTTCACCTCCATCTGGTGTAACTTCCATCCTTTATCTGTTGCAATGGCAATGATAGTCCTGATGGAGGTATAATGAGCAACTAGAGCAAAGGTTTCCTCATAGTTTATTCCCTCTTTCTGAGAGAATCCTCTAGCCATAAATCTAGATGTGTACTTCTCAATGTTTCCATCAACCGCATGCTTGATCTTGAAAAGCCACTTAGAAGATACAATATATTTTCCTTCTAGACTAGATACAATGTCCCAAACATCGTTCTTGAGGATACATTGATATTCTTTAGCCATAACATCTCTTCATGCTTGCAAACTTGAAGCTTCCTTAACACTGGAAGGCTCAGATTCAATCATTTGACCCATCAATGCAATATATCTTGAAAACTTCTAAGATCTTTTGCTTTCTCTAAATGTTCCTCTAGGACTACAAACTGTTTTGCCTCCTGCATTGTTTTCCTAGTCCATAGAGGTCTGTTTCAACCAATAAAAATGTCAGTAGGCCCATCAGTAGGTTCCAAAGGCTCAACTGAATCACCATCTTTTTTTGGTTCAATAGACTCCCTTTGAATCTCCAAGTACTTGGAACAACCTTCTGACCTCCTTGTACAAGATTGTATGTAATGCTTGCTTTAGATGAAAATTTTCCAGCACACACCTCTGTAGAGATTCAGGGTGGTCCTCTTCGACCTCATCCCAAATTACTCTACTCTGAAAAGGTTTGTGGAGCTACCAATGTTAAATCCAAATTGACTATCTTGAGCAATTGTGATCTCAACTGTTGAAGAGGTCTTTCAAGGATACTGCAACCTTCACTTCTCAGTGAGTCACATAACTCCCTCTAAATGTTAATTCCTCCTCTTCGAAGAAATGGTCGCAAAGACAATATGAATAGATTCTTCATCTTCAAGTGATGTCTCTAGCTATCAACTTAGTCCTATGGCTACAAGCTATGACTCCATGCTTGATCATTTCTCCAGTCAGCATGACTTGCTCACAAGATGCCTTGAGTTCTTCCTTTTTTCACAATCTCTCAACACCCTCTTGCTTTGACCTGGAAGCATAAATAGAGAGAGATTACTAAAGGTTCATAGAACTCAACTATCTCAAAGAGAAATACCAATGCTAGAAGCATGCATGATTCACTATCCCAATGTTATAGCATGAATTAATAAATATGAACATTATTCAACATGAAATACTTATCCCATTGAAATCATCTAGCTACAACTAAGATGACCATCATGAATAATATGATATAATAACTCATGAAATCAAACTACAAATGAAGCATGTAAACATCATTAGAAAGATCAAATAAAAGAAATAATAGGACTTATCTTTTGTTGTTTCTTGATATATCTTTCTTTCATCTTTACTGCTCTCAGAAGTGCTAATATCAGCACAACAATCTGCTCAACACATATTTCTTAGCTACATTACGCAGCCAACAAATAGAACCAAATTCCTCAAAATAATCAAGGCTCTATCACAGTATGCACAAGTATGCATTTTATGTACTCAAAACTACCTTGTCATTCCTTTACACAAGTCATCAAGGAATATATACTTCAAGAAATATCTCTTACAACAAGAGAATGTTGACATACTTAGCTACAATAATTCACTATGCACATAAGTACTATGCTCTCACAAAGGCATGTGAACCACATATGTATTTATTCTCATATGACCAACAAGACTAAATACATTGGAATGAATATACTACCCAGAAATCATAAGATTAAATCCTCCATGCTCCCGCGATTCTGCACATAATTGTTCTCCATCACCTGGAAAATCATCTGTCAGAATCAAGCTACTACCTAGCCATCTCATGGCCACCATAAGGATTGCTTAACAAATCTGATTGGATCTTCACATAAACTCGCTTTGATACCATGTTAGTTTTAGGATCATAAATGAAAGCAATCAAAAAATGCAACACATAAGACAATGAACACCACAAGATACCCTGGGAAAACCCTCTAAACTCGAGGGGAAAAACCTAACAAATATATCGCTTATATATTCTAGAATAAGAGAAAAAAAATTGCTTACAACTCAAGCCCAACACAAGGTCGAATTTCATACAATGAATAATAGAACCTCTCCTAGATGCAAAGATACAAAATGAATATATTTCTCCTTGAAATATATTTGTTGCACCAATGTGAAGGTCTATTGCTCAAGATGATGATCTTCTACTCAAAATAATGATCTACTGCTCAAGTGCGAACTTCTTCAAGGAGTGTGAATGAATGAATGAACTTGATAATTAAATGAGAATACTCCACCTTGTATAAATACAAAATGATGTGACTCTTCAAGTAGGTCAGCCTCATAAAGGATTGACAAATAAGAAATAATAAATATTATTTATTTAAGTCGGCCCCATTTAATTATTCACAATAATTAAATGTTATATTATGTTTCCAAGTGAAGCTCCTCTTCACTTTAATAAATAAATGAATAGTCACTAGGCTATATGAATTTATTGTCCAATAATTAAGGTGAAGTATGTAGCACAAAGCTACAACATCAACATGGACTTCCTACTTTCCTAATTATAATGGGATTTATTGAAGGATTAGATAAAACATTAAATTTATTTCATTAGTGTTATCTACTAAAATATTGTGGTTTATTTGGAAAGCTAGAAATAAGGAATGGTTTCAAGGAAAAAGGAGGGAACTTACTGAGTCTATTAGAACTCATATTTTCTAATATTTTAATGCAAGTCACAATGACATTGGAGATGTCCAAAAGAAACCTTGTAAAGCTATGAAAAAATGAAAAAGTGGAGGTCTAAAATGATGGAGCTGAATATCTAAAGAATTTTCCACTTAATAAAGAGGATAACATCTCATTCATAAGGAATTACCTGGAGTTTTTGAGGAAACACAACAAGAAATACAATGAAGACATGTCAAAAAGTGAACCACCAATAGGATGAAATGATATGGACCAATTCAATGAAAGTATTAACTCATGAAAACTCTGTGATGATAATTAATTGTTTGTATATCGAACATAAAATGTAACTAAAAATATATACCTCTTATTATATGTATTTTGACAAGCTATAAGTGAGCAAAAAATGTAACCTTTGATGTAATATTTTGGTAAACTATTATCAATACAAAAATAATAATAATATATTTTGTATTTAATAATATTATTATACTATATAATAGTAATATTATATTATATAAATAATAATATGCATGCAATTAAATTTTTAATGAATAATATATTATAATATTATATATTAATATATATCATATATAAATTATATAGAAATGACATAAATTGTTCTTTTATATATATAGATAGCTTTCCAAAATGCATATCCATTTTGGAGAGATTTTTTACTATAAATACCTATTCAAAATTGATACATCCATTTTGGAAAGTATATTGTTTTAATATTTAATATACTATTATATTATATGACTTTATTTAAAACAAAGTCCCAGGACTAGATCCTTAAACAACTACCAAACTTCCTCTCACTAATCTACAGCTAGACTTGCAAATACCATATGCAATCATGAATCATTCAACTTGGATATAGAAATAATTTTTTTTTAATAAGTCCATAACTTTGCAAAATATTAGTAATATTTTTTACCATGTCATCATTGAAACACAACTATACCTTCTCATGACCAACAATCCTACGTGAACTATTAGAACCTAGATAGACTTCTCCTATATCATGATAATTGTAGGAAGATAATCATTCCTTGTAAGAGGTCATGATATAAATAACTTAAATTAATCAATCATGACTAGTTAGAAATAACATTAGAAAAAATAAAGAGAGATTTATCACATTCATCAAATAATTTTTCAATCAAGGAGTCATAAATCTTCTTATTATTTCTACACTCCTCATTTTCCCTAGTTCCAACACTTCAAGTTATATTCTTCCTTTGGGACTTAGAGGGGTATTGGGACTTAGGTCTCTCAATAGACTTTTTTAATCTCATACTAATCCTCCTTTATCTTTGGTTTTCCTCAAATATGTGATGCATCCTTTGAGCTCTCTTCCATGGATTTTCTCCTTATTTCCTCTACAAATAAGTAGCAACAATGACATCTAATTTTTGATCTATCTAACCACTTAGATCAAGGATTAGACTTTCTCATAATTCAAGCAAACAACAAAGTAGCAATATGCACTTATCTTCCCCATCTACCTCAATATCAATGGATCCTAACCAACTTAAATTTATTGTAGTTGAGTAATGAATAAATTTTCTTGTAGTGCATATGATATCTAGATCATCATAACCATGCTAATAGATAAATTTTAGTATGATCATGGTAGGTAGTGTTAGAAAGAGTTAAATATTTTTGAAATTGTGAGAGGTAGTAAGATATGATACTAGATGTCTAGGAATAGAAAGGGTTGCTCACACAAGAATGAGAAGCAAAATATTAGGCATTAGGAAGATGCATGCAATTTCAACAATTGTTCATCAATACCTAAAAATATAAGACTAAGTTTATAAAGTGGTAATATGTGTTAGATTGATCAATTCTTTAGATCATGTTTGGTCCTCTTTGAATCAGGGTTTGTTAGGTTTATGATCCAAAGTATTAGTTTATAATTTTTTAATAATGTTGGATTAACAATTTAGGTTTGTATTGGGTAGTTAATAGTATGTTCCTATGAAAAATTAGTTGTAAACGTTAAAAAATGAAGTCCTTATAAAGATCATTGAATAATGTAATCAATATCTAAAATCACAAACACTATATTTTTGTGCTATTTTATTATTAGTTCTCATTGGAAGTAGGAATAGTAATAAATGTATTAGGTTTTATTAGTTTGTAACAAATAAACCAATTGGGGAAAAATTGGAATAGATTGACAAGATTTTTTAATGTATATTTTTTCTCAAATTTGTTTCAAAATATCAAAAAGAAAAATATTGGCAAAAGGCATAAGCCTAGATAGTTATTGTTAGAAACCTTAGATCAGACATGCAAACCTAAACACCTTCCGTAGAAGAGAAAACATAAAAAAGCAGAGCTTTGCATGCGATGTGCAAATTGATATATTCAGGAATTCAATATTACAATGAGATGATTTGCTTTATAAAAACAAAGTATGCAACCCTAATGTTGACCTAAAATTAGCTCAACCTAAGTAAAGTTATGCAAGTGTAATTAAATATTAATTACACTAACACCCCCCCATAAGTGCAACTTAGGGAGACTAAATAAGCATGCACCTAAAGCTAAGATGAATGCAAGAAATCATGAATGGGTCCCATCAACTAGGCCTGATCAGGTACCCATGTACAAATGCAATAATGAGGTAGAGAAGGAAAACCCAATGGGACAACCCCCCCTACAATGAGATGACTACTGCAAAGAAGCACTGGAAGAACACTGTGGAGTAACACTGGAACCACAATCTATTAAGCAAGGAAAGATACTTTTGTCTACAAGAAACCATATCGGAATCATAATAATGTGATAGTAGACCTGATGCCACGGAACACTCGAAAACACCAAACTGGAACAACCTTGGAACCATAGAGCAATAGTAGATGATATGATGATGATAGAATCTGGAAGCCGTGAATCTCAACACCGATGCCAAACTAAGACTGAAACTCTTCCATGGGAAAAAGTACCATACAGACTCAAGAACAATAACTACAAATTTAGTGGCCCTCAAACTGAGATGGATCCGATGCGGATCACTAACCATAGGCTCTCAATCTAAAGTGTGAACCAAAATGAATCTGGTATGTGTCAAACTAAGACAAAATATGGCCAATAAGAAACTAAGAAACCAGATTATAACCCATGCGAGTTGCCATCAAAACATGATGAAGATTATTATGCAAGAAACCCCCCCGATGGAACTTTATATCAGTTCGTTTATTACAATCCCCAATGACTGCAAAAAGAGAGAATGTCTCACATGCATAAAAATAAAATAAAAATAGGCCTCATATCTGTATAGAGGACTGAAATAGCTTTCCAATGCCACAAGAATGGCGAAAAAAGGATCACCGAGTCAAAAGATATGCCCTCCGGAGTGAAAAATAGAACATTTGAGTTCAAGGACCTGCAAAATAAATCTGGAGAAAAATATAGAAAAATGAAAACATTGAATAGATCGGCGCCGGAATCAGCTTTCCAATGGTATCTCATTTGCTAAAAACGGACACGGTACGCAAAAGTTATACCCGATTTTGTAAAAGTGCTCCAGAAAGGCCAATAAGGCCTGCAGCAGCCCAGGGGGCTAAAAAATTTTGGCCCCTGGTCGCATGGCGGACAGGGGGCTGGGGCGGAGCCCCAGGTCGCCCATATGACCATGCAGGTGCTTGGAGGCCGGCGGAGCTCCTGGTCGGCCATAAGACCCTGGCGGGGGCTGAGCGCTGGCCGTAGGGCTGGATGGGTGGTCAGCAATGGAAAGGGTGGCGCCGCCCGGGGGCCACCGCTCCTGGTGGCCGTTGGGTGGCGAGCTGGCAGCGCTTTTCATTTGTGCAGGAGGTGCAAAACCCAATGCAACTTTTTTATTTTTTTTTGCATTTTTTTCGAACTTTGTGCCTCGAAATGCGTGCTGGGGAGGCCGTACGGCTTTCCTGGCAAAAAAAATTTGCCCTCCGAACCAACTTCACCAAAATCGACAAATCAAAAGGCGATCTTAGGGTTTTTGGCCGCTGCGAATGCAATGGTGACCTCCGTTTCTGCTCAAAATGTTTCAAAAAAATGGCGACCTCCAGAGCTTGCAAAAAAATACCAAAACTGAAACCCTCACAAATCTGGCAAATCATGACCAAAATCTGCAAAATAAAAGCCAAACCTGACTTTTTCCAATGCTCTAAATCCAATGGTGAAGCCCGATCTGATCCAAAATGCTGCATAGATGAGCTCAAGGCATGAAATCCTCGAGAAACCCCGAACAAACTCTGCAATGGTTTTCTCTAGAATTTGAGAAGGGGCTGCATGTCAAGGCTCTGATACCATGTTAGAAACCCCAGATCAAACATGCAAACCTAAACACCTTCCACAGAAGAGAAAACATAAAAAAGCAGAGCTTTGCATGCGATGTGCAAATTGATATATTCAGGAATTCAATATTACAATGAGATGATTTGCTTTATAAAAGCAAAGTATGCAACCCTAATGTTGACCTAAAATTAGCTCAACCTAAGTAAAGTTATGCAAGTGTAATTAAATATTAATTACACTAATAGTTATATTATATATAAGAACAAAATTACGTTATACCAGAATTATAGTACTGGTAGCATGTATCATATAAATTTAGCATATATCAGAATATATGAAAGTATGTATTTTAATAGCAATAACCTTATACATTTATGTCAATAAAATTATCACCTTGTTCTTCCACCCCTACTTCTCCAAAGCTCCCGCGTGGATTAATCTGGGGTGGAACTGGATTTTGGCCTCTTGAATGGCGAACTTGAAGACCCAATATGTAGGAGAGGGCATAATATTTTTCTTTGATCAAATCTATCATTTCCTGTCCCAATTCTTCTTAATGTAATTGAATCATTTGAATCATTAAACAAGGATTGTCATCTCAAAGCCCATTTTTAACTGCTCCATATACTGTAGAAAATCCTTGCTTTTCTTTGAGATAACTCTTGGGAAAGATTCCTGGTACATTTGATTCCCCCAAATCCAAATTGTATTTTTGAACTGCTTCTAAAAGCTCATTTTCACCCATTGGTTCTAGTAATACTGAAAATGTACACAATTCCTAATGCAACAAATGATTGGAGGAAGTCCATTGCATTTGATAGAAAAATTAAGAGAAAATATGAAGGAAACAATAGTCTAGGAGAATCAAGCTGAACTACTTCGTCCCCTATCAAATTTTTAATATAATCAACAATGCTTCAGCAGGCAGTTCTAAACATTTGACTCATTTCCTCTTCTATTACCTCCTCCAAGAATAGGATTTCATACCTCTTAATTTCCAAAGGAATCTTAAAATTATTTGTATTATATTCTTTATCCATTTGAACCAACACCTTCAGATTATACCAGCACCTTCAGGTTATACCAATTTAAAATATTTTCTAGAACTTCCTCCAACTTCAGAAGAGTTTTCGGTGCTCCCTGTAGCTTCAAAAGTAGAGGACTAACAACAAAATTAGCAACCAATAAAAAATACCTCTAGTAGCTACACTAAATGGAATAGAAAATTCACAGCCCGAAGGAAAGAACCCACAAGAAAAGCAACCTTCAAGAGAAAAACTTCAAATTACAATAGTATATGTTTAAAGAAGCTACGCTGCATGGAATAAAAAATACCCGACCCGAAGACAAGAACCTAGAAAAATACACCCTTAGGAGGAAAAAACAATTTAACCAAAGGACGTGTCTTGAATAAGCCACTGTAACAACATTTGAGAAAAAAACTAAAGAGACTTACTACTTTACAATCTCATCGCAAAGGTGTCGAAGCAAGAAGTGCTGCATAATTCCATGACACTCGAAACTTGCAATATTCCTTTTTCTCTTGACAAACCATCCACTCTTTCCCAGATTATGTTTGTATATTAACCTAATTTAGCTTTTTAAAGACCTACCAATGTACCACACATATGAAAAAACCATCATATATTTGTAATGGAAATAAATGCGGCCTAATGTTATCTCCTGAGAATTTGAGCTTCCCACGCTTGAAGGTGGAGTGAAAAATTATATTTATCTTGGCACTTGAGAAAATGATTACCATTGCTCTGCATTTATTTGACAAGTGGAACAAAGGATCCTTTATATAATGATCAAATTGTACTTGTCCTCCAAATGCATAAATTTTAAAAATTTCCCCTCTCAAAATTACTTTATCAATCTTTCTATTGATAATAGTTGTGAATAGTTTTAGTAATATTTTTTTATATATATAGATAAGTGTTACCAAAGGGGATAGTGCCCATGTACATTAAAACCTTTGGCATGCCCTGCTAGAATACAATCAACTTAAAGAAAACAAGTTACAGACACGCCCAAGTCAAGTGATCCTCCTCAAAGAAGCAGGTAGTTGTAGATCACTACCAAACTCCTTCCCACCTCCAACACCCTCACCAATCTACCTACACTGAGACACACACAACCAAAGTCCATATATCTAGAGAAAGCATCCAGATTGGAATTCACAACCCCAACCCTAAAAAATTCCCACGTGTTTGCCATAAATTTCTCCATCACCGCCTTGCACAGCTGTAGTGATTCAACTTCATACACCTCACCTTCATCCTCGGTATCAACGTTGGTCGGATGAAAGAAAATCCTTAGGTGGTTGATAAAACAGTTCGCAACCAATGCTAAATTTGCATTTTCCATAGCAGGAGCATTATTAGGCATCACAAACCCATTGAACAACTCAACCGTCCTCTCCTGGGAGCCGATTACATCAACAAGAGGCCTGATCACTGTCTCACACACCTTCCCATCGCACTAGTGACAATCCTCCTTAAGCACCCCCAACACCAAGTCCACTATCACAGCACCCACCTCTAGAGGATGGGAGTAGAAAATTCATCCACACTATGTTGCAAGTGTCTCATCAGAGCAAAGTCAACTTAGACCGAAACAATACACTATCTTGGCTCTCAGCAATTCGTACCAAATTCCCAATTTTTTTTTAGTGCATAGAATACTAATGGGCAGATGTATAAATAGCAACTAATTCAAAGCTCGTGACCGACAACCAAATAAAAATCCACCAGCGAATTCATACATCAAATCCAAACCAAATCCCAAGCACTACCAACACTCACATACATGTGAAGCAAGTATCAAGCCGTCCACTCATGGGCCCAAGTCAGTGCAGAGAATATTGACCCGATTACCAAAAAGATCTTGATCAATGATATCATGTAGTCCTGAGCAACGACTTGAGGTAGAATCCACAATCACCTAATCCTCTTGAGATACTCCCAAATTTTCCAAAAAATTAGCAACTTTATTGGCTTCCCTATATATATGTCCTAGGGAAGATTTGTTAAATTTTCATAGGAGTTCCTTAATTGGTAAAATCTAGTTTCCAATTCTCCAATTTGGTGATTTCCCTGATGTGATTGTCTGGACACATAACTGTGAATCACCCTCAATTTCCACTGAGTCTATGCTATTCTAGATGTACAGTTGTAAGCCCAACCAAAAATCCTCCATCTCATCTATATTATTATTGCAAACACCCAAGTTCTTCGACGTAGCCCAAACACACATTCCATTTGAGTCTCTAATTATACAACCAGCCCTTTCTCAACCAAGATTGCCTTTGGCTTCCCTGTTGAAGTTTAGCTTCCATTTTAACCGAACCATATTTAACCAATGCACCTCCTCCCTATTGACCTTGCTTGCCCTGAGTGTCGTGGACTTAGGAATTTTGAGGTCCTTCCAATCCTTTTGAATCTCCTCATCCCATCTTGAAAATTTTCACTTGGAACCAACGTTGGTTCTATTATTTTTGGTTCTATTATTTTTTGTCTTGATGATGTCACCTTGGATCTTTGCAATGAGTTGTTCAAAATTTAGGGATTCCTCCTTGAAGATTTTCCTATTCCTCTCCTTCCATATGTGCCAAACTACCAATGAAGGTGCCATTATCCAGATTCCATACCAATAGCCATTCTTGTTTTCTATTGGCTAGTTGTTTAAGAAGTCCCAAAGCTTAAAGTGTCTTGGACTCTGGTAATGAAATATCCCCTAAAACCAATCCCAATAAGAAGTAGCTACAGGACATGTTAGAAATAAGTGATCCACCCCTTCCTTTGCTTGCTTGCAAAGAACACATCTAGACGGGCCATCTATCCTAATTATTTTCAATCTTTCACCAGTTACGCAATGCTAATGTAAGGCTACCCATAAAAAATCCCTTGCTTTGGGCAATACTTCATGCTTCCAGCTAAGGGTGGCCATCCAAGTCTTCTCATTTCCTTGTGCAATTTGAAGATGATAGCCCACTTTGGTCGAGTAATCACCACATGCAACCCCGCACAAAATTAATGAATCCTCCCTATTGCTCAGGTTGATCATCCCGTTGCTTAATTCCTGAGCCATGACTTCTTTCAATTCTTGTGGAAATGGAAAAGTGTCTAGTTCAATCCACTTGGTATGGTCACCCAATGAATCATCTTCCCGATGAATATAGTCTACCACTTTATCACCAAACTCCACCTGCAACTTGCCCACATATTGATCCAAATCAATTACCTTTGTCAAACTCCTATGGCCATCCCATGAGTCCATCCAAAAAAAATCCTTCCCACCATTTCCAATTCTCCATGAGAGGTGACAAGTAATCAAGGACCTCCAATTTGTTATATATTTCCATATCGTCGATCCACCCTCAATATTTGTGTTATTAAAATTCTCAATGGTTCCGAATTATCCAAGTATTTGTCCTACAATATACGACACCATGGATTCTCGGGGAATTTGTACATTTTCCATAAAAGTTTGGCGCCTAAGGCAATGTTTTGCAATCTAATCTTGTGCAAACCAGCCCAACCATCTTCTTTTTCTTTACAAGCTGAGTCCCAACCAATAAGTGGTATTTTCTTGTCATTTTTTAAACCTTCCTATAGGAAATTTTTTAGAAATTTCTCCATGTCATTCTTCGCCTTTGCAGGAGCTTCATAGCATGACATTGTATAAATCAGAATCGATGATAGGACCGCTTTTTCCATTGTGATTCAGCCAATGTGAGCCAATTATTCTTCCACGTCATTGTCTTGTTTCTACATCTTCAAACCACCTCCTCCTAGTATTTAGCCTTGCATTCCCCTTTGAATATTTGTATGCCAAGAAATTTTGTCGGAAGCTTGCCCACATGGAACCCCAAGGTTGCAGTGATGGCCTACTACATAGATAGCCTTGTGTTGAAGAAGTAGACACATGAATTATCCATATTCATCTTTTGTCCTGACTGCATTTCATATTCGGCGAGTACCACCTTGATGCTTCTAGCTTCCCTAATGCTAGCTTCATCGAGCAAGGTGGTATCATCTACAAATTGGGAATGAGTGACTAGATCAACATTGAGTGCCACCTTCACACCCATGGAATCCATATGCTGGCTTCTAATTTTGATGGAACAACTTAGAGATTCAACCATAATAAAAAATAAGAATGGTGATATAGGATCACCTTGCCTGAGGCCATTAGTGGCCTGAAAAAAACCATGGAGAGTTTCGTTTACTGAGACTGAAAACTAGATAGTGGAAATGCAATGAGATATAAGAGTGCACCAGTGACTATCAAACCCCATCTTTTTCATGACCTTCAAAAGTAAGTTCTAGCACGCTTTATCATATGCCTTGCAAACATCAAATTTGATTATCATCCCTGCCTTCCTATTTGACTTAAGAGTATGAACTACCTCATTGATAAGCAAGATGTTGTATGTGATCTGCTCTATGGATATTATCTTTCCTAGTACCAATTTGAGTCTATTAGCAAGCACTTTTGCAACCACCTTATAATTGGTGTTGCAAAGCAAGATGGGCCTGTAATCACTATAGGAACGACATTCTGGCTTCTTTGGGACCAAAGTAATCACCGAATTGTTCAAATTCTTTAGAAACCTCTTGGACTTACGAAAATCCTCAACTAGCTTCCAAAGATCATCCCCAATGAAGTTCCAACAAGTCTGGAAGAACCTTGTCATGAACCCATCAGGTCTCAATGCTTTATAAGGATGTAGCTAGAATAGAGTGGTCCTAACCTCTTCTTTAGAAATCATTCCACATAACATTTTGTTATCCTCTTCACTAACCCAACTTCTTATCGATTCAAGGAAGCAGTCACCAACCACCTATTGAGTCTGGCCCCCAAGTAGGTGTTTAAAGAAATCAACCGCAGCCTTGCCAATCTCAACCCCACCACACGTTGAGTGACCATCAATAGTTTGAATTTATTTTATCTTATTCGCAGCTCTCCTCTCCAGCACCGATGCATGGAATAATTCGGAGTTTGAATCACCCACGCTTAGCCAAACCTCCCTCGATTTATCCCTCCAATATATTTCCTCCCTCTTCAAGAGCTCGTCCAACATCACTTTCATCTCTTTCTCCTTGATAAATTCCCCATTCCTCATACCATCCTTGATAACCTTCTCATTGAGGGCTTCCAACTCACTTTCCACATTTTCTTTTTCCACAAAAATATTTTTAAACTTCTCCTTGTTCCTTTCTTTGAGATTTTTCTAGATGACCTGAAGTTTCTTTAATAATTTGAAACTGGTTGAGCCTCCCACCTTATATTTCTTCCACCAACTCTCCATCAAGCTAGGGAGACTAGGATCCCACCACAACATATTTTGAAATTTGAAACTTGTCTTCAGTGTTTCCTTCCATCCAATTATGTTCAACTCCACCAAGAAATGATCCGAGATGGAAATTGGCATTATGTTGGCTGACAACTGTATACCAAAATTGCACCAAAGTGGAGAGACTAGGAATCTGTCTAATCTCTCAGCGATTGCAGTGAAGTCCTTGTGTCTATTGGTCCAGGTGAAGATTTCATTTTCTATTGGGAAATATTCCAAACCTACCTCTGCCACAAAGCTCCTAAAATCCATGGTTTCTTGCGAGACACTTCGAAACCTCTGCTCTTCTCAAATAGTTCCAATATGGCATTGAAGTCACCGCTGATGATAAATTTATCCCTTAGATGAGGATGAGAAAATCCTAGCACATAATCCCAGAAGAGAGGCATTATCCTTTGTTTTTATTGGCCCATAGATGTTAATGACCATCAAATGAGAATTGAGGCTTAGGTCATAAGCCTTCGTTGTCATCCAATTTTATGAAGAACTGGTGACATCCACAGAGACCACTGCCTCTTTCCAAAAAATTCCTAAACCCCCCACAAAGCCTCGAGAATCTTGTAAAACACTCATTCGAATAGCGACAATATTTCAAAAACTTTGTCCCTTCTTCTCCAATCAGTTTTGTTTCTTGTAGTAGTATTATGTTGCTTGTGATTTTCTGCAGTTGATGCCTCACTAGGCATCATTTTTCAGGGGCCTTTAGGCCCCTGACATTCCATGTTGTGATCTTCATTGCTTCCCAAGGGAGGGACTTCCTCCCTTGGTAATTAGAAATTTGGTGATACTGGTGTACTTCTTTGCAACAGCCTCCTCTTCCCTCAACTGCTTGAAGGACTTCCTCCCTTGAGGGTTTCTAGATGTGCTGACTTTTCCCAAACCCAGGTGTTTTACCACTGATTGGGAGATCCATCTGTCCTCAATAACATCCATCACATCATCCAAGTCAATATTTCAATCCATCTCCTCACTTTCTAGGGAAGCAACCTTGCCACCTTCATTTTCCTTCAACTCACGGCTTCTCACCAGGGGTGGATACAATGGCTTGGTGTTATCCACACATTTCCCTTCTTGCCCTGACTCAAAGGGAATAACCAGATCTATCAAGGCCTTGCCACAATTCAAAGTATCTCCCATTTGGATATCCTTTTCATTTGTAATGGCGGGGGTGGGCCTAGGAGCAGGAGAAGAGTGTTTCTCTTGTTGCTTCATTCTCCAAACGTCCTTCACACCTTTGTTGCATTTTGTAGTTCTGTGGTCTTGCATGTCACAATTAATGCAATACACCTTTGTGGGATGGTGTCAATCGCCTCTATGTTCAATCTAACATATTTGTAGAGATTGTTGGGGATAAGGAGTTCGGTCTGTCATCAAGATAGGAATCTAAGAAAGTAGTGCCTTACTGATTTCAATTAAAAATCACATCAAAGACACAAATAGTTGTATCATAAAGCGGAAGTAGGCACAAAGTATCCCCCATTGATCCTTTGAGAGAATTAAATGCAATACTATTAACATATTCAAAACAAGAAAAAAACCATGAAAGACAAACATGATGACACATAGATATACGTGGGGAAAACCCTTTCAGGTAAAAAACCCTAGACTCTAAAAGATTGAGCCATTATATTATTTAACAATAGAAAATAGTTACAATACAATCTCAGGCTCATAGCCTATACAGGAGTAACATCTTGTTCATTTGGAGAATAGTAGGCAACACAAAACTAGAACCTTCACATAGTTGCAATGTCATACATCTAACATACTATATAGATTCCCTTCAACTCCTCAAACATAATTGTCTCAGCCAGCCTCTTGGCCAGCATAGCCCCAAGGCCTCACAACAAGTTCACATATTTGCAACACTATAATAGTCAAAGTTAACAGTTACAATGCTCTTGCATCCAGTTCTAACTCTTTGTCACCTTGCTTCACTCAGTCCAATGTATTTGAATTCTTTAAGTCATACATCACCATCAATGACTCCACTGAACATTGGACTTAATCCACACTGATCTAACCATTCGACCAAGCAACCGATTTTTCCAGATTGCATCAACTTGCCTAGGCATTCAATCCATGCCTTAATCGGGTTCCAATTCTAGCTAGAAATCGGCCAACAATAACTGCCATTACTCCTTTGGTCTTCGGCCAACCAGGTGCTACCATCCTACCACATGCCACCCTGTCATTCGCCTATTGCTCTTGACAACCGGTCCAACTCGGTCAAACTCGGTCCGAGCCCAACCAAGCTCTTCCTTCCTTCTACCGCGACACCGTCAAGCTCGTCACCACCAACCGTAGTAAAGTGGTGAGCTCGATCAAGCTCACCCTTCACTTCACCGCACTACCGCTACCCAATTTGGTCCACCTCATGGTATGGTGGTAACTGCCTACACAAACCTCAACCTCCAACCGCACTAATGTTGGGCTCATATTTTCCCATCACGGTATGGCAGTAATTGTATCGCAGACTGTCAGTGGTCAAACCGCATCACTGCGGCTTAAGGAAGAAGCCTTCGCGGTAAGGCAGTAAGCACCACCACTGACCATCATGGTTTCACCGTGCTACCGCATCCTGACCCTCACACCTCTGCAGTAAGGAGGTAACCACCCATCCAGACTACTACGGCTTACCGTGCCACCGTGACATGGCAAACAAGCCATCGCGGTGGAGCGGTAAGCAGTCATTGCTAACCGCAAGATGATTATCGCAGTCATCACAACTACATTGAACACCACCCGTGGAATAGTGGTAAACCTTACTCTCTTAGTCCACCACCCCTGCGCCACTCACCACGTTACCTCGCCACCTGACCGAACCACCCTATGATAAGGTAGTAAGCCAAACCTTCGCCAGCTCGCTGCCAACTGCACTGCCTCGCCACCATCAAACCACCTCCATGGTAAG
This sequence comes from Sequoiadendron giganteum, assembly GCA_007115665.2. Lineage (NCBI taxonomy): Eukaryota > Viridiplantae > Streptophyta > Pinopsida > Cupressales > Cupressaceae > Sequoiadendron > Sequoiadendron giganteum. The sequence goes on along the minus strand of CM021101.1, from coordinate 563,072,705 downwards.
GAGGTAACAATCATCCAGGCTTCCGCCACTTCATCGTGCCACCACCAATCTAGAACAAGACCGCCACAGTAAGGCAGTAACACCATCGAAACGGGTGGCCCGCGGTATGATGATAAAGGCCTGAAACAAAGAGAAAATGCCTAAGTCTTCAAATGGGTCAACAAGAAATTTGAGGTAGATCCAAACAATCTCCCACTTGCTGAAGACTTTCAGGCATCCTCCAAAAAAAACCTGAACCAGGACCAAAGCATGCTCTCACACTCCAACCAAGACCTCTGCAATCGACATTCAAAATGTCCACCATCTTAGGCAACTACTCCAAACATCCAACGCAGGAAAAGGAACAAGCCAAGGCGTATATGCACCTGTCTCAAGAACGAAAGCACCAAATCCTTCAGGTGGCAAAGGAAACATAGCAGCAAGCAATGAAGCACCAACGCGAGCACAGGAAACAAGACACGGACCGCAATTCTCCAAAACAAGAACACCAATCATCCAGAACAACAACCAAAAAACTGGCTGCCCTCATCCAACTGATCAAACCCACGTGGTTGAACATAGCATCCACAACTTATGCAAATATGTCCAACCACCCATACCTTAAAGGTATGATAAACAACAACATACTCATGCCATCATAAAACCACCCATCTCAACATCAAACAAGCACCCTGTGTCAACCAGTCATAGACCAAACATGTCCAAGTACTCCCACTACAAGGGAATTGTCTAGATGAGTGAAAACAAAGAACCATCACAAATGATCCAGGCATACCAATTCCACCACTCCCTGCATATAGAAGAAATTAATCATGTAGTTCCAAGGAACACCCATTATGATCTACACAACCTGCAACCTCTTGCTGCAAGAAAATTTTCTCTCATCAATCATCCACTGTTCTTCCAAGGTTCCATATTTGACTGAAGAAGGAACCCCTCGTGTCATCACCCGAGTGACAAACACATGACCATAGAAAACAATGACCATCACGACTCTACAAACATCTAAAGTCATATGAAACAAATAGGAAGAACAAGACCAGATTAGAGAGAAACATCAAATCAAAACATGCCCTTCTACAAACTCTTCTAAATTTCAGTTGTGGCAAGAGTGATCTTCTTCACATCCCAAAGGGAAAGCCTTAACAACACCTAATAACACCATGGATGTAAGCATCAAGAAGATTAGACTAACCCTTACACCATCTCCTGTCAGTCGTCAAAAGCACAAGGAGATACACAATGTTATCCATCTTCCATTATGAATCCTTCGGAATCTTAAAACAACAACTCAAGATTCATACCAATGAAAGATAAAGCATAACACACCTGAAAATTATAATGGGAAAATACCTTTCACAGGAGCACTGTCGAGCAAACCAAGGAGAAAATAAAACATGCTCATCCAAGATATACAAGTCATTGTGACTTACCCAAGAACATTCTCCTTCAAGGCCACTATTCAAATCACATTCAACCAAGGTGCAAGCAACTCAGACTTTCAGCTATAACGCAACATTCACAAAAGAATTTCAGCCTCACCTTATTCTCCATGCATCCATGAGCACAAGCAACTTGTCATCTCATGCTGACTCCAATCTGCAATACTGCAGTAACCATGAAGTCTACCAACATATGACCAATGCACTCAAAACATAGAGAAACCCTAGACCACTGTCAAAGCTTCAAAACTTATCATGACACCATGATCTACACATCTCCATTGGGAGATACCATGCTTCAAGTGAACAACCTATGGTCTCAAGAGCAAAGAAAAATGCCAAAACTCTAAGAAAGAGTAACCATGACATAAAGCAAAAAAATCTAAACCAAAACCAACATCACCTGTCAAGCACCACCAACAACTCAGCCAAAACTAACAATGTCTTCCATGGCTCTAAGATGTTGTACACCTTCAAATAGTGAACATGCAGATGCAAAAGAACTCTTCTAAAACAACTAGATCTAAGAGTCCTCAAGAAGCATCTACAACACCAAAGAAGACCACTAGTCATTGCTAAATATCCCACTGCAACGTGACACCGAGCTCTCCAAGCATGATGACCAAACATCTGCTGATTTGAAAACCTCCAGGTACAAAATGACAACATGTCCCTCAGACAACAACACCGAACTACACCAAGATCACCAGATCACGCAGACCACACCATCACTATCAAAAGCTTACATAAGCTCTCCATGACATCATGATTCTCATGTTGCAGGTCCCCATAACTGAAAATTCAGGTACTCAAAATGCCATTCACCTTCTCATCTCAAAATAGCTACGCTAATGCACAAGTGACCATAGACAAGGTCAGCTAGCAGATTTGTAATATCACAAAAGAAATCACGTGGATATTGGTAGTCCACTCCCGAGTTGTCTCACATCAGTCAATAGGTAGCTAATCTATTAGCCACACAACTCAGAGATCCTCTTCAAAGGACAACCCTGCAAATCTATTATCACACTGGCAAACTGCAAAGCTGATATCTCAAAGAGAACAACCATGTAGACCACCATGAATCAAACACTAGATCAACAACAGATCTGACTTGCCAAAAATGTCCACAACACAAGCACCATAGTCTAGGAAGCCCGCAAGCAACACCACAAGAAATGTTGAATGAGTAAACACATACCAACACTCCCATGCAGAGAAGACAACACAGCTCCTCAAGACTAGTTGAACTGCACTATCTCATCCAGTCACACCCCAAAAGCCAAAATCTGGAAAAAATCAGATAACAACTCCACACAATGCATGTTTTCTCTTGGCCGTGTAAAACCTACAAAACCATAGTGTTTATAAAACACCCACACATCTCCATCTTCATTGCTCATCTGGATGACTCAGGAGTCTGCACACAACCATCATGGATAACCAGAACAATGAAAAGAAACATGAAAATGCATGATAGAATTTTTAGGAAAATCTACACAAAACCTCCAAAGCCAAAGACATGAATCTGAAACCATGCAAGTGCAAGACACGAGTAGACAGGAACACCAGGTCCATTTCAGACCAGTTCCAACACCACAATCATGCACAAGAAAATGGGAGAACTAGGCTATCTAGAGGTTGTAGACCACTAAGGTCACTTCATAGCCTCCATGCAATCAAAGCACCAGAGAAACTGCCTTCAATGCTAAGTCAAAAACACCCAGTACAAGCACAACTCTCCATAGTTGATCAACAACACAAGCAAGTCCATACCACCAAGGAGCCTCTTACATAGACACCTAGTGTGAACACCACGCTTCGTTGCAACACAACCATGAACATACCCCACGCCCTTTGCATCAAGAACTTTTGTTGTGAGCCAAGAGCCTCAAACCATGTTGCCACAACATGACCAACTCCAGTCATCTCCATCATTTTTCAAACTATGTGTTGAATCAAAGAGGAACATACTTCCAGTCATCGAAGGATCAATCACCATCCGATTTCTCTAGACTTCCTCAAGCTTGTCAAGCTAAGAAATCATCACATGAGAAAACCCTAAACTTCAGCAACCAGGAGAAGACTTTGGTACCACTAGTTGGTATCATCAAGCCTTCACCTCCTTCAACCAAATGTGATACCACTTGTTGGAGATAAGGATTTCAGTCTATCATCAAGATAGGCATCTAAGACAAAAGTGCCTTAGTGATTTCAATTCAAAATAACATCAAAGACACAAACAATGTACCATAAAGTGGAAGCAGGCACATAGTATCCCCTATTGATCCTCTAAGAGAAGTAAATGCAAAACTATTAACAGATTCAACACAAGAAAACAACCATGAAAGACAAACATGATGACACATAGATATATGTGGGGAAAACCCTTTCAGGTAAAAAAATCCAGACTCCAAAAGATCGAGCCATTGTATTATTCAACAACAAAAAATAGTTACAATACAATCTTAGGCTCATAGCCTATACAGGAGTCACATCTTGTTCATCTGGAGAATAGAAGGCAACACAAAACCAAAACCTTCACATAGTTGCAATGTCATACATTTGACCTACTATATAGATTCCCTTTAGCTCCTCAGACATAATTGTCTTAGCCAGCCTCTCGGCCAGTACAGCCCCAAGGCCTCACAACAGGTTCACATCTTCGCAACACTGAAATAGTCAGAGTTAAAAAGTAACAATGCTCTTGCATCCTGTTCTAACTCTCTACCACCTTGCTTCGCTCAGTCCAATGTATTTGACTTCTTTAAGTCATACATCACCATCAATGACTCCACTGAACGCTAGCCTTAATCCACGCTGCTTTGACCTTTCGAGCAAGCAACCAATTTTTCTAGATTGCATCAAGCCACCCAGGCATTCAATCCACGCCTTAATTGGGTTCCAATTCCAGCTAGAAATCAACCAACAATAACTGTCATTAGTCCTTTGGTCTTCGACCAACCAGGCACTACCATCCTGCCACGTGTCACCTTGTCATTCGCCTATCGCTCCTTACAATAGGTCCAACTCAATCAAACCTAGTCCGAGCCCAATCGAGCTCTTCCTTCCTTCTACTGCGACACTGCCAAGCTCATCACCACTAACTGTGGTAAAATGTTGAGCTCAACCAAGCTCACTCTTCACTTCACCGCACTACCACTACCCAGTTTGGTCCACCTCATGGTATGGCGGTAACCGCCTACACAAACCTTGACCTCCAATCACACTACCGTTGGGCTTGGATTTTCCCATCGCAGTATGGCAGTAACCGTATCGCAAACCGTCAGTGGTCAAACTGCATCACCACAGCTTAAGGAGTAAGCCTTCGTAGTAAGGCGGTAAGCACCACCACCGACCATCACAGTTTCATCGTGCTACCGCATCCTGACCGTTACACCTTCATGGTAAGGAGGTAACCGCCCATCCAAACTACTGCAGCTTACCATGCCACTACGATATGGCCAACAAGCCATTGCAGTGGAGAGGTAAGCAGTCATTGCTAACCGCTAGCTGACTACTACAGTCACTGCGGCTACACCAAACACCACCCACGGTATAGCGGTAAACCTTACACTGCCAATCTGTCACCCCTGCACCGCTCACCGCGTTACCTTGCCACCGACTAGACCACTTTGTCGTAAGGCGGTAAGCCAAACCTTCACCAACTCGTTGCCAACCGCACTGCCTCACCACCACGAGCCACCTTTGTGGTAAGGAGGTAACTTTCATCCAAGCCACCGCCACTTCACCATGCCACCGCCAGTCTAAAACAAGACCGTCGTGGTAAGGTGGTCACACCGCCCAACCGCCGAATAGGGTGGCCCGCAGTATGGTAGTAAAGGTCCGAAATAGAGAGAAAATGCCTAAGTCTTCAAATGAGTCGACCAGAAATTTAAGGCAGATCTCAACAGAGATCACCATCAAGGATACCATATAAATCTCCATTAGAGTTCCCAATGAGCAGCCAATTTTTTCTAAACAGTCTCCAGTCCAGTAATCCACCAGAAGATTGTAGAGCCTTACCCAAACCGGCTGGTCATATGGCCACATTTTTGTTGGATCAAAGTTCTGATTCCAGGGTTGCATGTATAAGGGTTTTCCATCCATGAATCATAGGTCACCCTCCGTGACCCAATTTTTCATTTCCTCATTTGCAAAGACCACCAAAAAGAAGCCTTTCGATAAGAATCTTATTAGAACTTTCATCTCCCATTACGCCTAAATCCAATTTTTTATCAAACCTCGGTCAGGAGTTCCACCAACAAAATGGCAGATGAAGGAATAATCCCTAAGAATTGCCGCATCAGCCTTGATTTCCTTAGTGACATCAATCTCCAAAACTTCTTCAGCAGTCTTCTGGCTAGGGTTAAGGTACCCCTTCTCCGCCCAAGCCCGACTCGCATCAAGCCTCTGAGCATTCCACACATTCCTCACCTTTCGTTTATTGCTCAAACTTTGGCACATTGGCCTCTCCACCCATTCCTTTCACCTTTTGTTTGTCTTTTTCCATGATGCCATGGCTTGTTGTGCCCTAGCTTGTTGTTGCATCAAAGGGGATTCAAGTGTATCATGTTTTCTGCAACAGGTTCCCTTCCTTCCATAGGGGCCGCCTCTTGCCTCCAGTAAATTGGATGGCACTTATCCACCTATCTCCCCCATGAGAAGACCCACTGAGGATTGTAGTCCTGACACAGATCTCCTGACACTTCCTTGCTCACTTCATCCCCCCAACGCAATTTCACTTTGGCCTCACCATCCTTCTCTGCTTCGTAGTCACGCTGCTCTGCGAGTCTTCTCCGCTTTGCGCCATCTTACAAAGCTAAATAGTTTTAGTAATCTTATGCAAGGTATTGGACTCTTAATTAATTGTACTATGATGGAATCTTTGTAACTCTATTCATTTTTATTTTATTCATTGTCTTATTTCATAGTGGCATTGTTTTATATTTAAAAGGTTGTGGGCCAACATTGTAGAATGTAATTTTATTTTTTATGATATTAAAGCTAATTTTAATTTGTATGGGTATTCATAATTATTAAAAATGATGAAATAAAAAAAATATGAAAAATTGAAATAAAATATCTCTTTTTGATTATCATCTACAATATAATTTTAACTTTTATTTAATTAGATTGTTTCATTTTAACTTTTAAACATTATTTAAATATTAAATTCTGATCTTTAATCTGTCGAATAATTACCAATATATTACAAATCTCACTGTGAAAAATCACAAGTGAAATTCTGATCTTTAATCTGCCTGAATAATTGCCAACATATTACAAATCTCACTGTCAAAAATCACATGCTCACAAATATACTTTTTAATTTTATTTCCGTATGTTTATTCCTGGAACCCACAATCATTTTGTACTTCGAAAACCAGGAGCACACATGGGCCTTTCATGGTTATCCCCTTCGTCTCATCTGACAAATAACCTCACAAAGTTTTTGCACAAAAATTGCAGATAATAAGACAACGCGATTAGCATCTCCCAGCTGCTAGAGTCCTTAAATACAGGAAAACTTCCCCCACTCTGCTAAGAAATCTTCTTCAGCTTCCATCATGAGCTGCAAGATTTATGGAGCTGTGTTGTTCGCCATTATTGCATGCTCTGCTGCTGCTCATGCACTTGATGATGATGGGCATTTGTTGTCAGTCAAAATTGTGGGCAGTGTATTTTGTGATACATGTTACAAGCAACACTTCTCCAAAAACAGTTACTTCATATCAGGTATAACTTGTTAATTCTGTTTTCTTTTTCTTGTTAAGCCTTTTCTATCTTGGATGCATTTCTTTGCTTTTTTTTCCAAATTTAAAGTTTCGGGGAAAGATGTTTTTGAAAGATTGTTTCTGAAATTGATTGTATATATTTTATATCAACATTTTGAATCACAATTCGTGATCCAAGATTTTCTTAAATGCACAAATCAGTTTTACTGACTGTTTACTACTTGCATGAATTGCTCTAGGTTCAGCATGGCTTCCCAAATATACTTTAATTTATCATGTACATAGAATAGATGTGGATCAGTAATTTCTCATTTGGAAGTTACTCTGAACTTATGTTTTGTTTGAGTATTGGATGAACCCTTGCCGTGGAGCAGTACTTTTTTAGTTGGGTGTTTCTCTGATTTTATATTTTGTTTGAGTATTGGATGAACCCTTGCTGTGGAGCAGTAATATTTTAGTTGGGTGTTTCTCTGATTTTATATTTTGTTTGAGTATTGGGTGAACCAGGTGCTTCAGTAGCTGTGGAATGCAGAAACAATAAGCAGACACCTGATTTTCGGAGTGAAGCAAAGACAAATGAGTATGGAGAGTTCAAGGTGGAACTTGTTCCATCCATCTTCCATTCAGATAAAGAACTAAAGAGATGCTCTGTAACATTGCTTCAAAATGAAGAGCAAAAAGGCCCTTGCAAGCTAGTATCCATAGTCAATTCCTCCTCATTCACTTTGAAGTCAAAGCAGGGTAGTATCCACACATATTCTGCAGGTTTCTTCAGCTATAGGCCTCAATCTCCACCTCCCTTTTGCTCCCAAGATGCTGCTAATAACCCTAAATATCACTTGAAGGCTTTATTACAATCCTCCAAGGTATCTGGGTTGCCACCATTTCTAGCACCAATCTTTCCTTCACCACCTCTTTCCCTGCCACGGCTCCCTCTAGTTCCCCCACTACCTCCGCTCATTGTCCCTCCAATCCCATTTATTTTTCCCACAACACCACCTGCTCCTCCCTTGCCTGCAAAACCATTGGAAGCACCATCTCTGGATCTGTTACCTCCCATTCCATTAGAAACACCACCTCTCATTCCTGTACCTCCTTTGCCTGAAGTACCACTTCCTCCTCTGCCTCAAGTACCACCTCTCGTTCCACTTCCCCCTTTGCCTGAAGTACCACCACTGCCACCACTGGTACCTCCTGCCCAAAATTCTGCCCCCAACCCATGACTAATACCTTCCGCCTTCATTTTCACTCCACTCCTTGTACCCCTTAAACCAAGTTTCTTCCAATACCCTCATACACTAGAGGTTTGTCATAATCTTAAACTTTCTAAGTTCTCGAAATATGCATCATATAGTAAACGGTCCAGCTTTCTAGAGGGCATTGAAAGAGTTGGGTATTTGCATAATGTGTGCTCAAACAGCAATGCATTATGAAGTGTAATTGTAGATCTAAAATCTATATATGATTATCTTTTTATAAATAATTAATCAGAGATTTCAGCCATATTTACAAAACGAATGAGTTCATGTTACTTTATATGTATTTTCTAGTCAGATATAGGATTGGCATCCTAAATTTAACAAGAATGATGGAAGGAATTATAAATGTATGTGTTGGTGTTAATGTTAATTGTTTTTAAAATAAAATATATTTCTCACGTTTAGAATTTATTAATTCATATTTTATGAAAAGTGATTTACATATAATTATTTTTAGAACTACGAAATATTTATTTAGTATTGATTGCATATAGGTCATGTTTATATAAAGGTGAAATCTTGAAATTTTCACAAGATTTCCATCCTGACACTACTATACTTTTAAGGAAGTTTTCATCTTGGAACTACTATAATTTTCTAGTCAAACTCATTAATCCATAGTTCATGAGTATTGGTTCATACTAATTCATCTCCCATGAGAATGAATGATCTACTTAGCACTCATTACATCTAAGTGATATTTACAAAAGTGAAGCATCATGAATTTTTGAGATGTCACCCATCCTAGCACTACTCCAATGCATTTAATTAGGATAGGTGACCAAGTCTTGATTCTTCACCCTTGTTAGCATCACCTAGATGTATTGTGTGCTAAGTAGACCATTCATGCTCATGACATATGAGTTCAGGTGTATCACTATTTATGAAATATGTGTCAATGAATTTGATTCAAAAATTATGCAATTGAATCCTAATAAAATATCATACTTTGATACACTATGAAAATACCTCTTACTTGTAATTGGATGAGCTATAGGGTTCTATAATGAATGGTTCATAAGGCACAAAATTTGTTAAAGATTTTGCAAATAGGATAGCAAGTTAAGTGGACTTGATTTTGAGAAAAAATCTACAATTAAGTGTGTTTAAATCAAAATATTATGAATGATATTGATATGAGTGACTTCCCAAAGAATTTTGATGCTTTACTTCCGTAAACATAACCTAAACTCAATAGATATTGAATGAAGAAAAATAAATCTATATAAACTATTATTCATTACATATAAATTACTAAATTTAATTCAAATTATATAATTAAATCTTAATAAAACATCACAAATATTATATTTTATAATATTAAATAAAAATAAAAATTATTTCAACAATTATTATTTTTAATACCTTTATATAAATATTTAATATTTGAAGGGAAGAATGTGAGGTCAAAGCAAAACATATTTCTCAAACAAAATGTGTTAAAAAAATATGGAGTGAAGAGAATAGCATCCCTATCTATTGCATTTCCTACCATAAGTCCTACCCATGTTAAACACTTTAACTTCTAGATTCATAATTTAATCACCAAACTAACTCACTTCATTATATACATGTTTAAGTTAACCTTTATTTATAATTACATCATGTATATATATAGTGTATATTATCTCTTGTATTTGGGTGATTCCACAATACCGATTTATAATTTTTGGTCAAACTGGACACTGATTTGATTTTTTCTAACTAAATCTTCACTTTCGTACACTTATAGCGGCTAAACCGTGAGGAATTTGAAGATGATGCAAACTAGTGGTTTGTGAAATTTTGTCTGTAGATTCTAAATATATTTTTTTCAAAAAAAATGGAATTAGATTGCACTTCTTTTCCCATCTCCTTCGAAAATGAGTTTTTTTTTCAGTAAACACCATTTTTAAGGAGTGATGTTCACCGTATAACACATAAATTTTTTTTCATGAAGGATAATTTTTTTTTTTTTTTTAATTTAGATTTTTAACTATGATATCTAGTGCTTCCAATTAGTTTCATAGTATTTTATTGAATATTTTTTCCTTAATCAAGTTTCAAAGTCAAACCAATTACAATTCAAATATAGGTGGACCATATAACACATAAAAAAAATTGTATGTATCAAAATTCAATTTTATTTTTTGGTTGGATTAAGGACTTCAATATCTAGTGCACTCATATTTTTCAATTTTTTTTTTTGATAATCTTCTATTTTTCCACATGTGCATAACAAAGAGCTTGATTTTCGGTGAAAAATCAACATTCACAAGAAATAAAAAAATATATAATAATAAAATAAAATTTATTTAAAATTATACTTTTTAGGAAGCTTATAATAAGGACTACATACTTACAACAAATAAATTTTAAATGAATTCATTTGATCCCCCTAAAGGTAAATCAAAAGTGATTTTTTATCAACATTTTGATAGATGTAAAGGAGACTTCGTTATAGGTATGGTTTAGAAACTAGCGGGGTTCTATCTAAGGGGGTTTGATCTAAGGTGGTTTGATCAAACCCTCTTCAATTGGAATCCTTTAAATGGAACTTTTAAAGGCTTAAATCATTATATTTTCTAAAAATATGTGATTTCAACAAAAATTAGAATCTCCCAGAAATTGTAAACTAGCATTGTGGGATCACCCATTTATATGTACATGGATAATTACACAGAGGATTTAAGCTTTTTTAGGAGTACTAGTTGAGTTGGAGTCCATTTTTAGTCTCATGTTATTTTTAGTCACACTTTTTTTAGTCAATCTTAATTAAGTGTACACGTATATTTTGGCTCTACTAAATTTAAATGACAATTGGTTGATATATGTACTTCATATCATGAGTTACTTTATCAATCAACTGAGCCATCGCTTTCATCTCTCCTTATTTGCATACTCTCATTTTCTAACTCTTGCAAATAATTTGATTGCGTGTCTTTCAAATTGACCAAGTGTCAGCAATCGTCCAGTTGATCTTGGTTCTCACATATTATCATAACAAAAATTAGTTAGATTGGTGGCATAGTATTATTGCATAGTTAAATTAAAAATGTTTTTTTTGCATTCAATCATATATATCTTCTTTGTAGTTGTGTGTATACATTGGAATAAGTTTTATGTTTTACTTATAAAAATTTATTTGTTGAAGAGAAGATTCACCCCAGAGGATAGAAGTTTCTTCATGCCAATGAAGAAGAAGCACACATAGGACAATTATGGAGAACTCCCTATTGCATGTCTGGTGTCCCTTGGTTGGAATGACATTTTACAAATGCATTTGAAATCGGAAATCCCTATTTGGTATCGAAAGGTCCAATCTAGCTCACTACAAGGTGTGATCCTACATATTAGAGGCACAACCCTACTTATAAGGCATCACATAACAAAGGAAGAGGGTGAATTTTGCACTAAAGGGGTCGCCCAATAATGTGAAGATCAATTATATGCAAGAAAGGTGGAAGTAGAAGGTTGCTTTGGCATCTTGTCTTCATCTTCCATTTTTTTTTTAGTGTTTTATTCCTTGAAGTAAGTGCATGAAGGCGTAACTCCCTAATAGGTGTATTGAGCTAAAGGATCCAAATAAGTCTAATTCAATTGGGTTCATTGCATGTGATAAAATAATATTGATCTATTATGTGAGGCACAAGCCTAGGAAAAGGAGCATTAACCAAGTCGATTTGGCCACAAAAAGTCACAAATTTTCTATAGAAAGTTTTCAATATGAAGGTAGCGGTGATCCAAGGCTTATGAAAGGTGTCACAATCTTGCAGAAAGAAATTGATTTCTACATAGAAGGTGTGAAAGAAATGGGAAGGAGGTGCAATTAGAACTCTTGTCTCATCCCAACAAGGAATTGTGTTTCCCTAATTTGTGGAAGATACCCTATATTGTGCAAGGCATCAAAATTAAGGTGAGCTTAACTCTATACCCTAAAGATTTTTCATTTTGTGTGAAATATATTTTGTTTGAAAGTGTAATTAAATAGGTAAATAGGGGAAATTGAAATTGTAATATCTTTTGATTGGTTATTTGTAATTGATTCATTTATTTTAAAGTATTTTTTTAGCATGGTCCATTGGAAACATTTTTGCAATAATCTCATAAAGTGCCAAAATTTAGGAGGGCGGGGTGGGAGGGGGGAGGTGTCCAATATTGAATCAAGGGGGTGTTGTGTTGTGTGTGCACTTTGTACTTTCCTTCTAGTTCTTCATTTTTACATTTTCATTTCTAGAAAATTTTAGTTTCTAAAGCATGGATTCAAATCAAGTTGTCACGACATTAACACACTTTAATTATCATGATTAGAAACTCAAACTTCAACTTGGGTTAAAGAAAAAGGGGTTGTAAAGGGTAAGAATGGGTATTGAAAAAGATCTTGTTGTTGAGGAAGCAAAAGAAAAATGGTTTAACAAGTGTGATCAATCCTTTAGACTTTTGAGTATAAAATCAAGTCTCCTAATATTCTCTTTCATGTAGAATCATTAAATACACCTAATGAAGTTTGGTTTGCATCAAAAAAACTATTTGGTAATGTATATGAAATGAAAGGTCATGACTTAGATAATGAACTCATTGGTTTGATTCATAGTTCTTTTGACACCCTACAAGACTTCTTCACTAAGTTCATATTAGTTAGGTTGTAGCTAAAATAATGTGGAATAGAGAAAAAAGAGGATCAATTAGTTATTTCTATAATCTCCAAACTAGGTCTTGACTACTCCATGTTTGTATATACTTTATACTCTACCGAAAGGGCCCTTGGTAAAACATGGAAGCTATCTTCTTTAGATAAATTTATTGTTGACTTAACTAGGGAGTAAGATAAGTTAATACAGATGGGCACATTGAAATCTTCCAAATTGCAAGAAATCACTGTTGGGAATAGAAAATAATAAACTTCAAACAAGAAGGGGGAGAAATATAAAAATCAAAATGACAATGAGACTAAGAAAGAACATAAAATAGAGTCCTCCAAAACCAACACTAAAATTTCTTCTAGTAAAGGGAAACCTAAGAAAGAAAAAGGTAAGTGTTCCTATTGCAAAAAGATTGGGCATAATGAGCACAAATGTATGAAGAAACATATTGAAAACCTCTCACATATTCTTGAGAAGAAAAACATAGGGTTCCATGCATCTATCAAACCATCCTCATCAACTGAATAATATACAAAGAAAAAGGAAAAATTAAAAGATAATTCTAAGGGAAAGTATGTGTTTTCCACTACATCATCATCATTAGCTTTGTCTTGGATCATTGACTCAGGTGCCTCACATCACATAGGTTCTTTTTAGGTTGAGTTTTATTCCTTAGAGCTTCATAGTATGGCTTCTATTACTTTGGTTGATGGCATTTCAATAGTAGTTGTAGGGAGAGGATATGTTGAAGTTGAAGGTGGAACATTCACAAATATTCTAAGTGTACCTTCATTTTCATCTAATCTCTTATTGGCGTATCAGATTACCCACATAGGGAAGGTCATGACATTTCATTTTTCTTTGGACTTGGTTGAGATTAGAGAATTGTATAGAAATAATTTGTTAGCATTGGGAAGGGTATATCACAAGCCATGTTATACACCCTCTCACACTTTGCACCTGATGTTTCTCCCACAACATTGCTTACTCATTCAAATGGAGTTAGCAAATTACTACATGAACATTTTGGCCACCTTATTAACTATCATTGCTTTGATAATCTTACACAACAAGATATGGTCACAAGGTTAACTAGAGTAATATTCTCTAAGGGTCTTTATGAGGTTTGTACCCTTGGGAAGCATCCTGAAGCTAAATTTGACAAAGGAAAATCATGGAGGGATACATAGGTTGAAGAGCTTGTTCATAGTGATGTAACATGGGAATTTCCCCATACATCTTTCACTAAGGCTAGATATGTTCTCACTATCATAAATGAATTATCTAGGTACACATGGGTCCACTTCCTTCAAAAAAATATGACTTCTTCAAAAACTTTCAACAATTCAAGGCTCTTGCTGAAAAATAGTCAACGAAACTCATCAAGATTATTTGGACAAATAATAGGGCCAAGTATGTCAACAACATGTTTGAGTATTTTTGTGCATAAAGGGGATAAAATTGTAGCCCAAAATTCCTTATAATCCTCAATAGAATGGTATTGTGGGGTAAAAAAGTAGATCCTTAAAAGAGATGGCTAATTGTATGATATACTCTAAGTACCTTACACCTTAGTATTGGGTAGAAGAAATCAACTCTTCTTGATAAATTTAGAATAGGATTGCTCATAAAGCTTTGAAGGGAATCACTCCCTTTGAAGATTTTATAGGAAGGAAACCATTAGTTGAGCACTACAGGGTCATTGAATCTCCAACCATAGCATGTATACCAACATAGAATCATAAGACAATAGAATTGTTGAATGCATAAGACAACTGAGAGGGGTGAATCAGTTGTATATTAAAACATCAGAACCCTCATAAACATTCAAATCCACATTAACTTAATTATCCCTTAATCTATTAAAATGATTAATCATGAAAGAAAATAATAGAAATTGAAACACATCAACACCATGTGTAATAGAACACCAGATTTACGTGGAAAACCAAAGAAGGGAAAAACCATGGTGAGGATTAGCTCACAATATAAAGTAATTGCAACAC
Source organism: Sequoiadendron giganteum (assembly GCA_007115665.2). Lineage (NCBI taxonomy): Eukaryota > Viridiplantae > Streptophyta > Pinopsida > Cupressales > Cupressaceae > Sequoiadendron > Sequoiadendron giganteum. Next base: position 563,057,638 of record CM021101.1, on the reverse strand, counting down.
TGAATATAATAGGCTCGCTGCCCAGAAGAAAGAAGGGCTCACTACCAAAATAGAAAGAATAAGAAATAACATTGTTACAATAGAAATCCATCAAAGAGATAGAAAAGTTCCACCACTACTTCACTAGAACATTCACACTCTCTCTGTAGAATGTAGACACCTTCTTCTCATTGCTTCCAGTAGTCTTATTCGTTAAGGCTCACACTACACTTCTCACTTTCACACTTCATATCATAATTTTCATCACACACACTTCATGCATCCATCCTCCATGAACTCAACACACATATATACCATCCTCAACCTTGAAACAATCTACAAGGTCATCTATGCACCTCAAACGTGCAAATTAAAATTAGGTCGGCACCAAAACATTCATGTGGTGGAGAGAAATGAAGGCAGACCACATCACACCTTAACTCAAACCTAAAACCACTCCTACATGCCACACCACACTTCCACAAACACCGAAGCACATCCACAATTAGTGCAAACACCCAAGGTCAGTTGAACCTGTGTGAACACCATCGAACAATTAAGTACACGCTTCCTCAAATCCAAAGATGACTTGATGACCACACACAACACTTAAACACAATCTAGAATATTCCATAAGCACCCTGAAATCCAAAAAAATCCTTCACAACAACTTTCACCTGAAGAACACATTCATTTTGCACAACCAGTTAACCTTCCACATACTATAACACATGAATCCATTCTTGCAGAGAACCAAAATTGGAACAACTTAGACTGGAGATGGATATGAGCACTATAAGCACACTCTCATATCCACAAGACCAAAAACCTCACTACGAAGAAATGTAGAGCAAAACCATTTCTCCCAAACAACACTACAACCCAGTTCACACACTGGTGAACATAACTTCTTTTGCATAATGATCTAGAACATGAAACTCTAGATATAAAACTTCTAAACACCTCTAATCAACATATCCGAACTGCATAAGAATATCTTCAACCATAAAGAAATGCAAAGAAAAATACAAATTACTACTTTGTTATATAGAACACCTATCAACCACATTGTTTTCTCTTTTATTCATTTTTTCTCAAAAGGACTTGGAAACCAACACCACAAACACATTGTCATCATCTTCAACACTTCCTCATCACCACCAAACCAACTCAACCACACACATGCTTATCAAGGAAACACTATAGGTTGACACCAGTGATACTACTAATGATAATATAATGCAACAAATCAAAGCATCATCACAAACTTGTTGCAAGGTGTGAACCCTTCATCTCCTTGTGTTGTGCAATACAATGTTCAGGTTCATGGATTCATTAACTTTGGAGGTTGTATCAAGCATTAACAGGTTGATATTTTGGTGCAACGACAACAGTCTATGCAACAATTGGTATCAAACCTTGGGTCACGGGTTTGAAACCATCGCTTGTGCTGGGGGGTGGATTATTGCAAGGTGTGTGCCCTTGGTCTCCTTGTGTTGTGCAATGCAACTCTTGAGTTTGTAACATGGCTTAACCACCTCCTATAGATTCATTAACTCTAGTAGTTGTATTAGGCATTAACAAGTCGATATTTTGGTGTAACAACAACCATTTGTGCAAAAAAAACTTCCAACAATCTCCCCATAGACCTGTTGACATCCATGATAACACAAACTACTCATAATTCCAATTATCTCCCCCTTTTTCATTGATGGGAACACATGAAAAACCATCAACAACAAAATAACCAAAAAATTTGATTGCCAAAATATGCATTGCATATTAGTGTGCACTGCTCCCTCTTACAACAGCATCAACTCTTTCCAATGCTTTCTCTTTCTCCCCCCTGATTCATAAGTTTTTTCAGTTAAATATATTCCCCTTTGACATTAATGGCAAAGGGTGACACATTCTTATCTCTCCCCCTTTGACATCAAACACACTTGTGCCTACTTACCACTACTCTCCAACTTCCTTTTCTTTTACTACACTATGTTTTATTCACACCTTCAATGTGCATCTATGCATTCCAACTCTTTTCATACTCCCCTTTAGAAGTACACACCACGCTACACCACCTAAAAACTAGTGCACATATCCTTTGATATAACTGACAAAGGAAAAAACTTGTATACCACACAATGACAACACTTACTCCCCTTACTGCAACAACCAACAATGTTACTACCTACTCCCTGTGAGAGGTAGCCACCAACATCAATCTAGAACAAGGAATGAATCTTGAAATCCACTAGCCTGATGCATATAATTGAAAGGAGGGGAAATAACCCCCAACTTATCCTTAAGATACTCAAAAATATCCTTAGGAAGAGCCTTTGTGATGATATCTACAACTTTATCCTTTGTAGGAAATACTCCAACTTGACCTTATTCTCTACAATGTTCTCTCTCAAAAAGTGATACTAGATTGAAATATGTTTTTTCCTTGAATGCATGATTGGATTCTTTGAAATTTTAATAGCACTTGTATTATCACAAAAGATAGAAATAAGTTCATCATATACCACTATGATATCCTTCAAGGTTTTTTTCATCCATAACACCTGTGTGCAATATGATGTTGCAACAATATATTATGCCTTTGCAATAGATAATGGCACTGAATCTTGCTTCTTACTTAGTAGGGACACCAACACGCTTCCAAGAAATAATGCACCACCACTTGTACTTTTTCTATCATCCACATAACCTGCCCAATCTACATCTGTATAAGAATTCAGAGAGAAATCAATATCCTTTGGATACCATAAGCCATGTGTTTTGGATTTCCCTTCAAGTATCTGAATATCTCTTCACTGCTGCCATGTGTGACTCTTTGGGATCTTCTTGAAATCTATATATAAGATAAACTGCATGCATGATATATGGTCTAGTAGCAGTTAGATACAACATTCCTCCAATCATTGATATATACTTTCTCTAACCAGTCTTAGGAGATTCTTCATTCTTGCTTAACTTGCAACCAATAACCATAGGAGTACATATTGGGTAGATTCTTCCATTCTAAACTTCTTCAACATTTCCTTGACATACTTTGATTGTGAAATAAATATACCTTTCTCTATTTGATTGATTTGTAGTCCAAGGAAGAAATTAATCACCCCAAACATGTACATCTCAAACTCTTTTTACATCTCTTTTAGGAATATTTTGCACATACTCTCATTTTTAGATTATATCATCAACATACACAACCACAATCGAGATTTGATCTTTTTTAACTTTAAAATAAATATTCCTATTTGTGGTACCTTAATTGAATTATTGCTACAACAAGTACCTATCCAATCTTACATAACAAGCTCTACAAGCTTGCTTGAGTCCATATAATGCTTTCTTCAATCTACATACCATATTAGGATCATCAGATAGTTGAAAGCCTTCTGATTGTTTAATATAAACTTCTTCTTCCAAATCACCATTCAAGAATACAGACTTCACATCCATCTAATAAACTTTGAAGTATTTGTGTGTTGCAAAATCCAAAAACATCCTTATAGCTTGCATCCTTTCCATTGGAGAAAATTTCTCCTCAAAATCTATTCCTTCCACTTGTGAATAGCCTTTACACACAAGCCTTGCCTTATTCCTAACAACTTCTCCACTCTCATTCAATTTATTCTAGAGTATCCACTTAGTTGCAATCAAATTATTTTTTGTTGGTCTTGGGACAAGTTCCCAAGTTTGATTCTTCTCAATATGCATCAATTCTTCTTCCATAGCCTTGACCCAAAATTCATCTTTGCATGCCTCAATCACTATTTTAGGTTCAACTTTGGGTAGTAAACATAAGTTTACTTGTTCTTCTGTCGTAGAAACTTTTCTTCTTGTCAATAGACCTTTGCTTTGTCACCAATGATCTAATCTTAAAAATGATTCTTCTCTACATACTTAGGAGTCTTAGGGGTCCTTTTTAGATCTTCTTCCTCTTCAACCTACACTTCTTTTTCCTTACCTGTATCCTTCTCTTCTTCTCTACAAGATGACTTTTATTATTCATATCCATCTATCAGTACTAATATTTTATGTAAGTCTCCATCCAATACTTTGACACTTACACTTTCAATAATATGTGTAATCCTCTTGTTGTAGCACTAGTAAGCTTTTCTTTTTGTAGAATATCCAAGGAAGATTCCTTCATCAGATCTTGCATCAAACTTTCCTAAGTTTTCTTCATCTCTCTTGATAAAGCATTTTCTTCCAAACACTTTGAAATATTTGATAATAGGGGTTATTCCATACCACAACTCATAGGGAGTCTTTGAACTATTTGTCCTTTCTTGTGCTTTGTTAAGTATATAGATTGCAATATGAATTGCTTCTCTCTAGTAGACTTCCAATAAGTTTGATTATTTCATCATTATCCTCATTTCTTCTTGAGCATTCCTATTCTTCCTTTCAACCACTCCATTATGTTGAGGATTCCTAGGAGATGAAAAATGCCTCTTTATTATTTGAACTTCACAAAAACTGTTAAACTCAAGGGAGGTGAACTCTCCACCTTTGTCAGATATTAAACATTTTATTTTCATTCCATTTCATTCTCAACCATAGCTTTGAATACCTTAAACTTATCTAGAGATTTTGATTTTTCTTTGAGAAAAGTAACCCAATTCATTTTAGAATAATCATCAATTAATAGCATGAAATACCTAGGTAAGTACACCAATCTGTGACACAATTTAGGTGCTAAATTGAAAAAAAGATCCAAAAAACCCCAAAATAAGGCCTTTGGCGCATGCCAAATGTCTAAAAATACATTTGGCGCACACCAAATTTGGCATGTGCCAAATGTATTTCTAGACATAAAATGCAAAATTCGGGCTTGGAACCCTCATTTTGTCTTCAACCCGCGGCTTGAGAAGGAAGATTTCAGGTTTGCAACTTGCACTCGCCAAATCTCCTTCATTATTTGCATCCTTAGCTTGCCATTTTCCTTGAGAATGTCGCCAACACGTCAGAGAGGTCGAAGATTGCAAAGAGGTGTGCATTTTTATTCTATTTATTTTGAATTTGATTTGGAATGCAACTTTAAATAGATTTTTATAATAAAACTTTGTTCTAATTCTCAAGGAATGAATCTCCACCTCAAAACATTGAGAATTCACAATCACCCCCTCATCAAGAGCCTCCTATACAAGAACAACCCAAAACCCCTCCATCAATTCATAGGCATCCTCAAGGAACACAAGAAAATATTGAAAATCAAATTGAAAACAATAAAAGAGACATTCAACAATTAATTGCAAGATTAACCGATCATGCCGAAACCCACCCTTATAGGAGAGAGATTGCTGAATCATTGAAGTCAATTTTAACTCATGTAGGATAAATGAGCGAGCAAATGAATTTTTGGTCAACTAAGAGAGATGAGATGAGGCAATTTTATGCTAATGGTTTGCAATATGTAGATGTCAAAAAACTAAAAATTAGCAAAGTCGAGTTGTGTGCCCTATTTAAAGACCCAAAAACCAATGAACCTTTGTCCCATGCATGCAGGAGGTTCCCCATCCATTGGTGCCACCATGATTTAATTAGAAACAAATTTTGGGAGCGGTGGTGGATGGTATTTGACCAACCTGCATGCAATAACCATGAGGTGCCACAATAATTTTTGAGGAAACTCTATTGAGATTTTTTCCTCAATAAAATGCCAAACTATTTTGACATCTTAGACTTTCAGGGTAGAGGTGGGGGCTCCACACACAATAGACCTATTGCATGACGTAATCCATAGTTGGCACTGAGAGCCTTGGGCAGACCCATGGTGGAGCATGTCATTGTTCCTTCCATTGTTAAGGACAGTGTAGAGGTGGACACGATGAAGTCGATTGGCTCACTCACCCAGACCATTTTATAGTGTGTGAGTCCTCTAGTAGAGCCTGGTGTGGAGGAGACATGTAGGCCCTGAGCTCCACCCCACCATTGTGGTGCTTGTGGTGTTGTTTGCACATACGATTATCAGGGTGCTCGTGATGTAGCTACACAGCCTACGTCAGTTGCAGAGGCAATGGCTTTCACTGATGATATTCTGAATGATACATTCGACATTGACACTCAGGTAAAATTTAGCAAGTTATTTTAATGTTGTTTATTAAAATATATTTTGAAATTTAAGAATAACTAAATTAGTAGAATTTTGATATGATGAAATTTCAGGGTCGCACTATTCATGAGGGATGCTCTATTACTACAGACCCTTATAAATTCTCAACGATGAGTCCACAGGTATGCAACTAGCATTAAAGATATTATTATTGCATTTGAATAGTTGAATGTTATATTTGAATGTTTGTCTCATAACATGCTTCGGATTTCAAACAGTTTCCTAGTGCACCTTCTTCCTCCACACCTCATCATTCATATCCTCAAATAGTGTACACTCAGGTAGCCTTTATTCATTAATAGGGTTGTAAATCTATGTTAGCTAGTTTTCATAATTTTGTGTATATACAAATCTAAAAAATTGATGAGAAACACAAACATTGCATTCAAGTATTCCTTGATCGTGTCACATTATGTTCTCCTATATCAACATGATACCTAAGATATTGTTTCATTTGCAGTTGTTGAAAAGAGATATCCCTAGTGATGTTGGTGGCACGATGGACCATGGAGTTGTTGCAGTAATAGCCAGTTCTGATCCATTGAGAGAGGTATGGAATAGATTAGTCGATTTGACATTATATTTTCTCTTTTATGGTCTATTATAGAAATTTTTCATGATAATTTTATGTAGTTTAATTTATATCTTCATGGTTGCTACAGGTGGTTGTCACTCCAGATCGTGGACATGGTGATGCTTTAAATGTGCATGATGACTATATGTATGCGGTAAGTGATTATATTTTGTTATATGCCATTCCATAATTCAAATTCTATGTTTTAACATCTTTGCTTTTAATCATATCAGTTGAAGGTCCAGAGTGAAGACAGGAGGAGTAGCGGGCGTGTTCGAAAGACAAGACAAGCAACAATCACTCCATCCAGCCAAATTTCGAAGGCAGCATGGGATCTATTCCCTTCCCCTAGAGGGAAATGAAAATGTATTAGTGTTGTTTTTTGTATTCCTATGTGGCATTTTGGAACATATGTTTTGTACTATTGATATATATACATGATATTTTGTCCAAATGGCTCCTTTGTACTAAGCCTATATGGTTTTTTTCGATATATTTATATACTTTTATCAATATATATCATTGTATAGCCTTTCGGATTTTTGATTAAAGAAACTCTTATTTTGCTACTGCCATTCTTGAATGATGTTATCATGCGTATCGTGTAAGTTGTATGCTTGAATGTTGTAGGGATGGATTTTGTTTACATCTAATGCTTAATTAATTAATGTGGAATGCTCAATAAGCCCCATCTAAAGCGTATTGTATAAGTAAGCTCCATTCGTGGTGGTTTGTATACTTTGGAATGCTTCAATTACTTGTGCCTCACCAATGCAAAGGAAAGGACGCTCAAACCCAATCAGTCTGACAACCTGCCTTCAAGGGGATCCTAACAAGATTAATGCAACCTATTTTGAGCAATCTACACAACCTCAAAGCCCCATCAAACCAAAATCTTCATTAAACACCTTAACCAATAATCCACCCTTGTAGCACTCTAATGCAGAGCCAAGGTGGAGAAGACTCACAACAATGGAAATGTCAATTCTCAATCAAGAACTCTTCTTCATAATGATTCAGCCTAATAGGCATCAACCCACCCTCAAGGGTCTCAAATCCTCAACCTTGCAAATGAACAACAAGACTCCACCAAGGCCCTACAAAGACCATCAACATTCATACAATGACAATTGAATCAATTGACAGCAATCCCTAAGTCAGATTCATCAAGGTTTCCAAAACTCACATTTGTGACTGGTTATTCTTGTAGTACTCAAAACTCAGTTTTAGCCAGATTTCTCCCAACCTTTCCAAAACACTAGATAATTACAAGATGGATTGAGATACCCTTTTCAGGGCTACACAACATACCAAAGAATCAGTGGTCTCTCTTTTGAACCAACATAGACTTTCAACACACCTACTTCAATTTTGGCTTCACAATTAGCCCTTTTTTTCCAAAGGGACCACCCTTCCAACTTTAGGTATCTATCCAAACGCCTTGGAAATTCTTAGGTCATGGTGTTAAACCTCAAATTTTGTCATTATTTTGTGTCTACAGAACCTCTAACTCACAATACCCAAGAAAGCCTCCTAAACCTTCACAAAATCAAGGGTTTTAAAGAAACATACAACTCCGGACCTGTCTCAACACTTCCATAGCCCCAAACACCTCAAAATACTTCTACACGGACTCATCAGACCCTCACATAACCCTTACAAGCGTTAATTCTTAAAAACCTCTCTTTGGTTCCTCACTTCCATGTTGGAAAACCCTTGTTCAGTCTTAGAACAGTCACAAAAACACCACATTACTATGAATCCTTATTCCAAAATGAGTTGAAACACTTATTATAACATGTTTTAAATCAATCCACTGAGATACACTAGCAAAAAATAGGTGGATTGATTTTCACATTACAAATTTCCCCTCAAACCCTTGATTCAGCAACACTGGGACAGTCACTGTTTGTGTTGGTTCTCTCTACAAACAGAGAGTTAAGACGTCAAATAAATAATAAATGAATTAGAAATCATATAGACACATCCTCTAAAATTATTATACCATGAATAACCTATATGTGCCCATACAACACTAAAAAAGATCAAGAAAATAGTATTTTTCTAGAAAATTGCTCAAAACTATGGTGTTTATTATGTAAAATTATTACAAAACTTCTTCCACTCTCTCATTCGAGAATTGGTAAGGATTTTTAAATAATTTTCCAACAACCATATTCTCCCCAATGCCCATAACCAACCTTGGGATTAGTTGGTCCCTTAATTACATTTGTTTGTGTTAAAGTTGCTTTGTCAGCATTTTACAACTTATATGATTTCTAATTTACTTTTAAGACACAAAACACCCTTTATTTGCATTATGTTTGATTTCTGAAAGATTATTAGACAAAATAAACCTAAAGACACTAACATTGCCCTATTGATGTATTCAAATAAAAAAAAATTGATGATGTAGTGTAGGTGCTCCTGCACCAAACTCAAAACCCTGTCCAAGCCTAATTTCTCCCAACCTTTCCAAAACACCTGAACATTTAAAGGTGGATTAAGATAACCTTTTCAGGTTTACACAACATATGCCAAAACCAATAGTAAATCTTTTGGACCAACATGAACTTTCAATATACCTCCCTCGCTCTAGGCTTCACAATTAGGCCTAATTTCCAAAGGAACCCCCTCACAAACTCACCTCCAAACCAAGGAAACTTGAAATAGTCTTAGGGATGCTCACCAAACTCGGGATTCTCCCATTTTAAGAGCTCCAAGAACTTTTTATATTCCTGTACTCACAAACCGTCCTAAACCTTCACAAAAAGAAGGGTTTTAAAGAAACTCATAACTCCAGACCTCCCCCAATCCTTCCAAAGGTGAAAAAACCACAAAATACCTTTGCCCTAACTTAAAGGACACTCACAATCCCATTCCTTTCAGTATTTCTTAGATTCAGTACTTGATTTCCTTACTTTCATGGTGGAAACACCCCTGAATAACATTAGAACTTCACACCCCACTGAGTTTATTCATTCTCTTGGCCTCCAAAGTATTCATACACCAAAATAATCATGGTATAGGCCAATCCACAGAGCAACAGGGTCAGAACAGTAGGTGGATTGGCTAATGTGTCATGGTGTTGCCCTCAAAACCCCTAACACAGAAAATAGAGCAGTAACCAAGTTTGTTGATCCCACACACACCAACGGTAGATTTAAACCTTCAAAATAGATGAAAAGATAGTAAAAACATATGCAATAAAGTATCGAAAGCCTCAAGTCATGATAGACTTGTATGGGCCTGTGCAAGGCAAAGAAAATTCAAGAAAACAAAGAAAACTAGTGATCAATGTTTTCAAGTATATTTTGTTATTAGAAACTGAACAAAATCAACCCTCAACTTAGGGTATTACAAAAATATATCTTGATACCACCTTCCAACTACCCCTTGAGCCGATCAACCACCATAACCACCCTTTGTTAGAATTCTAAGATGGCAATTTGCCAATTTTGCTCTTAATTACCATTCATTCACAACTTGATTTTGCAAATACCGCCTAATTGACCTATTAAGCCTTTTAAATATAATTGCAAGGTATTTACATAACATATAGAAATATAGAGAGAAAATACCATAAATATTTTAACTAATGAATTGTAAAAAATGGACTTTTGTAGTTTATATTCATGTCATTGATTACATTGCATTGCACATCTTTCAAAGTCAAAGCATTACTTCACTTTGCATAACTAATAAGTAGATGCTAATAGATGCCAAAAAATTAATTACAATATAGTTTGAACAAAGTCAACCTAAGCAGTTATGCAATTTCTTCACATTGCATAACTAATAACTAGGAGCAGCTACCAATTGCATTTTCTTATCATGGCATTCTATGAGACCAAATTTCTTTGAGATATTTTTTCAAATAGTTCCCTGCCTTGTCTATGTTACCACATTTTTCATACATGTCTACCAAAGCATCTTCTCAAATAGTTCACTGCCTTGTTGCTATGGCTAAAAGCCTAAAACAAGTGATTTTGAACAAGCTATGGATGCTTCAAAAAATATATCAAAAGCATAATAGTAAGCAATAGCATAGAGAAGGCAGTGAACTGTTTGAAAAAATGCATCAAAAAAATTGCTTTGAAATGATAAATTTAGTTGTGCTTTCACTCTTCTTTAACATTGTATATCTGCTCCTTTTTATAACAAGAGATAAAAAAACGTAAAAAATTGTATAACAAGAGATAAAAACTATCTTTTTTGAAATCGAAAGGCATTTCCATAGCATAGAGATATAGAGAGAAAATAAAATAAAGAGTTTAACTAATGAAATGTAGAAAATAGATTTTTGTAGTTTTTATTCATGCATTGCTCATCTTTCAAACTCAAAGCATCACTTCACATTGCATAACGAATAACTAGATGTTGATAGATGACAACATTTCAATAACATTATAGCTTTTGACAAAGTCAACCTAAGCAGTTATGCAATTACTTCACATTGCATAACTAATAACTAGGAGTAGCTGCCAATTGCTTTAGCTTGTCATGGCATTCCATGAGACCACATTTCTTTGAGGCATTTTTTCAAATGGTTCATTCCCTTGTCTATGGTATGACATTTTTCATATATGTCTACCAAAGCATTTTATCAAATAGTTCATTTCCTTCTTGCTATGGCTAAAAGCCTAAAACAGATGCTTTTGAACAAGCTATGGATGCTTGGAAAAAATATAGGAAAGCATAATAGTGGTCTCATGGTGATGGAATGCCATGACAAGTCATAGACAAGGGAGTGAATTTTTTGATAATATGCCTCAACTACTTGCATTCAACAACTTTTTCCTCAAGTGAAAATTCACCACCATAGGAAAAAGCCTCTGAGATAGCAAAAATCGAGCAAGGTTATTGTAGAGGGGCCCAACATGATCACATAGGATCAAATGAGAAGTTTATAAGCATCACGATGTCTGAGTAATAGCATGTTGAAGTTCACAACCATTTTTCACTTTGAACCCTTAAGGGATCGATCCGGTTGAACGTAACTCGGAGCGATTCCGCGTGTTTAGGTGCAAAAGAGGACCATGCCTAGCATAAACATACCTATTCGGATGGGTTGGAATAGTCTTTTTGGTCACACGAGCTACAGAAAAAAAGTTGCACCACTTTGCAACTTTCAACTACTTGCATTTGACAACTTTTTCCCCGAGTGAAAATTCGCCAACACGGGATCGATTTGGTTGAACGTAGCTCAGAGCGATTCCGTGTGTTTAGGTGCAAAAGAGGACCATGCATAGCGTAAACATACCTATTCAGATGCATTGGAATAGTCCATTTGGTCACACGAGCTAGAGAATGAAAATTGCACCACTTTGCAACTTTCAACTACTTGCATTTGACAACTTTTTCCCTGAGTGAAAATTCGCCAGCACAGGAAAATGCCTTCGAGATAGAAAAAACCGAGAGAGGTTATTGTAGATGGGCCCAACGTGATCTTGTAGGATCAAACTTGAATTTTCTAAGCATCATGGTGTCCGAGTAATAGCATGTTGAATTTGACAGCCATTTTGCACTTTGGACCCTTAAGGGATCGATCCAGTTGAACATAGCTCAAAGCGATTCCGTGTGTTTAGGTGCAAAAGAGGACCATGCCTAGTGCAAAAATACCTATTTGGATGCGTTGGAATAGTTTGTTTGGTCACACGAGCTGCAGAATGAAAGTTGCACCACTTTACAACTTTCAACTACTTGCATTTGACAACTTTTTCCCCGAGTGAAAATTCGTCAGCACAAGAAAATGCCTTCGAGATAGAAAAAACCAAGAGATGTTATTGTAGATGGGCCCAACATGATCTTGTAGGATCAAACGAGAAGTTTCTAAGCATCACGGTGTCTAAGTAATAGCATGCTGAATTTCACAACCATTTTGCACTTTGGACCCTTAAGGGATCGATCCGGTTGAACGTAGCTCAGAGCGATTTCGCGTGTTTAAGTGCAAAAGAGGACCATGCCTAGCATAAAAATACCTATTTGGATGCGTTGGAACAGTCCGTTTGGTCACACGAGCTGCAGAAAAAAAGTTGCACCACTTTGCAACTTTCAACTACTTGCATTTGACAACTTTTCCCCGAGTGAAAATTCGCCAGCATAGAAAAATGCCTTCGAGATAGCAAAAAATGAGAGAGGTTATTGTATATGGACCCAACATGATCTTGTAGGATTAGACAAGAAGTTTCTAAGCATCATGGTGTCCGAGTAATAGAATGTTGAATTTCGCAGCCATTTTGCACTTTGGACCCTTAAGGGATCGATCCGGTTGAACGTAGCTAGAAGCGATTCCGCATGTTTAGGTGAAAAAGAGGACCATGCCTATTGTAAACATACCTATCTAGATGCGTTGGAACAGTCCGTTTGGTCACATGAGCTACAGAACGAAAGTTACACCACTTTGCAACTTTCAACTACTTGTATTTGACAACTTTTTCCCCGAGTGAAAATTCGCCAGCACAAGAAAATGCCTTCGAGATAGCGAAAATCGAGAGAGGTTATTGTAGACGGGCCCAACATGATCTTGTAGGATCAGATGAGAAGTTTCTAAGTGTCATGGTGTCCGAGTAATAGCATGCTGAATTTAATAGCCATTTTGCACTTTGGACCCTTAAGGGATCGATCGGGTTGAACGTAGCTCGAAGCGATTCCACATATTTAGGTGCAAAAGATGACCATGCCTAGCGTAAAAATACCTATTCAGATGTGTTGGAACAGTTTGTTTGGTCACACGAGCTGCAGAATGAAAGTTGCACCACTTTACAACTTTCAACTACTTGCATTTGACAACTTTTTCCCCGAGTGAAAATTTGCCAGCACAAAAAAATTCCTTCGAAATAGAAAAAACCAAGAGAGGTTATTGTAGATCGGCCCAATGGGAACTCGTAGGTTCAGACGAGAATTTTCTAAGCATCACGGTGTCCGAGTAATAGCATGTTGAATTTCCCAGCCATTTTGCACTTTGGACCCTTAAGGGATCGATCCAGTTGAACATAGCTCGGAGCGATTCTACGTGTTTAGGTGTGAATGAGGACCATTTCTAGTGTAAACATACCCACCCAAATGCATTGGAACATTTTTTTTGGTTACACGAGTTGTAGAACGAAAGTTGCACCACTTTGCAACTTTCAACTACTTGCATTTGACAACTTTTTCCTTGAGTGAATTCGCCACCATAGGAAAAATCATCCGAGATAGCGAAAACTGAGAAAGGTTATTGTAGAGGGGCCCAATGTGAACTCATAGGTTTAGATAGAGATTTTTTAATCACCATGGTTTATGAGTAATACCCTGTCAAATATTGTTTCCCTTTTGCACTTTTCACCCTTAAGGGATCGAGTCGGTTGAACCATAGTAGTTGTTTTGTTGAATGTCATACCCTAAGGTATGTTAGAGATGACCTAGGTTGCATCGATTTCTCTGAAGCATATGTTGCCTCTACCTTGTCACTTCATCAAAGGACAATAGATTTAAAGGAAGATTATTCATTAAGACAAGCATCATGAATGTATGAACACAAAGGAACTGTGAAGGGTCACTATACATGGCAATGTGCAAATGAAAAGGAAAGATTAGAAATGAGTAGTGATCAATTGTTAAGTACAATGAGTGTATGATTATAAAGTGCTTGACAATCAAATTAACTCACCACAGTCAATGTCCTATGACTGTCAAGTCTATGTCAATCAGTGTCTAAAGACTCCAAGAGCTATGGTTGTGTATGCAACAATAGGTCCTTATGAATGTGGAGTCTTCAAAAAATACAGTAATTCAATGACAAATATTATAATAGTGATGGAAGAACATCTTGAAAATCCTCCCATTTGTCAATACTTGTAGCAATACATGCAGGGAAATAATCTTCCCATTTCCAACACAAATCATGAAATATATTGTACTTGAGGAAAGGACAAAAGGAGTTGCTGCCCAGTTTCTTTTTTCCATTCCACCTCAGCTAGCCCAGCTATTTGCATTCCAAAATGGTTCAAAACATGTACATCCCCTACTCCCTACAAAACACATGGGTTGTAGCCTCTCTGTGGTTGTGTAGTATCATAGGAATTTGGTCCACAAAAAACCTACAAAAGCCTCTCAATCTTAGACATAGACTCACATAAAAATCATTAAAAGAGCAATAACTAAATCATGTCAATCATACAGCTGACAAGACCTACTATCACCTTCATGCATGCTAGATAAGGAGGTCGATTAAAGGTCCTACAATGGTGATGTGCCCCTTCCCTACTTTATCATCTCTCGATGACCCTATGTATAAATTTCAAATATATCACTGAGCGGCTTAACATAAAATGTGTAGCATATAAGAATACAATAAATCTAGGAGATGGAAAAGAAAGAGAATATTGACAACTAGAAAATGCACTAGTAACCGATGTTTCTCATACCACTGAACACTTGCACCAGCAACTGATGTTGTTCTTTTCTTATATACTTTGACAAACTTTAGTATTACCTACAGTCACAATTAGAAAAGGATCAATGATAGTCGTAAATCCATATGACATCAAACAGTAATCGTGAAAAAGCCTTATTGCAAGGTGTTGGTCTAAAAGAGTGATCAATAACATGGCTTTACAAATTCAATGTGCATACTTACAAATCAATCCAGGGAACCATCTGGGTCTACTGTAGTCTTTATTGTGTCGAGTATTGCCTCATGGTCAAACTCACGCACTTTCCACAAGTTCTTGTTTGTAGGTCTACCCTTATATTTGATCAAATGAACGTTGGTGGTGATGACAAGATTCGAATAGTGAAGAATTTTTTGATGCGTGTCGAAGTCCTCAAACAACCAAACTGCAACATTCTTAACTAGATATCTTCAAAGCCATGTTCCAGTAACAACCACCAAACTTGTAGGATATTCTATGTTTTCTCCCTCTATAACTAGGTACTCCAATTTATTTTTGGCCTCGATACAATGACACAAGTAATAATTTGTACCCTCTTCATTGTCTTCTTCTGCAATTACCACATAAACGTGCCCTGCATTGATATGTTCATCTTGTTAGATTTATTTACTGAGCAACATAATAAAACTTGTAAGTAAGATATAATACCTAGTTCTAGTAGGTCTGATACATGATCAAAGTCAATGGATGATTGCATCTCCATGATTTGTAGAGTCGTCGGGAGCTGATAAGTGTCAAGTGGGGTTAGAATTCTTACAGACCATTCATCAACCCACTCTGTTGACTCACAATCATTCCATAATTGAAGTGTACATGCATAACAAAAGCATGCCATCTTCCTTGTATGGATAGTCCATGTACCTGCATTGGAGCTTCTAAAAGAGTGTAGCTCACTCGATCCTGTTAGTGTACAACAATCCTCATATTTTGCAATGTTAGTATCATCTACTAAATGAAAAAATCTACAAACTAAAGAATTTCCTTCACTACCTGGACCCATTGAACCATTGCACCATTGGACAATTGATCTTGCATCTATCAAATTTACACTATTTGTGTACTTTAAATCTTCTTGTGCTAGGGCTCTTTTGATACATGCACCTGCTCCATCATGCTCCCCCTTTCCATGCCCGGCCTCTAAGAAGTTCCACATATGTTGAACACCACTAATCCTATGCATCCTACTCAACCAGTAAAAAATTATGGCATTCTTGAATTGTGATGTACAATTATCTGACCATATGATATGTTGACTAAATGGTATGCCCCTGCTAGCCAGATCGGCATAGAACATATGAAAGCAACCTTGAACAAACTCTGCAGAATGTGTACGATCATCACTGATGTAAAAGTGATACTCCCTCAATACTTTCCTATTTTCCTCTGTACTATCATCTGCATGAATGAATGTTATATGTACAAATATAGAAACCTGCATAGAGTTGTAGTACTATGATTGCACCTCATTTTGTGGTTGTAGTGTGTATTTCTCAGCGAAGTCGACAACTAAAATGATATGACGAAGTGGAAATGTGTCCTTGCATAACTTGAACTGTGAGTCCAACCATTGTGCTCTATGTGTATGCATTGCATAACCATAAACCACCCGATCATGAAAAATTCCCATAAACTGATACACTGGAATCTTATCACTAACCAATTCACACTTCTTTGCTTCTTTCCCATCTTTTAGAATGTATGCCACTATCGTATATTTGCCAAATTCCATAATTTTGTCTCCAACTGTGTGTGTACTAGCCATGTGTTGGCAAATTGGCAAATGTTGCATGGCACCACAATGATTACATGTGCCATCCAAACATGATTTTTTGTAAAAAATTTGACCATCCTCTCTTTCACATAAAATGGAAGACAAATTTCGTGACGATTTAGGTGGAGGCATTATGTTACATTCTTGCAAAACATTGTCAGTATGCATATCTACACATATACGTCGATAAAAATCATAATGGTTAGAAAACTCAATATGAACCCTACAACAACAAGTAGTGCGTGTGTGATTTATTTTGACATAAAAAGGATTTAGCATTTCAAAATACCTTTGACATATTTTAATTTCAAGAAACTTTTGTATAAAATCAGCAAAAAATTGGGTTTGAGTGGTATCCAAATAATGCATTGGATGTGGCTCATAGTTTATACTACCAATTTTCCTTCATACAACATCTATTTGATTAGGAGAGGTCCTTGTGTTATCCTTCCAATAATTCACAATTAAAGATCTCAAGCCTTGAGCAATTCTTTTGTCTTTTTGTGGCACTCTACTCGAAAATGCCCAAAACTCATTGCTATTTGGATCCTCCACTCTTTCATGACTTCCTTTGGCTCTCATTAGAGATGATCTACTTATTTTCAAAGACTTACTTTCCTTTGTAAGGTTCACCTTGTTCCTTGTTTGACTGCTTAACAGTGTTGTTGTCATCACACGTCGTGTGGCACAACTATCCTTCGTGCGTGAGGTGAAACCCACGCTCTCATATGCACTCATCAAGTTCCTTACAATGGAATTTTCACTTGAGTCATTCAAAACTCTTAGCCCAAGATCCTTCATGGTGGGCCTAAATTTGAGTTGCCTCATCATTTCAACAAATAGTTGGCATCTTCCACCCTCACTTAGCTTCGCAAAAAACAAACTCCATATCCTTTCTACATATCTTTGACATGTATGTTTTGGAATCTTATTAGGCATCCATTTCAAAATATTGGAATCAATATCAATCAAAAATGTAGGTTTTCTATGCAAAACTCTAGGAGGAGTTCTTAAATGTAAATTTGTGTCAATATTGGGAAGGTCAACAACATCAGGGATAGATCGTGTACCTTCAATTAGAGGTGCAATTGATGGCATACCTTGAGATTGACATGTAAACAATGTTGTACCTCCAGCTTGAGATGTTGTTTGTGGATTTCCTTCAAATAGAGATGTGTTTGCTGATGTACTTTCAAAACGCAATGTTTTTGATGGTGTGTCTTCAATTGGAGATGTGATTTTCAATGTACCTAGAAAATCACATGTTGTTGTCAATGTGTCTTCAACTGGAGATGTGCATTGAGCTTCATCTATGGTTGATGATGTGCCCCCAGCTTATGTATTCATTCCTGTCCTTCCACGAACTTTCCTCATTCGTGCCCTTTGTTTTTCCAATTTTACATCTCTCTTAGATTGCACATAAGTTTGTGGTTGTATGGGCTGCAATTCCTTTGCTTCACAAGCTACATTTTTTTATTCTCTTCTCCTTGCATTTTTAACTACATGCTCTTCTGGTGTTAGAGGCTTCGGTTGTTTCCTCGGCATGAATTTGAATGCTACATGTACACAAACATGCATAGAACAAAATTAAGTAATGCATTTTACAAAAAAATTGATGCAGAGAGGGGTGGAAACCATTCAATACAACAAATCAATGAGAATCACAAACCTAGGGTATAAATTGCTGCCACCTAAATGAAAACTAGAGACTCTTGTGTTTATTTTCTCAAAACCAAATTTTTGATTGTCAACAAAGTCATGAAGAATATGGATTCAAAGAAGGGTTTGTGATGCTATATCTTATCATTATTCACTATTTCTTTGGCAATGAGGTTTTCCAAATTAGATGAAAATAAAAGTTTTCCAAATTAGTTGGAAAAAGAATGAAATACAGTGAATTCCACTAGCCATGCTGGAAATGGACTACTATAAGCAATGCAAATAGAATTCATAAGTAAATTTATGTTAAGTAAATGTCATGTTTTTTATTTTTTTTGTTCTTCAAACTCATAAAAATTGAACTTTTTTATGCAAATCCCATCTAATTCAATGTTGAATTCTAAGTCCAATTGTTATGATTAATAAAATCATTAAGGAAATTTAGTTTATATTGTCAAAAACAAACAAATATACTAAAGACAAACATTTCAATTTACCAAAATGAATATATTACCTCAGATAATGTAAAATGATGTAGAAACTTCAAAATATCTTCTTCTACGTTATCTACCATGCAAATTGGTGGTAAAAAGGTGATGGATCAAGCATAGATTGGTACAATATGAAGTCAACTGCAGAAAAAAAGGTGTTTCTGACTCGGATAAAGCATTGAACCAGACAAACACAGGGGAATGTGAGCCTGAATCATGGGGTCAACCCTTATTTTTACCGTTTCAAGGTAAAACCCATTTAGCGCTTGCCAAATATGTTCCTCTGAAAAGGAGAGACTTCAGAGAGAGGGAGAGACACAAAGTGGGAGAGAGGGGGTGGGAAGGAGAGACCTAAGAAAGTAGGGTGGGAGGTAAGTGAGGCTTGACAAAGAGGGATTGTGACATAAGTGAGGCTTAATCCCTCAACCCTTAAACCCTAATCCATAGAGACAAAGAGAGGGAGGGAGAGGGAATGGGAGGGAGACACCAAAGAGAGAAGGAGAGGGAGACAAAGTAGGAGAGAGGGGGTGGGAAAGAGATACCTAAGAGAATAGGAGAGAGAGGGAGTGAGAGATAGAGGGATGGGAGAGATACAAGGAGTGAGAGAGAGAGAGAGAGAGAGAGACTTGAGAGATAGAGAGGGGGTGGGAGGGAGAGGGAGTACTCGGGGGAGAGGGAGTACTCAAGATAGAGGGATTCAAGAGAGATGGAGGGGGTGGAGGGAGATACATGAGATAGAGAGAGAGAGAGAGAGGGAAGGAGATGGGAGAGAGATAGATGGATTGAGTGAGTGAGAGAGACCTAAGAGAGGGAGAGGGGGTGGTATGGAGAGAATTGAAAGAGAGAGACAGAGGGAGGGATTGGGAGAGAGACAAAGGGAGGGAGGGTTAAGGGTAGAGGGTAGAGGGTTTAATGGTTTAGGGTTTAAGGGTTAATGGTTTAGGGTTTAGGGTAGAGGGGAGAGAGATAGAGGGAGTGAGTGAGTGAGTGAGTGAGAGACCAAAGATTCCCTCTCTAGTTCTCTCTACCTAGTTGTCCCTCTATACCTATTTCTCTCTCCTTACTTCTCTACTCTCTATTTCACCACTCTCTCCATATCACTCTTCCTCCTTACCTCTCTCCCTCCTATCCATCCCTCTCTCCTTCCCTCTCTACCTACCTCTCACTCCACTACCTACCACTCTCTCCCTCACCCATCTTTCTCTCTTACTCTCTCCTTCCATCTCTACTCTATATCTCTCCCCCCTTCCCTATCTAATCTATTTCTCTCTCTCCCCCTTCCTCTGTCCCCTCATTTTCTCTCCTCTCACTCTCTCTCCCTCTCACACACACTCACTTCAATTCTCCTTTCCTCTCCCACCATCCCTCCACTCTCCACTTCTCTCTATCTATCATCTCGCTCTACATCTCCTTCCCTCTATATTTATATTTATCTCCCCTCCCCCTCTCTTTACCCACTTCTCCCTCCATCACTATATCTCAACCATGTCTCCTCTCTCTCGCTCTCTCTCTCTCTCTCACACACACACACACACCTCTATCTCCTCCCTACTTGTCCCTCCCTCCCCTCTCTAATTATCTCTATCTCTCCTCTCTCTACATCTCCTACCCTCTCTACCTATATTTATCTCCCCTATCTCTTTTTTTACCTACCTCTCCCTTCATCACTCTGTATCTCACCTATGTTCCCCTACCCACCTAGGGTTGAGGTGTTAAGGGTCAAGGGTTGATAATTGAGGGTTGAGGGTTTAATTTATAGGGTAGAGGGTAGAGGGTAGATGGTTTGAGGGTTGAGGGTTGAGGGTTGAGGGTTGAGGGTTGAGGGATGAGGGTTGAGGGTAGAGGGTAGAGGGTAGAGGGTTTAAGGGTCAAGGGATTAAGGGTTGAGGGTTGAGGGATTAGGGTATAGAGTTTACTTGGGTTTAAGGGTTTAAGGTTTGAGGGTATAGGGTTGATGGTAGAGGGTATTGGGTTTAAAGTAGAGGGTATCAGGGTGAGGGTTGAGAGAGACTTGAGAGAGGGAGAGGGGGTAGAAGGGAGAGAATTGAGAGAGAGAGGGAGGGAGAGGAAGTGAGAGAGAGATAAAGAGTAGAGGGTAGAGGTTTTTAAGTGTTTAGGGTTAAGGGTAGAGGGGAGAGAGATTGAGGGAGTGAGTGAGTGAGTGAGAGACCTAAGAGAGAGAGAGGTGGTAGTCCAGGGAGAGTCTTGAGAGAGAGAGGGGGATAAGGGAGAGTCTATATATCTCCCCTCCCTCTCTCTCTCAAGTCTCTCCCTCCTACCCCCTCTCCCTCTCTCAATTATCTCTCTCTCTCAATCACTCCCTCTATCTCTATCCCCTCTATCCTTAACCCTAAACCCTTAACCCTTAAACATTGAACCCTCTACCCTCTACCCTCTACCCTTAACCATCCCACCCTCTTTCTTTCTCCCAAGTCTCTCTCTCCTACCACCTCTCCCTCTCTTAGGTCTCTCTCACTCACTCACTCACTCCCTCTATCTTTCTCCCCTCTACCCAAAACCCTTAATCCTTTATCCTTAACCCTTAAAACCTAAACCATTAAACCCTTTTACACTCTACCCTTAACCCTCAACCCTAAACCCTTAACCCTTAAACCCTATACCCTTAACCCTCCCTCCCTCTATCTCTCTCCAACACCTTACATTCCTCTCTCTCTCTCTCTCAACCCTCTCCCTCCTACCTCCTCTCCCCATATCCCTCTCTTAGGTCTCTTTCTCAGTCACTCCCTCTATCTCTCTCTCCTCTACCCTTAAGCCTAAACCCTAAACCCTTTTACCCTCTACCCTCTACCCTTAACCATGCCTCCATCTATCTCTCTCCCACTACCTCCCTCTATCTTTTAGGGTATCTCCCTCCTAACCCTTCTCCCTCTTTTAGGTAGAGGGTAGAGGGGAGAGACAAAGGAAGTGACTAAGAGAGAGATACTTGAGAGAGGGAGAGGGTTGAGAGAGAGAGATGGAGGTAGTGGGAGAGAGATAGAGGGAGGGAGGGTAGAAGGTTTAAGGGTTTAGGGTTAAGGGTAGAGGGGAGAGAGATGGAGTGAGTGAGAGAGAGACCTGAGAGAGGGAGAGGGGGTAGGAGGGAGAGTCTTGAGAGAGAGGGAGGGAGGGAGTGGGAGAGAGATAGAGGGTAGAGCATAGATGTTTTAAGGGTATAGCCTGGCTAAGGGTAGATGGAAGAGACATAGGAGTGAGTGAGTGAGAGAGAGAGACTTGAGAGAGCGAGAGGGTGTAGGAGGGAGATGGTTGAGAGAGAGAGAGGGTAGAGGGTTTAAGGGTTAAGGGTTTAGGGTTTAGGGTTAAGGGTAGAGGGGGGAGAGATAGAGGGAGTGACTTAGAAAGAGAGACTTGGGAGAGGGAGATGGGGTAGGAGGGAGAGACTTGAGAGAGAGAGAGGGTAGAGGGTTTAAGAGTTTAGAGTTTAAGGGTTTAGGGTTTAGGGTTAAGAGTATACAAGGGAGAGATAGAGGGATTTAGTGAGAGAGAGAGGGAGGGAGTTAGAGAGAGATAGAGGATATAGGGTTAAGGGTAGAGGGTAGAGGATTAAGGGTAGAGGGGAGAGAGATAGGAATGAGTGAGTGAGTGAGTGAGAGACCTGAGAGAGGGAGAGGGGGTAGGAGGGAGAGAATTGAGAGAGAGATAGGGAGGGAGGGAGGAGTGAGAAAGGAATAAAAAGGAGTAGAAAGGTTAGGGTTTGAATTTTTGGGGTTGGGGTGGGGGAGATGGATGGGTGAGGTGAGGAGAGGAGGAGCACAGGAGGGAGGGATATGAGGGAGGTGCCCGAGAGAGGGATGGGAAGGAGAGAATATAGGAGTAGAGTGGAGAGAGATATAAGTGAGTAGAGTGAGTGAGTGAGTGGAGAGAGAGAATTGAGATAGGGAGAGCGGGTAGGAGGGAGAGACGTGAGATAGGGAGAGAGAAAGAGAGGAGAGGCAATGGGAGAGAGATAGAGGGTAGAGGGTTTATGGTAGAGGGTAGAGGGTTTTAAGGGTTAAGGGTAGACGAGAGAGAGATAGAGAGACTTGAGAGAGGGAGAGAGGGTAGGAGAGAGAGAGAGAGAGATGAGGGAATGATATATATGTAGGTAGAGAGAGTTGAGATAGAGATAGAGTAGAGAGGTAAGGAGAGAGGGAAAGGGAGGGAGAAGTTAGAGAGAAGAAGTAAGGTGGATATATCTATTGAGAGAGGGAAGGATGGAGAGAGGGAGAGAGAGAGAATGAGATATAAAGGGATAGGTAGGTAGAGAGAAGTAGAGAGGTAGAGATGGAGAGAGAGAGGTAGGTAGAGAGAGTAAAGGGAGATATAGATTAGAGAGGGAAGGAGAGATGGATGGATAGGTAGGGATCGAGGGAGAGATAAGGATTTAGAGAGAGGTGAGAGAGTGAAATAGAGAGAGAGAGAGATGTAGGTAAGGAGAGGGAGGGGAGATAAAGGGAAGTAGAGAATGGTTGAGAGAGGGAAGAAGAGGTAGGGAGGGAGAGATAGGTGAGATAGAGAGAGAGGAGGGAGATAGAGAGGTGTGATGAGAGAGAATCAGAGAGGGAAAGAAGGTGGAGAGATTGAGAGAGAGGAGGCAAGGAGGGAGAGAGAAATAGGTATAGAGGGACAACTAGGTAGAGAGAAGTAGCTATGAAAGGAGAAATATAGGGAGAGGTAGGGATGGAGAGAGAGGTGAGACAAAAATAGAGAGAGGTCTAGGTAGATAGAGGGAAGAGATAAAGAGAAAAATAGAGGGAAGGAGAGAGGGAGGAAGAGGTAGGGATGGAGAGACAAAGGTGAGAGAGATAAGAGAGAGGAGGGGTGAGATAGAGAAAAAGAGAGTAGAGAGGGAAGGGCAAAGAGAGAAGTGAGATAGGTGATAGAGATGTGTGATGGAGCTTAAAATTAGAGAGATAAGGAGGAAGGTGGAGAGATTGAGATGGGAGGGGGGAGAGAGAGAGATGTATAGAGGGATAGGTTAGATAGAGAGAAGTAGAGAGCAAAGGTGGGTGAAAGGAAGAGAGAGGGAGAGAGAGAAGGGGAGAAAGAGAGGTGAGATAAAGAGAAGTAGAAAGGGAAGGAGAGAGAGGGAGATATAGAAAATTAGAGAGGGAGGGAGGGAAGGAGAGAGAAGTGAGGTAGAGAGAACTAGAGAGGGAAGGAGAGAGAGAATGACAATCTAGAGAGTAGAGAGGGGAGGAGAGAGTGAGGGAAGCAAAGAGAGAGAGAAAGAGAGGAGAGGGAGGGATAGGTAGGTGTAGAGAGTAGAGAGTAGAGAGAGATATATAGAGATTAAAGGAGAGGGATGAGAGAGAAAAATGTAGAGAGGGAAGGAGGGAGGGAGATAAATATTGGAGAGGGAAGGAGAGAGAGATGGACATGTAGAGACATAGTTCTTGAGCTCAATGAAGATATTGTTGGATAAAGGTATGGAGATAGTGAGAGAGAGAGAGGTCTAGAGAATAAGAGATGAAAATGAGTGAGATAGATGAAATTCGACCTCCTGAGTACTAAAATTTGACCTCCTGATTACTGAAATTTGACATGCTGATTACTAAAATTTGACTAAGTTTGAAATTTTTAAGATCTTCCAAAAACTAGAATTTGCATTATAACTCTTAGAGATCTGAAACCACTAAAGCGAAAATCTAGTTCTATGCAAAGCAGGCCATTTGGCGCTGCCCAAAAGGCCTGCTTTAGATGTGTTAATTAACATGATTTGCTAAATTTTCTCATATTTTTGACTGTGCTCCCCATCTCATTTGCACGTCTTTCAATGCAATTTTATAAAAAAAACCGTGATATCGTTAACCTCTATCTCAATTATCTAAATATATAATTCTTTTTTCATTTTGATTTAGTTAAGGTTTTGATCCATGGCTTCTATTGTAAATGCCTTTGTTTTTGGTCAAAAACCAACATGTGCTAGGTTTAGGATAGATTTTTACACGTTCATCGGAACATGAAACAAATTACGTTTTTTGAAACTAGACTCCATTCTACACATGATGAAAAAAAAAATCAATTTTCGATTAGTTTGCACAAAATTTGGGGGGGAGCACACTCAAATTTTAGCTTTTCAGGATGTGTCCACTTTGAAAATTCATAAAATATTATATATTCATTAAAAATTTTATCCAAAAGAAGGAGGATAAACTTCATGGTGTTAGCTAATTTCTCACCATTGGGGATTTTGAAATTCTTAAAAAAAGTTAACCAAAAAGGGGGGAGCCCTCAGGCGCTATGCTATTTTTTTTTATAAAAACATGACCTGTTTTGCCCCCCCCCCCTCCTTTTTGAGACCCTTAATCTTCATTAATTTCAAAAAACAATAGTAGCTTAGCAACTAGACTCGGAGCACTTCAAATTTTTTTCTTTCCGCATCTTGAAATTTTGAGCATAACTATCTTCATTTTCTCGTGCAAATCAGATTTTCCCGATTTCAGAAGAAAAAAAAAAGTGGCATCTTAAGAGCCAAAATTGTGTCACAGATTGGTGCACTTACCCACCTATCACCTTGAAAGATTCTTGTTCTTGTAGGTCCACAAATTTTTGTATACACCAACTCCAAAGGTCTTGCAATAGAATATTCTTTGACATTGAACCTTTTTCTTATTTTCTTCCCAATTTAACATTCCTTACAAACTGTATTGATAGGATTTGTAATCTTTGGTAGATCTCTCACAGCTTGAGCAGAGTTGATTCTAACTAGGATATCAAATTTGATGTGACACATTCTTCTATTTCATAGCCAACTTTAATTTATTTGAGTCATAAATCACATACCATTAGCACTCTTGAGATAATAAACATTTCCATCTGTCCTTCTTCCTATAACAACCAAAGTTTCAGATCCTTTTCTAATCTTACAACCACCATCCTGAAATACAAGATTATATCCTTTGCTACACTTTTATCCTACACTTAGACGATTATGCCAAAGCCCTTTAATATAAAGAACATCATTTGTATTATACTTTCCATCAAAACTAATTGAACCTTTTCCACATATCTTAGCAGATGTATCATCACCAAACTTAACAAGACCTCCTTCAAACTTTTCAAGTTTAACAAACTTACTCTTATCACCTATCATGTGATTTGAGCATTTTTTGTCAACAATACAATACTTTTTGTCCTCTCTAGCATGAAAATCAGTCACCATAGTTCTAGTATGACCTTATTTTGAAGCAACTTCCTTCATACATCTCTTAGAGTTAATAAAATTAGTTCCAAAATTTAGATCCATGAGCAATTGCATTCATTATCCTCATCATTAGGGTAATCAGATTCATCATCAAATATATGGGCATCTTCTTTAACATAAATAAATTGTTAATTGAATTAAGGTGCTCTTCACCAACCTAATTTTGGTTGAGCAATGGGGATTCATCTTGAATAGGTCCATTATAGAGGCATTATCATTACACATTCAACTATTCTCTCTATCATTTCTTCCAAATCCAATAGCATGTTAATAAATTAGACATCAACAAATCATATGATAGAGTGAATTGGAGATTATTTCTCCCAATATTAAAAATATTCAATTTCTATCATGAGTGGATAACTTGGATCTCTAATTGCATTACCTTCCCAAGATACTCAATTCTTGCAAATTGATCTTTAGTAATATTTTTTAGGGCTGCTAGAGATTTACAATAAGGAGACCCCATCTATCATTTTCTCTTCATTATAATGGTTGAGGCTTTAGGATACTTGACTCAAAATTCCAACCTACAACAATGATGGAAGGGTGTTCAAGTGGCTAATGAAATATCTTCAATCACACACCAATAGTTTGTAGATGATACAATTTGGCAAAGCTTCCTGAATTGAAGCAAGGACAAATAAGGGGACCCTTGTCTTTGATTATTCTATTTCAAGTCAATATACAAATGAAGGTAAATCAAAAATATATTTTTAACATCTCTCCTCTCATCCTTGGTTGAATAACAAGGGGTTCAAAATTGGTTTATTGCCTAGCATGTGTCTAGAAGTTCCACTCTTTATGGGTGATGATGGAAATTCTTTATAAGGAAAAATCTTATGGAATATTTTCAAGCAACACTAGAAGCCTAGAAGGGAAATGGTTACAACTATCAATGAAATTCTTGTTAAATAAATTAATTCTAGCTACTCTTCCAATATACATCATGTCAACTTCCAAGTACTCTACTTCAGTCACAAAACAAGTTGACCAAATCATGAGAAAAATTCCCTAGAGGTATATAAGATAAGAGGAAAATCCCTTTGATAGTTTGAGGTATGACTTTGAAGGACCGAAAAAGATGGAGATTTTAGTTGAGGTGTTTGGAAATCCAAAATAAGGCTCTATGCGCTAAGTTAATTTGGGGTTTTGCTATTAATTCTTCTCCCGAATGGTGTAGAGTTCTCTACAAAAAATATCTCAAATCAAATGAACTAAGAAAATTTTTAACCTCCTTCAATCCATTTTAGGTCTTGCATCTACCGAATTTTCTTTTTCAATATAGGTTGATCATAAAAAAAAAAAAAATTGAAATTAATGGTAAGAAATGGAAGAAGCAATTTTTTTTGGATGAACTATTTAAATGGGCATAAAACATAGAAAGAAGTTGTAGATTTCATAGTTGTCAAGGTTCTTAAAAACCTTTAGGGTAGCAAGGTGAGAAACTATGTCATTAAAAAAGTTATCTAATGGGATCACCACTTATGAATTGAAGAAGATGGAAAATCTTCATATTTCTAAAGTACAATCACAGATGGTAAAGTAGGAATCGGGGAGATGAAATCCAATATAGCAAGAGGACACAAATGTAATCAAATGATCATGTTCAAAGCCTTATAAATATACATCCATATTAGAATGCATGGCTACTTCTAAAGCAATAATAATCTAGGATGGTTGTACAACTTGTGTTGGAATAAATGGTGAACAAGAAAATTTTAATAGGTGAAAGAGTAAAGAAGAGGGGATCTTGGACCTTTCCCCTTGTGTGATGTACCTTAAATATGAAAAAACTACAAAACATTTACTCATGTGCTACCCCTTTAAACTAAAATGTTGGATATGGCTTTATCCATGCCTTTTCTAAAATGTTGATGTAAAAGACATGGTGGATTGCTTTAATAACTAGCCTCTTCTACACTCAAAATCAATAGTCATTTCTCTTTGGATCCCTAGCCCATCTTTGGTTATCTAGAAAATTTAGAAGGAATGAAATGGGTGGATAAAATTCTTCTTAGGAGGAAGTTGTGACTAGTCTAGAAGTGCCAATCAGTGGGTATCCTTATCTTGGGGTCAAAAGACATTACAAGCTTAGTGAAAACTTCATTTCTCCCCTAATAGTATTTCCCTTATTGAATTCTTTCATTCTAATAAGAATAATTTACACATAACTTCCTCGTACTAATCATTTTTTCAAATTAAATTTTGATGGACCTTACAAAGATAATGTAGGTCTATTTGAAACGAGTTACATCAGCTCCTTCTAGACCCTTTCAAAAACTACTTTGTAAGCCATTACTTCAAAGAAACTAATGGTGTAGTAGATTTTCTTGCTAACCAAGACATGGGCTCTTTGGATGTCCTCAAGATTAGTTCTTCCCCACACATTTGGAAGGGGTTACTCAATCTCACTAGGAAAGATCTCTAAAATGTCTGGCCACCCCACTAAAAGTAGAAAGGACAAAAGAGCTTAAAATGTACTTCTAGTAAGGCTGACGGAATTGAAAAGTTTCTTGGAAGTGGAAATTATTGTTGATACAACATTTGGTGTAGGGAAATTGCTTCTAACTGTCTTCAACCACTACACGATTTTATTCCTGCACTTTCTTTTTGAACTGTCTATTCAAGCTAAGAATATCATAAGGCGGATCTCTTTCAGTCCAGTAGATAGAGCTTCTTCTCGTATTTCTCAATTATGAAACTAATAAAATTATTAAATGATTAAATTTAAATTTATTAAATTATTAAATTAATAAAATAAATTATATTATTATTAATAAAATAATAAGTTGATAAAATTATTAAATTGATTATATATATGTTAAATATATTTATTTAAAAAATGTTGAGATATCAATTTGGAGTTATTTTATTTACTTAATTTTTTTTGTATTTTACTTTGGAACTATTTTATTTACTACATATATTCAGATATAAATTTTATGTGTTGTCTATTTAAATATATTATGTTTATTATTAAATATTAATATTTTGATGTGTAAATGGCTTTCAAATTTGAAGTAAAAGGTGTTGTTTTGCTAACACACTTATGCCATTACACTCCACGGTTTTTTGTCATTGTAGAATGCCTTTTGGTATTAATTATAAAATTATTTTTGTTATAAATTAACTTTTAAAAAACATGTTTTTTTTTTCTTTTGACCTATAATTTTGGTCAACCCTTTAAAAATACAAAAAACATTTGTCACTACTAGGAGTTTGAAAATCATAAATAAAGCATGATATTTATTATATATACATCATTATCCTAAATAGTCATATCTAGGTGTTTTCATAAAATTGTTATACTGGCTATATTAGTTGTTATTGCTTGATTGTATATATATTATGTTTTCTTTTTTCTCCTCATATGCTCTCTTTTACCCTCTTCCAGTTCCCTACCTTGCATAAAACTTTGAACATTCAGCATTTCATTAAATTCTTTTAGAGACCCATCAATCAAGTAATCCCTACTTTTGCCCAAGATATAATTTCCTTCCCCGAATATGCAAGGAGATCTAGTCAAATTAGTCCCTTGATTTTGGCCTCCCCTATCTCTATATTATATCTACTTATTGTTGTGCTTAATTTTCTCTCTAGGATGTAGATCTCCTGGATGTATGCTTTGATCAATACCTTTGAATCATCCCCTTTGAGGTATTGTTATTAATTATATTTTGAGGGGATTTCATTAGCAAATAATTCCCAATCACCTTGTGTATGATACTTTTGACCAAATGAGAACCAATAACAAAATATTTCCTCAATATCTCTAAATATCTTATCAAATTAGATGTCCCTCATTTATTTTACTCAATATATACCTTAAAATTAATTGCTTCTTTACCTTTCAAAACCTACCATATGAGATGTGATATTCCTTTGGATTGTAATGAATTTATTCTCATTTCTTGTGTACTAGACACTTACACAAAAACTAGCCATCATCATTGACCTCTATTATAACAATGGGGTGATATCAAGATCATACATCATTTCTTAATTAAAAATCCCATAATATTCATCATAACTGATCACAATCATGGGGTTCAATAGAATCTATTCTATGAAATGTGAGGAATTATATTTTAAACTACTTTAATGTGAACACAAATATATCTCATATATTATCTTATAATACAATTTTGAGTATGCTTGTTACTCAAGATTTATTTCACGTAACTCTACCTATATGGAATTTTTTTCTAAATAGTTGGTCTTCCATGTGATTTATGGTATAGTTAGCAAAATAATCAATAAACTTAGTGTCTTCCCTATAACAATATTGCACTGAATATGTGTTTTCTGATGGTATTATTGGTCATCTTTTTCTATTACATATTTTTAATTTTTCATCTAGTGATATTCTTATTTCTTATAGTGTTTATAATGTTCATAGAATCACCTTATATAATGACATCTTGAATATTTGCATTTGTGTATACTTGTGGCCTAGTAAGAGTGTGTGTGTGTTTGTTTCATTGTTAGTCCTAGGTTCAAGTTCTTAGAGGAAACCCACACCATCCTTTCACTTTTATTTCTTATAGTACATCTAGCTCTACAGATTTTTGGATTTCCCCTAGTCACACCACCAGATTTTAGTTTGAGCTTCCCCATATGAGAGGGACAACACTTGCCATTACCTCAAATTTTATGTTTGTTTAGCTCATAATACCCATGAATTGGTGGGATCTTTATATTTTCTTATGTTTTAGTATTTTATTATCTTAATTACCAAAGATTCTCTTTTTTTGGGTTGTCTCATGAACTTTTTCCATTACCACCTAGCCTATAGTTGTGTCTAACCTAACCAAAAATAATTCTATAGTGGGTGATTTTATAGTGATTTTTTTTTTTTTTGGTTTCATTCCTTCCATAACTACCATATCATTAAAGGGTTAACAATTCATATACATGATAAATTTGACAAGTGAATTGTATCATTGACCAATCCTAAAAAGCCATTATGTTATTTGGGAAGGCTCCCTCCCATCTAAGCCTTACACATAATCACTGCTAACATGTTTCCACAAAGGGGTATTAAATTAATAGGTGATCCATGAATTATTCTATTTTTTACACATGCAACACCAAGAGGGACCTAAAACACTATATGTTTATAATCCCCCCCCTTTTAAATTATTTTTTGTAATTAAACCTAGGTGAAAGCCACACCCTTGGGAAGACATAGACCACTCCAATATTCGATTGAAGGTTAGTCTTCTTTTATTGGGTGAGCGCATTCTACTAAAACAATAAAACTGGTAGAATAATTATTCAATTTAGAGTATGACGAAATAATATTATCCTCCTCTTTTCCTATAAACACATTTCTCTTGTTGAGTTCCTCTTCTAATCTAATCATTAAATTATTATCAAGGTCACTATTAAATTAAGGGAACCACATTTCCAATTTGAGTGTCTATTAATTGGAGGACTAAGATAGTACTATATCTTTTTGTCTTATAATTGTAAGAGTAACCTTCTTGCATCTTCAAACTATTCCATCACAACTAATGGGAGATGTTCATTTCATGATTCCTCCAATAATTTAGTATATTTTTTCATTTCTTATAATCCAATATAGGTTATTAGTAATGATAGATCTATAAGATACCATAAAATTTTATATATGAGACCTTGTGGGATGTGAGTAGAGGAATCATAATCAACATCTTTCTTCTAAATCAATATACATCATTTTATTGACAGATTAGTGTACATTTTCCATATCAACTTAGCCCTTAGGGAAATATTATTGATTTCCTAATTCTACATACTAACTCCTTTGCATTATTTTTGTTGGCATACCCTTTTCCATTTGATCAAAGGAATCATTTTTTTCTCATTGAATTGCTCCCAAAGAAATCTCTTCATAATACTACTCCTATTCCTAAGTGATTGCTTTAGTATATGAAAGCATTAAAATATACATATGGATGGCTACAATGATGATTTTAACATGGTTATATGATTAGCTAGAGTAAGCCATTTTCCTTTCCAATAATTGGGTTTAGTTTTTTCTTGTAGTTTGAATATCTATCCAATGTTGTGATAGGTTTTCTCCTTTTAATAATGGGACACCGAGGTATTTTCTTGGTAACACTCCTATCCTAAAGCCTAATTGACTTGCTATAATTTTTTAACAATTGCCTTAATGTGAAAGAAATAATGTTGTTGATAAGGTAAGCAAGGTTTTGAAAGGATCAAGAACCTTTTATAGGACTAAGAAAGGGACACTTCCAAATAGCAAAGACACAATATTTTCCAACACCGATGGAAACACCGTAGAACACAGTAGGAACACAAACAACACCTGGTCAACAAAGAACCAAGCGTGAAAGAACACTCAGAACCAACAACAGTCCTAAGTCAAAGATAGACTAACAACCCAAACCTGGCCACAAAACTAGGAGAAAAAAACACTAAGTAACAACAACAGTCCCAAGTCAAGAACATATAACCAAAAAAGGCCTTGAACCAAGAAACAACCCACAACACTGTAGGTCCAAAAGACTTCTAGAAACAACCAGGCCACAAACCACCTGCAATAGCAGGATTGCAACAGAACTTTCACTCAAATTAAAAAAACATGAGCCTAACATACTCCCACCAAAAGAGAGGTAAGAATCACAAATTGTTATAGAGAAGCAGTCTTCTAATTGCATCAACCAACCAAACACCAACCCTAACACCACCTCAAAAGGATGGGGCTCCCCTCTATAGGAGAGGAAGAAGTGGGTATCAAAACTACCAAAGGAACTTCCCTCCAGAACAAGCACACTCCACCTTAATAGGAACCAACAAAGGAGAGAAGAACTTACCACCATATCTACAACCTCCAGCTCCACCTTAATAAGAGAAATATTCACCTCTATTGAATATAGAGAATGTAGAGCATGGTAGCAAGTAATAACTCCAATAGAAAAGGAAAAAACCTCCACCTTTGGCATCCAGAAGAACATCAAAAAAGGAAGGACAAAACCAACCTCCTTGCCAACATAATCAGCCCACACCATTGAACAACCATAAGCTCCTTCCTTAGAGAAAGCACCTTCCACCCCAAGGGGCAGCCAACAAACCCAAAACCCTAAATAGATAACCCATCCTCCAGAAGAATGGAAATCATCACAAAAATTGCCACTAGCCAAGAATAAGCCTTGGCCCAGAAACAATCCATACCCTTGCAAAAACTATCCAAAAAGGAAAGCAATTCCTCCTTCATAGGACCAGCCCCAAAAAATAGGGCCTTCCCACAGAAGCTTAACAGTGGTTCAACAACCACCACAAACAAGGCACAAATGCCACAAGAGTAGGGGAAAACCAAACCCAAGAAAAGAATCCAACACACCTCCAGACCACAACAAAAAGATGGCAAATCCATTACAAAAAAACCAAGACCTCCCACCAACAAGAGAGTCAAGCAAAAGCCCACCACTAAAGGAGTGTGAAGCAGAGAAAAATGATCCAAGCAACACAACAACCCAGAATTTAAACTTAAGAGGTGCAAGAACAAGCCAACACCAGAGAAATACCAGCAC
This sequence comes from Sequoiadendron giganteum, assembly GCA_007115665.2. Classification (NCBI taxonomy): domain Eukaryota; kingdom Viridiplantae; phylum Streptophyta; class Pinopsida; order Cupressales; family Cupressaceae; genus Sequoiadendron; species Sequoiadendron giganteum. Next base: position 563,023,854 of record CM021101.1, on the reverse strand, counting down.
AGGGTGAGGAGAAAGCTCAAACCCCACACGCTCAACAACCAATAGAAAACCCGAAGGGGAAATCAAAAAATGAGGCCAAGAACAAGCACCAAAACAATACCATCTTCATCCTTAGAGATAGCCTCACTGACTCCAAAGGAAGAGAAACACACAAAGAAACTATATCTAAAAGTGACCCCCAAGAGCAAGAGATAAAGCAAGCACGAAGGAAGGCACTTCAGAGTCCCATCCCACTCCACATAAAAGAGGTCGTGGGAGAAAATCAGTGGAGAAACTAACCTCCATCAAGCAACAACTACCCACCCATCCACCAACAGGCCAACAACAAACTTTGATCCATCATGGGAGAAAGGCATGATGGAGGGTAACACACTAGGATACATGAATGCATGGAGCCCCCAACACAAGCAAAGAACAATCCCAACACCATCACCCCAAACAGACAAAGGAGACCGCAAGGAGTCAGCAAAGCACCATCACCCCACATCCATGCTAGCAAAGAGCTTGCACAACACCCAACACCCACTATACACCCTATCCGCCAGCAACCCATACTGTAGAAAGCTGGAACAACCACCAACGTTCCCTATTGAATGTCATCCAAGAAAATGGTGAACCAAAAATCTAAAACAAGAACCCCCAACTTAGAATCCAACTCCCCGAACAAAGGTGAGCAAAAGACCCCGACAAAGAAGGGGAGCCTCAAAGCTAAAGCACAAAACAAAAAATTTGTAGGGAACACACAAGCTTGGCAAGGTAGAGACCCAGTGAACAATCCCCAAACATCCAAACGTCCAAAAACTCGAAGAAGGACGTGAACAACCCAACCAAAGACACCATCATCATCCTCATCTTTGTTGCCATCACCCTCCTCAGCATCAAATTTCAAAAAACTTCCTCGAATCCATTTCCCGCTCGTCATCGTCGCATCCATTTCCTCACATTCATGATGTAGACACTAAAAATTGTCCTAGGCTTGTGACCCTTAACTTCTTCATAACTCTTACGTCTTCATTTCTCATAATTAAATAATGTTAATTATTTAATTATTTTTTAAAGTCGTATGTCCTCTATTAATTAAATAACTTTAATTATTTAATTCATTCATTCTTACCTTTATTCTTTCTTGATTAATTAAATAAATATTATTTATTCAATTACGTCGCTAATTAAATATGTCCACTATTAAATAATCATTTTAAATTATTTAATTAATTCCTATCATACTTTCAACTATAATTAAATAATCATTTCGAATTATTTAATTATTCCTTAGCCTTTTCTCCCTTTAATTAAATAATTCTTTATTTATTTAATTTAATCCTAAAATCTTGAAGGTTGAGTTAAATCATTATTTAATTCATAAAAGGATTTATCCATAGCATATTCTTCTATAATTAGATAATCTCTTTGTTATCTAATTAGTAATTTATCACTTATGTCTAGATCTAATTTTATCATTCAGTTATTTTGTGAGATAATATCAAATTGTTTATAACGAACAGTCTTTTCTCATGCAGTCTTTATTCTTCTTGTCTCAACTAGTTTCCACTAGTGATTAAATTATTATTTAATTTAATCCCCACCATTTATGCTTTATCACTTACACTAATTTAAACCTAATCCTATTGCATGTCACATCTTTTAATCTTAATCGTCGATTTATCTTTTAATATGAGTCTGTCATTTAAATATCATATTTTCTACAAATTGGCTTTACCTCTATCATTATTACTCCTCCCAAAATCTTATGAGTTTTGGAAGAAACTTTAGAATCTTCAATGTTTTGATAATATCGTTGTCATAAGGCCACACTTGCATGCTTAATTAAAAATCTGAGGGCAAGTATCATACTACGAAAAAATGGAGAAGTGTAATGGAGGTTATTCACAGAGTTACATAGATGTTTGGTAAAATAGTTTCATTTATGCATTGTTTATATCAGTTTTCCATTGCTCTTGATTATTAGCTTAGGTTTAGTTTTAATTTTACGCTTGTATTGATAATCCATGAATTTTCCCTGTGCTACCATCTGATGAACCCGACGTGGAGGACAATTTTTTTTGCAAATTTTGTATGACTTTTTGTGTTTTGCAAGTTTTCCATATGATTCGACGCAATTGCCAAAAACAAAGTGACGCATCCGCCAATTATTTTGCCAAAACCACCAACAACACAAGCCTCATTCATTGTACAACACCACAATTTTCATCTCATAAGCCACAATTGATTTTCCTGCAATGCATCTGATACATCCCATGCACCGCATCTATCATTATGTGATGCAACTGCCTGGTTTTGGGTTTGTTTATAAATTTCTACAAGGAAGTCAAATTTTTTTTTTAGATTTTCGGTTTAGTAGGTTAGGATTTTCTGGTTACTGATAATCCATTGATAGTTTGTGGTAAGAGAAATTTGATGTTTATTTTGTAGCTTCGTTTTGGCCAAGATTTTAAAAGCTACAACTCTCATTTGTCAAAGGCTAAAATTGAAACTACTGATGAAATCTGATGGAGGACGCTTGGCAAAGAATGGATTTTAAAACTAATTATTTGATTATCTTAGATCATGCTTTTGTTTGGTGCTTAAAATAAACAATTTTCTACTGTATTTGGTGCCTTTGCACACTCTATTTAGATTTGAACCTGATTTAATAACAAAAGTATCCTCTCCCCTTGTGCACTTGTGTGATCTTGGGTGTAAGAGAAATTGTTATTAACTCTAGATTTGGGCCTACCTTGGTGTAAAAAAGTACTCACCCCAAGGAAACTCAAAACTGATAATGAGCTAAAGCCAAGCTACTCCCAACCGGTATACAAATTTTAATGTTGAGGAAATCTCATCATTATAGGACTTTCTGCAAATAAAAAAATAGTGATTCCCTCAATACCCTTGTGGTGTGTTAAAACCTATAGAGTGTAACCTCTAGAGGTTGGGAAGCCTCCTTATTGGAGCTAATCTTTCCTCTTGTGTGGCCTTCTGAATGGGTTCTCCTATTAAAAAAGCCATTTTTTTAGATTACCAAAATCCCTCTATTTGCTGGTATAGGAGGTCAAACCCCCGAAGCCATCCCACATACTTGCGGTTCTTAGTAGAGATGAAGAGTTTTTCATGGAAGATTCATGAGAACTCTAAGCTTGGCTGACCCAAGAAGTGAGTGTCGTGTAAGGGGGAGATAGTGTGGTCAAGCTTCTAATCATCCACTTTGAATAAGTGCAGCTAGAGAAATCCAAGTGGGAATTCAACAGATATTGCCTTGGCCGACCATAGGATCATACTTGTATGTTTGAATTTAAATGTTTTCACATCAAAATCAAACCAAAACAATTTTTTTTCTAACTGTCTTTTCTCTTTCCAAAATTTGATCAAAATCAAATTGAAACGAACCTGCAAAATTTGCCAAAAATTACCTGAAAATCAAATCCTATTTACATAAAACCACAATTTCTATTCTTGAACCACATCTACTATTTATGAACCACATCTGTAGTTGTAAATCACATCTACCATTGAGAAACCACAACCGATTGTCAAACGACGCATCTGATACCGAAAACCGCAACCGGCTATTAAACGACACATCTATTAAATCTGAACCGCAATTGCTTGACAATCAAAAAAATGAATTTCAATGTCATAGCCTGAGGTCGTACAATCAAAACTTGTCTCTGATTATCCTTTCATAGTGATCTCTCAACATAAACCAAAAAGATTTTCTCACACTTTTCATCATTTCATGTTTTAGTATCATTTATCCATAGTAGTAGACATACCATTTGTGAACCCTAGTTACATTTTAGAGTCCCCGTTACCTTCAGACCAATCAGAATTTTTTAGGATAGTCACCTTTGTAGATTTTAAAATATGCCAACTTTCCATGCTTTGGATAAACCTTTCCTTAAACGAAAAATTGTCAGAGAACCAAGTCATTTGTCACACTGGTGCAGGAGCACCTTAAGGAAATTTTGAAAGGTCTTAGTAAAATTTGGCTTATAGGTGGTTCTAGCCAACCACCAAGGTAATAAGGACTATTTGATAAAGTCCCAAGGTTGATTTGGTGTGTGTGTTGTGGCAAGTTTGTTTAGAGTCTTGAGTTTTGTGTATTCTTAGGACATCCTACAAAGTTGTCATGGCAACTTTTCCTAAACACTAGGAAGCATTTATGTTGTTCTAAGCCTAACCTAAGGGTCCCAACATGTGGGGATAGGATATATAAGGTCATACAAACCCTAACCTGACAGTTGGAAGAGTTGGAAGTACTACTGTACAGATTGTGTCTTGGAAAAGATTGACTGTGTTTTTGAAACAGAGCCTTGATCTAGTCAATTAATGGATTGAAAGGACTGAACTAATGCATTTAACCTTTAATTTTTGACATTTAATTACTTTGTGTGGCATTGGTTTAGTTGTTTGGCATGACTGGTTAACAGTTTTGTAAATTCTTGTGTTCTTCTGTTTCACTACCCGGTTCAAGGCCAGTTTTGTAAAAGATGCACCCCACTTGAATTCCCGTGGATGAACTTCCATGGCCTCTTGGAATCAAGTAGGGGACCTTGTATATAGTGTAAATATGGTCTATGGAGTCTTTGTTTGCAGGAGATCTATTAATTCCATTAAGCTCTAGGCGAGTGCAGGGGCATTCTAGCTAGGTGCTTGAACAGAACAGAAGCAAGAGGGCTTGCTTAACAGATTGGTTTGTGCCAATCAATAGTGTAGAGGTGTAGGGGTATGTGTCTTGGACATGTGTATGCAAGGAGAAGTGCAGAGGAGGACATTAAAGCACTCAATTAAGTTCAAGAAACCAGACTGTGTCACATACCCTAGAAACCCTTGAAAATAGGGGTTTGGTGACAGACCTATGTACAGACACCAAGAAGGTCTAAAACCTAGGAAATATTGGAGCCTAGGAGGTCTATAGAGAGAATCCCTAAAGATTTTGGGGGTTTGTTAAGGAAGTATTGGAGTTATTCCAAGAACACTGGTTTTAGAAGGCCTAATTGACCAAAAAGGCTACAAGGCTTAAAAACAAGGTTTCCATGAATTCGATGGACAAGTGAAGAAGGAATCCAACAAGATGGATCAAATTGAAGTAAGATCAACCAAGGAATAGTTGGAAGACATATTCCTAGTCCCAAGAATGGCTTGGGGAACGTTGTGGAAAAGTTGAGCCCAAAGGCGCTTAGTAGGGGTGTGAGAGAAAAGGTGAGTGTTTGAAGTTGGTGGAGAGTTCTATAAGGAGATAGGGGTATTAGGAGTGACATCTAAGTGGGGTAGAGAAGAATACCCTAGTAAGACCAAAGAGTAGGTCTTAGAAATAGAAAATGTGCTCTTGAGAGATAGTACTCCCCATCAAATTGGTATCAGAGCAAGTTAAAAGGCTTGGGAATTGAGAACTGTATGTCAGAGGGACGTGAATCCATAGGAGATAGCACCATGGTGACCAATGCAGAACTAGCTAGAGATTTGACAGAGCAACAAGAAAAGAACAGACGACTTGAAGAAATTGTGGAGGAGATGAAGCACAAACTAGAAGAGGTTGCAGAGACTGCAGGCAAGATGGAAGTGCAATTAGCAGGGGTTAAAGACAAGGGTAAGAACCAAGTTGAGGAAGAAATAGAACCAGAACCTAACCCTCCATTAGCAGAGGAACCCTTCCTCAAAGCATTAAAGGCACTAAGTGGCAAGGCACTAGAAGGCATCCCTATTTTCACAGGAAGAATGGATGCAAAATTAGTTATGGAATGGATTGAGGGAATGGAAAATCACTTTGAATGTGATGGGGTTACAGAGGCACAAAAGGTGAAGATAGCCAAATCAAGGCTAAGAGGATAGGAATTAACGTGGTGGAAGTTTTTGCAAGAAGAAAGAGAGAAGGAAGGCAAGAAGCCAATAGGAAATTGGAAAACTATGGTGGCTAAAGTAAAGGAAAACTATCTACCTGAGGATTCTGACATCCAATTGCATAAGAAGAGGCAAAATCTTAGATAGAGAGAACTAGATGTAGCTACCTACACAAAAGAGTTCCAAAAACTAAGCCTGAGGTCTAGAGTGCAAGAAATTGAAAGCATTAAGGTTGCCAGGTATCTAAATGGCCTTAGATGGAACATACAAGAAGAATTGAGTCTCTTTACACTTACTACCCTCCATAACTATTATCAGATGGCTATTAAAGTGGAAGAAAAACTGAAAAAGAAACAAGATTCAAGTACTAGGGGTAGAGGAAAAGGCAGAGACCCTAGAGGTGGATATATAGGAGGTTTTGGTGGAAGGAGCAATGAGTACAAAGGCCAAGGCGATTCTAAGGTTGGTGAACAATCCCATGAGACAAATAGTAGAGGGGGATACAGAGGTAGAAGTTCTTACAATGGTGGAAGAGGTAGATTAGGAGGATTTGGGAGAAACTCTCACTTTGCTTCCATGAAGTGTTACAATTATGGGCAATTGGGTCACCCTACATATAGGTGTCCTGATAAGCCAACATCTTCACAAGGTGAGAAAAGGATTGCTTATGTCCAAGATGAGGACTACTCTAAACACTCAGAGGTGAGTTTAGATTCAAAGAAAGGAGAGAATCTCATGTTGAGAAGGATCTCGATCAAAGCACCTACAAAGGATGAACACAAATAGAGGAGGGCTCTTTTTAGAGTCAAGTGCAAAATACTAGGCAAGGTATGCAAGGTCATCATTGATTCATGATCCACTGATAATGTCATCTCAGAGGAGACAGTACAGAAGTTGAACCTCACTAAGATACCTCATGTGTGTCCCTATAAAGTTACTTGGTTAAATAAGGGGCAAAATATATTGGTCAATGAGCAAGTATGGGTTGAGTTTACCATAGGGAAGTATCAAGATAGGATATTATGTGATGTGTTACCAATGGATGCATGCCATCTGTTGCTTGGCAGACCATGGCAATATGACAGGGAGGCAGTACACCATGGCAAGGAGAACAAGTACTCATTCAAAAAGAATGGAGTAACTTACAAGATTCACTCTTTAATGGAAGAAGCTACAATGGAGAAGGCAGAATCCCATACACTTTTGATGAGTGGGAAGGACTTCTTAAAATACATGAAGGAGGAAGAAGGAGTTGGATATGCTATCATGTTGAAGCCAAAGGAGGAGGAGTCACCTAGTCAGTCACCTATGTCAGTAGAAGTGAAGCAACTGTTAGACCAGTTCAAGGACATTATTTGTGAAGGTACACCAGCCACACTACCACCTAAGAGGGAAATCAATCATCAAGTAGACTTTGTGCCTAGAGAAACATTGCCTAACAAGGTTGCATACAAGATGACACTGGAGAAGAACAAAGAGATAGCAAGGAAAGTACAAGAGCTCTTGGACCAAGGGTTGATCAGAAAAAGCATAAGCCCATGTGTTGTCGCAGTGATGTTGGCTCCTAAGAAGGGAGATAAGTGGAGAATGTGTATTGATTCTAGGGCAATAAATAGGATAACTATTAGATATAGGTTTCCTATTCCTAGAATAGAAGATTTAATGGATTGTTTAGGGGGTGCTAAGTATTACTCCAAGATTGATTTAAAAAGTGGCTACTATCAGATTAGGATGAAAGAGGGAGATGAATGGAAGTTAGCTTTTAAGACCACAAAGGGGTTATATGAGTGGTTGGTAATGCCATTTGGGCTTACAAATGCACCTAGCACTTTTATGAGGGTGATGAATGAGGTCTTGAAGGACTATATAGGAGTCTTTGTGGTAGTCTACTTAGATGATATCCTCATCTTTAGTAAAACAAAAGAGGAACATATGAAGCACCTGGAACTTGTGTTGAAGAAACTTCAAGAGGAAAGCTCACCATAAATCTTGAGAAGAGTGAGTTTATGAAACAAGAGCTAGTCTACCTAGGATTTTTAGTATCTAAAGGGGACTTGAAGATGGATAAGAGCAAGGTTGAATCCATTCTCAGTTGGCCTATTCCCAAGACAGGGACTGAAGTCAGAATTTTCCATGGGTTAGCCCAATTCTATATGAAGTTTATTAGGAGATTTAGTGAAATATGTGCACTAGTCCTTGACACCATCAAAGGAGGACTTAAGACAAAGTTTGTGTGGACCAAAGAAGCCAATGAGGGGTTTGAGAGATTGAAAAAGGAAGTAGCTACCCAACCAATACTGGTTTTACCAAGTTTTGACAAACTATTCATAGTGGAATGTGATGCAAGCAAAATAGCAGTGGGTGCAGTCCTAAGCCAAGAAGGTAGGCCAGTGGCATTCTTTAGTGAGAGGCTAAATGAAGCAAAGTCTAGATATTCATCCTATGACTTAGAGCTATATGCTTTAGTACAAGCCCTTAAGAAGTGGAGGCACTATTTGTTGCCTAAAGAATTTGTGGTATACACTGATAAATAAGCCTTAAGCTACATAAACACACAAGAGAAGCTCAGTTTGAGGCATATAAAGTGGATGGAGTTTCTACAATCATACACTTTTACTATCAAGCACAAGAAAGGGGTCAATAAAAAAGTTGCAGATGCCCTTAGCAGTCGATTACTTACCATTCAGGAGATGCAACTACAAAGTATAGGGGTTGAGGGGTTCAAGGATCTTTATGAGGGACATTCAGACTTCTCAGAGATCTATAAGGTGTGTACTGATTTTGAAAATCACTTTCACAGTGAGTATGCAAACTACACTTTACAGAATGGTCAATTGTTTAGAGGGAAACAACTATGTGTTCCAAGAGGTTCTATGAGGGAGAACCTCATCCAAGAAAAGCACAATGGCAGTTTGAGTGGACACTTTGGGTTAAACAAGACCCTAGACTTAGTGGAGAGGTTCTATTGGTGGCCTAAAATGTAGAGAGATGTAAGAAGGTATGTTGAGCAATGTGGAGTGTGTCAGAAGGCAAAGGGGACATCAAAAAATGCAGGTCTTTACCAGCCATTGCCCATCCCAAATAGACCATTGGAGTGCATAAGTATGGATTTCATAGTAGGGCTACCTAGGACACCAACTGGTTTGGACAGTGTGTTTGTGGTAGTATACAGATTCAGTAAGATGAGTCATTTCATCCCATGCAAAATAACACATAATGCTAGTCATATTGCCCATCTGTTCTTCAAGGAGATAGTAAGGATACATGGGTTGCCAATGAGCATAGTTGCGGACAGAGATGTGAAGTTCATAGGACACTTCTGGAAGACTCTTTGGAGGAGGCTAGGAACAAAATTGTCTCATATTTCTACATACCATCCTCAAACGGATGGACAGAAAAAGGTGATAAATAGGGTGTTGGGTAACTTGTTGAGGTGTCTAACTAAAGAGTATGGACAAGGATGGGAACAAGTTATTCCATAGGCAGAATTTGCCTATAATGATAGCACAAACAGGACTAATGGTAAGAGTCCATTTGAAATTGTATATGGGTTACATCCAAGAGGTGTACTTGAGCTAAGAGACCTAAAGGGTTATGAAGGAATCAGTGGTCATGCTGATGATTTTGCTCAATCAATGATAGAGGTTCATGAGCAAGTAAAGAAGACACTAATGGAGGTTAATCAAAAGTTGAAAGCTAAAAGAGATGAAGGGAGGAGAGATCTATAATTTGAGATAGGTGATTTGGTAATGGTATACTTGAACAAGGCTAGACTACAGAAGGGCATACCAAGTAAGCTATAGATGAAAAGGATAGGGCCATGCAAAGTGTTGGCTAAATATGGTCAAAATGCCTACAAGGTGGAACTACCCAAGGAGTTGTCCATTTCTCCTATGTTCAATGTGAAAGACTTGGTGAAATATAAAGGACCAGAGATGAATGATGAGCAGTACAGTACTGAGGTGAGTAAGGATGTGGAAGAACTAAAGGTAACGGATCAGATCATACCACAAGTTGACAAGATTCTAGATTCAAGGGTGAAGAAGAAGACTAGGCACAAGACATACATGGAGCACCTAGTGAAATGGAGACACCAACCAGAGTTAGAGGCTACCTGGATAGCAGAGAGTGACTTCAAGAAGCATGGTATCAGTGAGGAGTTCTTAACACCACAGGTTCCTTAACTTCCTTGTTGCAAGGGGGAGAATGGTGCAGGAGCACCTTAAGGTCTTTTGAAATGTCTTAGTAAATTTTGGCTTGTGGGTGGTTCTAGCCAACCACCAAGGTAATAAGGACTATTTGATAAAGTCCCAAGGTTGATTTGGTGTGTGTGTTGTGGCAAGTTTGTTTAGAGTCTTGAGTTTTGTGTATTCTTAGGACATCTTGCAAAGTTGTCATGGCAACTTTTCCTAAACACTAGGAAGCATTTATGTTGTTCTAAGCCTGACCTAAGGGTCCCAACATGTGGGGATAGGATATATAAGGTTAGAAAAACCCTAACCTAACAATTGGAAGAGTTGGAAGAGTTGGAAGTACTACTGTACTGATTGTGTCTTGGAAAAGAATAAGTTTTATTGACTGTTTTTTTGAAACAGAGCCTTGATCCAGTCAATTAATGGATTGAAAGGACTGAAATAATGCATTTAAACTTTAATTTGTGACATTTAATTACTTTGTGTGGCATTGGTTTAGTTGTTTGGCATGACTGGTTAACAGTTTTGTAAATTCTTGTGTTCTTCTGTTTCATTGCCCGATTCAAGGCTAGTTTTGTAAAAGATGCACCCCACTTGAATTCCCGTGGTTGAAATTACATGGCCTCTTGGAATAAATTAGGGGACCTTTTATATATTATAAATATGGTCTGTGGAGTCTTTGTTTGCAGGAGAGCTATTAATTCCATCAAGCTCTAGGCAAGTGCAGGGGCATTCTAGCTAGGTGCTTGAACATAACAAAAGCAAGAGGGCTTGCTTAACGGATTGGTTTGTGCCAATCAATGGTGTAGACATGTATGGGTATGTTTCTTGGACATGTGTATGCAATGAGAAGTGTAGAGGAGGCCATTAAATCACTTAATTAATTTCAAGAAACTAGACTGTGTCACATGCCCTAGAAACCCTTGAAAATAGGGGTTTGGTGACAGACCTATGTACAGACACCAAGAAGGTCTAAAACTAGGAAATCTTGGAGCCTAGGAGGTCTATAGAGAGAATCCCTAAATATTTTGGGGGTTTGTTAAGGAATTCTTGGAGTTATTCTAAGAACATTGGTTTTAGGAGGCCTAATTGACCAAAAAGGCTACAAGGCTTAAAAACAAGGTTTCCATGAATTCGATGGACAAATGAAGAAGGAATCCAACAAGATGGATCAGAGTGAAGTAATATCAACCAAGGAATAGTTGGAAGACCTATTCCTAGTCCCAAGAATGGCTTGGGGAACGTTGTGGCAAAGTTGAGCCCAAAGGTGTTAGTAGGGGTGTGAGAGCAAAGGTGAGTGTTTGAAGTTGGTGGAGAGTTCTATAAGGAGATAGGGGTCTTAGGAGTGACTTCTAAGTATGGTAGAGAAGAATACCCTAGTAATACCAAAGATTAGGTCTTAGAAAGAGCAAATGTGCTCTTGACAGATAGTACTCCCCATCACACACCAGTTATCTTTTTTCATTTTGGTGAGTCTTTTCTAGCTTGTGAATCTATTTTGGGAACTCACTTTGTCTCTTACAAAAGGTTTTTTGACAAACTAAATTGAAGCCTTGGCTAAACTTTGCATGGTTAGTAAACCTTTTCTTAAAATCTGCTAAAATTTGATAACCTTTAGAGTTTGCGCATTGCATTTAGAATGCTTCAATTGGAAATAATTGACACCTTATTTTTAGGTGTTTATCATTATTGTCACATTCCATTCCTTATTCCAAAATATCAAAAACATAGCCACATTACTTTTAGGCATACCCTGTTTCAAAAAACCAAAAAAATAACATAGCATAGGTTCATACCTTTTATTGCATTGGCATCTCTTGGTCTTCACACCATCCACCACCATGTCTTCCATTCACCTTGATATGATTTCTAGTCAAGTTGAATACCAATTAATCTATATTGGTCAAACCCTAGACTTCAAAAGACAATACCTTGAATCCAAATGCAAAGCACCCACAACCCATAGTCAGCCATCCATCTATACATCTTACCAAAAACCCATAAAATCTAGTCCTCCATCCATCTACCCTCACTATCAAGATTCCCTTAGCACAATTCATTCCATTAATCCACAACAAACGTCCATTAATCACCCTTATCCTAACCTTGACAAGGGAAACCAAATTTCCACTAGTCCATTCCAAGCCTCTATGTCCTATCCTAGTCAACCATCCCTCAACCCATTCCAAGTCTCCACATCCTGTCCTAGTCCATCATCCACTAATCCATTCCTATTCAGTCCATCCCATCCTACATTTAGTCATGAAAATTAATTTGGTCATGGTTCCCAAAATCACATCCTATTGCCTAAACTTGAGGATACATGTCAAGAGGAAAACCCAAGGCATGGAATCATAATTTTACCTTCATGTCAAGATCAAATTAGTCCATCCCATGACCCCATCCAAGTTAAGTCCATTCAAGAAGTCCTTCTATACAATCATGGAATACAAACTACACCTATCCTTGATCAAGATCACATTTCCAATCATGTCGTCCAAAACAAACCTATCTTTGATCAAGACACTACCATTGATCAAGAAATCCAAAATGATCCACTCATCGACCTTTATGCCATTCATGATCAAACATGTGAAGTCGATCCTACCCAAACTCCAAACACGGTCATTTCCCAAAATGAGACACTTTCCTCCATGGGACACATAGATGATCTTCCTCTAGAACAAGAGTCTCTTACTCTATACATATTTGCAAATGATCAAGCTATAGCTAAATTCACTGGACTCTATGATAATGACCATAAGGAACATTTCTACATCACCTTGGAAACACCAATATCTTTTAAAGAACCGTCAAAATATAATGTTTCACAAAATCAGACCAAAGTTATTAATCAGAAATATATCCCACATATCAATGAACCTACGACATCTTATCAACTAGGATCATCTATCTTTGTCAAAGCAGGATTTCTTGTAGATGAGAAAATACTTAGTAATGATCTCCATATACACAATGATGGGTTTGCATCTTGTTTCCAAACTAAGAAATACCTCATCAAAAACATAATCTATCAGAGCATGCAGTATCAAGGAAAAGGACTAGGCCTACACGAGCAAGGAATTCTAGAACTAGTACGGTTTCAATAAAATTCTAGACATCAAGGCCTTGGCTATTCATCAGTCAGATAATATAATGATGTTAGTGGTACCTCCTTGATATTGGGGGAAACTTTATCTAATAAAAAAATCAAAATGGGGGCCATGAGTAGTTCTTATCATAAGTTTGTTGCCAACACTCCTTCCATCCACACCATAAACTATCATTCCAACATGAATAAACCTTCCATTTGGAACCAAAAAAAAATTATTGCAAATCCAAAGCTCAAAATCAAATGTCAAAATGGATCAAGCAAAGAAAATATTTCAAATCCAAAATTCAATCAAAATGTGAAGCCAAAAGAAAAGAGGACTCCCACATATAATACATGTCCACCTCCTTCAAAATGGTCTTCAAGCAATGCATATAAAAGTTTTGGTTCCAAATGCTATTCCAATAAAAATTCCAAACTTCGCTATCCAACAAATGAAGTTTGGAAAATAAAAAGCGATTCATCCAAATGCCCAAACAATCCTTCCACATCTACCATCATCCATCATTCCAAAATTCATACCTCAAAAATTCATCGCATCTTGGCAACAACTCTTTATCATAAGGGCTCTCATGACACTCTATCATGATGTGCATATTCTAATAAGGCCAACTCTAGTATCAACAAGGATCACAATGACATCAATTAGTTGTATGCAAGCATTATGATCCTAACAAGGAAACTAATTCATAAAGGTCATTATTGGAATATCATGGCCCCAATCTCTACATCAGTTCCATCAATGGATTCAACACAGTTAGTGATCATCTAAAATATCAAGTCCTAAAAGAAATACCAAAAAAAATTGAAAAATCAAAAAAATTGTTGCCTTGATGAAAACCTGGTAAACATGTGTCTTGGTAATAGGAAAAAAAATCAAAAAATAAAGAAAATAGCAAAGAGAAAAAAAATTCGTTCAATAGTGAAAACCATTTTTATGGCGCTTTGGATAAGTGCCATGATGAAAACCTAGCAAATAGGAATCATGCGTAGAATCTATTATCTATGTGGACAACTACACTTGGGGGCAAGTTGTCTCATCTCCCATTCCCTTTGCATGACATTTCAATTTATCCATTTAATCCATATCATTCCTATTCCATTTTCCCACCTACTTTGGTCTTTCTAAGGACTAGGGTACAAATATAAATCATGCTTTGGGAAAAATTTTGACATGTCTATCCTTTGGTCATACACTATCCATGAAACATCATGGAATTACCTTCATAGCTTCATTATCCCTATGCGACATTTTCCTTGGAGACCAAATGATAATTCTCCCAGCCAATAATCCTCGTGTCTCCTATCTTTTACCAAAAATCAATCCATTATCCTTTTATACCTATCACATGCCTTGGTTTTCCCTGGTCAATAGTCTAAGGATTTTAATCCAACATCCTTCGATCATCCCATCTAGTCCTAAACAAGTCATTCCAAATGCAACATGCCCAATCCATACAATATTGCTATGCAATCTAGTACATCATCCAAAAAATTCCTTGGCCTTGTTTCTAGCCTTGTTGTAAACCTTGCTCCTTTAGTCACATTACCGTCATCCTCACATTGTTTTGGGATGCGTCCTTCCCACATCAAACAATGTTGTCATCATCATAACTTGTCAATTGGTATTCAACTTGACTAGGGGCAAGATTATGTTTGTCCTTGGATTATTGTGCATGATTGCTCGCTTGCTTATAGGCATCATTCACATGCATCTCTCACGATCCTCATAAAATTATAAAAGACAAAAAAATCAAATATCCAAAATCCAAAAAAATCATAAAACCTCAAAAAGACAAAAAAATCAAAACATGTCAAAACCCAAAAACATTTAGATATCTTTCAAAAAAACCAAAAATACAGTCGGAGTCAGTTGTGTCAGTCAATCGTCATCAATTCAAACTATGTTGCCTCTATGACTGGACGTAGGCAAGTCCATCTGTCAATGTGCCCTCAAGGCATTAGGTTAGCCTTTCTAGGTTTGTCAGGTATCACATAATAAAATCATGACTCAATTCTTTGTCCATCAAACAAAGTCAATGGGTGTGTCGAACTACGAGGTCTCTACGTGTACAACGTAGGCAAGGCCATCTATTGATGAGCCCCCGGGACTGCACTAGGTTAGTCCATTAGGGTTTATCACATTCGCTATCACACACATCAAATATCATCAAATTAAGAAAAACTTTTTCAGTCAATTTTGTCAATCAAAGTCTAGTCAAACTATGAGGTATTTACGTGTATAACATAGGCAAGGCCATCAATCAATGAGCCCCTAAGGCCACACTAGGTCAATTCTTTAGGGTTCATCGTGTTAGCCAAAATAAGTCAACAAGGTCATCAAGCCAAACTAAACAAATTGTTGAAGCACTCAAATAACCAAAACAAGCAACCTATGTCTTATACAAGATGTGTCCTTCATGAAAACAAAAATTATCATTTATTCAAGCATTATCATTGCCTTATAAAGGTGGTCACATGATCAAAACCAGACTCAACATCTTATATGATATGTGTCTGTCTAAAATTAGGCTTTATCATTGCCTTATATAGGTGGTCACATGATCGAAACAAGACTCGACATCTTATACAATATGCATCTTTCCTAAACCTAGGCTTCGTTGAACAAACAATTAAACAACAAACATATCAAATTTTGGCAAACTTTTCTTACTCTCTATTGACATTATGGATTTTTTTGTCTTATATTTTCATTTGGCCATGTCTTTGAGTCCGGTTACTAGCTTTTCCGAGGATGTCTCAAGACTCTTTTTCTTTGACTATTGTTTCTCTATTGTCTTTTGGCTTTGTCTTTGAGTCAGGTTCTTAGCTTCCTCCAGGATGTCTCATGAAGGATTTAGAGGAGCAATGATGTCTCATGACTCATCTTTTATTTGATTTTTATTTGTGGATTGTCTTGACAAAAAGACTGGGACAATTTTTCCCTTAGTATGAGTTAGGACACTCCTTGTCTGCGACTGTCTTTTTTTAGCAAGTGGATGACCTTGCACACCTTGGTCTATCTCATATCATGGTGTTTGTTATCCATTTGTATCATAAAATTCCCAATGATGATTCATGCAATACCTATTATGTATTTGGAAAATTATTGGAGATTTTGAGATTCTTTTAACATCCATGTCTTCCATGCTAACATCCATGTCTTCTATGCTACTATTTATATTTTTCACTCTAACATTTCTTCTTTTCTGCATCTTCACCACCATTATTTATGTTCCTCTATCCTTTTGTCCTTCATCTTCTAGTTCTCTCATCCATGTCAAGAGCACACTCGTCTTCTTTGAACTTGCCTATCCTCTCGAGGGGGCATACCACTACCTCCTCATCATTCTCCCTTTCACTGGGGTATATTTTCGATTAATTTTCTTTGACACAATGTGATAAACAACATTGTATCAAAGAGGGGCAAACTATAGACACTAAAAATTTTCCTAGGATTGCGACCCTTAACTTCTTCATAATTCTCATGTCTTCATTTCTCATAATTAAATAATGTTAATTATTTAATTATTTTCTAAAGTTGTATGTCCACTATTAATTAAATAACTTTAATTATTTAATTAATTCATTCTTACCTTTATTCTTTCTTGATTAATTAAATAAATATTATTTATTCAATTACGTCGCTAATTAAATCTATCCTCTATTAAATAATCATTTTAAATTATTTAATTAATTCCTATCACACTTTCAACTATAATTAAATAATCATTTCAAATTATTTAATTATTCCTTAGCCTCTTCTCCCTTTAATTAAATAAATCTTTATTTATTTAATTTAATCCTAAAATCTTGAAGGTTGAGTTAAATCATTATTTAATTCATAAAAGGATTTATCCATAGCATATTCTTCTATAATTAGATAACCTCTTTGTTATCGAATTAGTCATTTATCACTTATGTCTAGATCTAATTTGATCATTCAATTATCTGGTGATATAATATCAAATTGTTTATAACAAACAGTATTTTCTCATGCTGTCTTTATTCTTCTTGTCTCAACTAGTTTCCACTAGTGATTAAATTATTATTTAATTTAATCCCCACCATTTATGATTTATCACTTACACTAATTTAATCCTAATCCTATTGCATGTCACATCTTTTAATTTTAATCGTCAATTTATCTTTTAATCTGAGTCTGTCATTCAAAAATCATATTTTTTATAAATTGGCTTTACCTCTATCATTATAACTCCTCCCGAAATCTTATGATTTTTGGAAGCAACTTTAGAATATTCAATGTTTTGCTAATATCATTGTCATAAGGCCACACTTGCATGCTTAATTAAAAATCTGAGGGCAAGTATCATACTACAACAAAATGGAGAAGTGTAATGGAGGTTATTCATGGAGTTACATAGATGTTTGGTAAAATAGTTTCATTTATGTATTGTTTATATCATTTTTCCATTGTTCTAGATTATTAGATTAGGTTTAGTTTTAAGTTTACGCTTGTATTGCTAATCTGTGAATTTTCCCTATGCTACACATGATGTGAAAGAAATAATGTTGGATTTGTTGTGATTAATATTTTTTACCTAATGTAACTGAGTATTTTTCCAATATTTTCTTGATTGTCTCAATTCCCTCACAATTTTCCACCTTATACATCATAGTGTCATTTACAAAATTTTGGCATGTAATAGGTTCCAAATCCCTAGCCATAAATATATGTTTCTATAAACCTAATGCTATTACCATCTTTATTGATCTTCCTAGTGCCTCAATTAGAATAAAATTAAAATTTGAAGAGAGGGTCCCCCTGATGGTTTCCTCTAGTGAGATTCAAAAACCACATGGATTCTCATTCACCAATATAGAGCATCTAGGTCTTGAAATATAATTATATCTCCATTCTCTCTATTTTGAATTCAATTCCAATTTTTTCAAGATTTTAATCAACAATCTCCAATTTTTTATGTCATATTCTTTATGTATATCAATTTTAGCTATCATTTTTTAATCTTTAATTCTATACCAAAAGAATTATTTTATGTGAAATTATTATCCATCAAATATCTTCCTAGAATAAAGCATGTCTATTCTTTTGAGATTATATTTGGGAGTAGAATTTTTATGATCTATTATCAAAGACTTTGGATATTAACTCATATATCATATTGCATAATGATAGTAGCATGAAATCATTGAATTTATTGATTTATCCACCAACTTCCATACAATCCCCCATTTAGTCCTAACAATCCTTTAAAACCCACAATAATTGTCAAGTCTTGGTGCTTTGTTTGTGTACAATTGTGATAATGCCAACCATAATTCATCTTTCTTGATCTCACTCAATAATTCTCTATTTTTTTCTCGCTATTGTTTTTTGATATATTCCTAACAAGCTCTTTATGGTTCTATAAATCTAATACATTGGATAGAAATACATCTTTAAAAGTAATTCATTTCCTCAATTAATATATCTTTGTGCTCATTTAATATTGTATCATTTAATGTTCTTATGGAGGGGATATTATTTCTTTTTTTTAGACTACAGGAATCGGGTAGCACGACCCCCTATAAACTGCAATGCCCCTAGTAAATTTTTTAACATGACCGGTGGTGCTAGTGTGACATGCCCTCTGGTACCATGAGGGTGGGGGAGACTATACCTCATGACCAACCTCCTACAATAGGAAAGGTTTAGCCAACCGAGCTAGGGCCCCAACCCAAGAGATATTATTTCTTATTATTCTTCCTTTTGTTCAATTATGGAAGAACTTGGATTTTTTTCCCTTCCTTATGTCATGTTTCTCTAGATTTAGCTTTCCAAAATATCTCATCTCTAGGAATAAATTCATCATGTTTTGCTATGAACATTTTTTATTTTATGTATTCTTATTAATATATTTCCTCTTATTTCTTTTTCATTTTTGTTGCAAGATCTTCTTCTACCCTTTTGTTTTCCTTAAATATGTTTCTGAAGGATGCTTTGCTCCACTGTATGATGTGGATTTTAAGGATGACCAATTTCTTTGTATATTTTAAACATCTTTATCCGACCTCTAACTTAGCTTCCCTCAACAATGCTTTGACCATTTAAAGAAAAATTTCATCTCCACACCATATATTTTTAATTTTAAAAGGGCTCCATATGTGGGGTTGATCTTTTGAGATAGGTATAAATATAAGGTAGTGATCAAAGATAGGAACTTGCAAAATTTATTATTCAATTAAAGGAAAGTAGTCATGTAGTATTATATAGGAATTTATCTAGTTGTTTCGAATTTTTATTAAACCCCGATTTTCTATTGGTCCATGTATACATACCATTTTTAGGTATCATATGAATTAGTCCCACATTTTTTATTTTTCGATAAATTTAAAATCATGCTAGATACCTTACTAACCTACTAATTTTGTTTTTATGGCACAACCTTGAAGTTAACTGTATTGGGTGACCAAATAGCAATGCATCCTCTAGAGGCTCCATCCATTATTATTTTATTAGCATTCCACATACCAAGATATTTAAGGAATTCAACTACCTCCTCTTGGTATATTATTATTTCTTGAAGAAGAACTATATTAATATAAATTAAACTTTAATTATTATAAGTTAAAGTAGATTATAATTTAATTATAATTTATAATTATTTTGTGTATATTTATTTTGTTAGAAATTTTTGTTACCAACAAATTGAAGCATTGTGACCTGCATCAACCACTATGGCGATTGGGTATAGGATGAACCCTTATAACCTAGATGATTTTCAACCAACCCAAGCCACACACCATGAGTAAGCTAGGGTTTAAACTTGAAATTGTCGGGGTTCATTAAGTTAGATTATTTATTTATAATTGCTAGAAATAATTTATCAAGTAGGTTTTGTTTTGTAGCATATTTTTTGTATAGTTAATTACTTGATAATGAATAATCTAAGGATCTCTATAATGAATAATTCATAAGGTACAAAAATTTCTAGAGGTTTTGAAAATTGGGTAGCAAGATAAGTGGACTTGATCTTGGTAGAAACTCTATGGTTATGTGCATTTGAGTCGAAGTAGTACTAGGACGAGTGAACTCCCAAGAAATCTCAATGATTAATCCTTATGATCATCAATTGAATGCAATGAGAGCTAAGTGGAACATTGGTGCTCAAGAGAGATGGATTCTTGTGAACCACTACTCATGAAATGTGTGTCAACAAGTTTGACCCCTTAAAATATTCAATTCAATCTAAAACTAATTTATTTAGAATATTTTTATTTAGTTAGAATTAAAAAATATAGTTTATATTAATTTTATGTACACTTATTTAGCTAAAAAATAATGCATAATTTTTTACGATTTATTTATTTAGAAATATTTTACTTAATTAGAATAAAATATTGTTTAATTATAATTATTTTATGTAAACTTAATTTGTTATAATTTTAAAGTTATATTATCCATAAAAAACATATTCATGCAACTTGCAACAAAAACCATTGAAATTGGCAATATTTACATAGTCCTAAAACGATTGGGCCATATAAAACACATTGTAAAAAAATAGTTAACCTAAAACTAATCAAGATAAATTTAGGAGTAAGCCTATGTGACTGTGTTAGCATAGATACAATTATGGATCAGCTATTAGCTAATGTAATGAGCTAATTTTTTGGTTACTAGAGACATGGTTAGACAAAGATATTTTCCTCATTATCTAGGAATGAGAAGGATGTAAGGTTATTTTGTTACTAGGTGCACATTCCTACAATGAAATCTTTGATTTACCCTAGATTTATAGATACACATGGTTGCTATCCAAATAATGACCAAGTGCTATTGTATTTTGTGTATCTATCATATGTCAAGCTTCACATTAATTATGTGGATATACCTTATTATATTGGCTAGGTGTGAGGTAATGTATATAAGAGAGATGGAATTTTTGAATATATTATTTAATTAGATCATCACTATTTAGTCAAGGAGAAGGCTTTTATTGTTATCCTTGGATTTGATGGATTGGTTGCCCCTATCATTTAGGGTTCATATAAGGAAGCATTTAAGGAAATTATAGACATAGTTATGACTACTCAGTAAATATATTTACATAGATTTGGGGATTAATTTTTGAGATAGTATTTCCCTGCACCTGATAAAATGTAATATTCACATATACAACCTTTAATTCATGGTGTGTACTTTCCATATATAGTGGATGTGTATAGTCTACATTATTTTGATCACTTGCATACATCAATATATAGTCTCTCTATAATTCATCAATATTACACCCAAGAAATTAATGATTAAAAATAGTACAAATAATATTTTCACAATTCAAAAGTAACATGAAACAATTCAAAATTCACTCTTTAATGCATAAGGTGATATAGAACCATGTAATGGTACCCTTGGAACACACACCAGTTCATAGTAAAAGGTAACATAAATGGAATACTTAAAAAATTATTAGATAAAATGCATTAATTATCTCAAACATTAAGACATGGAGAAGAGTTAGGTTCACAAGCCACTTACAAACCTTGATAACTTACCTACCAAGCCACTTTTTTGACATCTTATAAAATGGCACCAACATGACAATCATGCATTGGCTCAAGCTTCAATTTCTAAAATACGAGAATTTAAAACTATTGAGACTAATTTACATGGATTGAACTTTGAGGAGCATGTTTTGTTATGTAAAACTTCATCCTTCATATTATAATTTCTAGAATGCAACTACAAAACCTTCCTCATTACTAATCTTCAGCACATCAACACTTTGGACTTTGGAATCTAAATAAAAAACTATAAGAATAGGTCTCTAACCAAGTGAAAAATTCTAAGAATTACACCTTGGACTTCATATTCTAATAGATAATCAACAACTCAAGCCATGGAGTCAATATTACACTTAGAAACTCCAAAAATCCTCATTCCAACCCTAAGCCTCATCAATCTAGCACTTTGGGCCTTAAAGTCAACAATTGTGTATTTATAACTTTGGGGTTTGATTTATATTTTGAAACAACAAGCATTCTTAAGGCTAAGTTTAAGCTCATTATAAACTTAACCCAAACTTTAAATGCTAAAAATAAACATGCATTTCAAACATTGGAGGAGTATATTTGGATGTCAATTGTGATTTTGGTTTTGGATGCATTGCTTCTTTTTGTGGTGGGATCCACATGGTTTTTGTTTTGGATTTTTCTTGATGGGCCTTTGTGGAATTTTGGATTTATTGTATTTTGAATCATATTTTTCTTCTCTTTAACATGTTTTTTTATGGGACATGGTGATTCGTGGATGTGTGTGAATTTTTTTCTTTATTAATTTTTGTTTAGGCATCCAATTTAATTTTTGGGTGGGTAAATATGGGGTATATTGATAGCTTATCAATAGGGTGACGGTTGGATAATGTTGGAAATAAATCAATTATATGTACCTTTTCTATCTTGATGGATTTGAGGTGATGAATAGGTAGGATGAGGGGTATTAAGCTAGGAGTACTGAGGGTGAGAGAGGTTTATGTATGTAATGACCCAAGATGGATGGAGGGCATGAAGGAGTCAAATTTGGGATATAGTGGCCCAAAATGGAGAAGGAAGATGATGGATTTAGGTATGGGACTGTAGAGTAGGGGGACCAACCACACCAAGGCTCTAGGTCATGGAGAGCGGAGGGCTGCCCTAAACTACCTCAGTTCAGATAAACATTTTAGGTCAAGGATAGAGAATGAAGAGAAATCTCAAGTGATTCTATCTCTCTACTAATCTGAATATTTGGATGGGGCTAAATGGGCCAGTTTCTAGAACTAGAACCATACCTCAAACAACTCTCTACTCGAGGATAGCAGTGCATGTCAGGGAAAACAGTGCAATGCACTAGCGTTTGTATGACCAAAAAGTGTAAAATTATAGTGCAGAGGACAAAAAACCTACTAAAATTTTAACCAATGCAATTTACCGTGCTAAATAGAATGATAAATAACAAAAACAAGAAATGACTATAGGGATGATAAAGAAGATGATGAAAATGAAGGTGACAAAAATCAACTCACCATGAGTCCAGCTTGCTAGCAAGCTCCACACGTATGTATGCCTACACACAACCAAGAGGGGGAAAATTTTGGGGTTGTACAGGGGTTTTCCTCAATCAAACCCCCGCTTTGGTGTTTCCACCTCCACGGACAACTAGATAGATAAAGAGAAGTAGAAATACGATAAAAGAAATGTTGAAAAGGAGAGTATCGAACACTACAAAAAATACAATGCTACTCTATCAAACCACAAAAAAGAAGGATATTGAAGGAAAACCACCTTTATCCAAAGGAACTCAAGGCCAATGAAGGGATAATACAAGACTACGATCTTGTAAAATTCAACACAGCCACAACGGTGACAAAGGAGGTCTCACAAGACACCAAAATCGTAGCTTCTATGGTAGCACAACACGTTCTTAGTGAAGTTGATGGAGTAACAAGCTACTAAGAAATGATCAAGAGTACATGTTGGTGTGTAGAAAAATGGCCAAGAGATTGCAAAAGATGGAATGAATTGCTAAGAAGATGAAGTGATAGTGAAAACAAGACATTTAAAGATGGAAAGGGAGGGAAAGAGTCATTTTTGGGTTGGTTGGTCAACACAGAGGCATTACGCTTCATCCCCAATGGGGAATGTAATGTCCCTGCAGATTCCAGAGGTAGGAATTTCTCAGGGACAACAGTGCACTGCACAGACATCTATGCATTGTGTGTGCGTCCTCGACAAAAATTCCCCCATTGACACACAGGACAAGCGCCAAGTGGATGGGGTGCAAATAGGTGATGTGGAATTTCTGAGTTGGGTTTGATTTTCTAAGGTGGAGGGGTGTAAAAGGTTAATTTGCAAGAGGGGTGAAAATTCACTCCTATACATTTTTCCCCCACTTTAGCAAGCATAAATGTCAATGAATGTTCAAAAAAGTAGATCAAAAAGTTTAGAGATGTATACCTGAACCATCAAGGAAGTAGACCACAATTTGGTGAATCCTGAAAGTGCAGGGTAGACAAATAAATCCATAGGTACTCTCTCTTGAGGAGGTTTGAACAAAGGACTCCGTAGATCCTCATAATTATAGAGTTGATCAAAGTGCACCAAGGCCCGTAGACCAATGATGGAGAGATCATGTAGGATGCAAGTGCTTCATAGGCCCTTGAACCTTCAAGGAAGGTGCCCCCTAGGTACTCTCTCTTGAAGGAAAGCCCAGTGTATGAGGAATCCGCAGAGTTGGACTAGAAAGAAGCTTTATAGGTGCACCTACAAAGCAACATGTTAATTCATAAATAAAACATGTTAGAAAATAAAGAGCATCCACACAGGAAAACAAGCAAACAATCACACAAATAGTCAAAAAATTAAAGGAAGAGATTTCAAAGGGGTCCCTCGAGAACCCATCAAAAGAAAAGGGGTCCACTCAAGGGATGTGTTGTTTGAAAGTGAGAAAGCATTTTTCACAAATCAATTCAACATCAAGGAATCCTTTCGAAAGATGTTCACTTCATCAAGGAATTTGAAAGGAAGAAAATTCCCCCTCACAAGGGGAGGAACGAGGCTTCTCCTGCAAGAAAATTTTCTCCCTTCTCAAAGGAAAGTTCTTCAAGTTCTTTCTTTATGAACCCATGACAAAGGAAACACATTCCACTAGGGGCCCTTGTTAAGAATGCGATTTTTTGAAAAAAAATGTGAAGAGTCTTTTGATAAAAGAGTTGTTGGCCACCGAATGCATTTTTCTTTTGAAGTTGACATGATAACCCCCCTTAGGATGGTGTGTGTTGAATGCAGAGGCACGTGACATCCTAAGGAGAGAAAAGGAAGAATGAAAAAGTGATGTTGTTTCCTGCAGAGCATAGCAAGATGTAACCATGGTAATGTTGTCGCACACGCGAGGGACAACACATGAGCATCACAACATCACAAAACAAGCACAAAAGAGAAAAGAGAAAAAATACAAGTCAAAACAACAATATTATGAACAAGGGACAGGGGCGGTCTGATATTTTAGGGTCAAAGGCGCTCATAATATATATAAGTTAATAGTATATTAATGAACTATCATCAACACCCTACTATATCAGACCATATGAAGAATGCACAAGAAGACAAAATGACAATAAAAAAATGGGTCAACATGGAAGGGAAGCCTGAATTCCCTCAACACTTTGCATCATCCCCAATTATCGAAAGTCAATACACAACAAAGGAAGAATGATGTAATAAATAGAGGAAGTTTTATGACACAAAAATACTCTTGTATCCAAGCACCTACAAGAGTGACAATGTAACACCCCGCCACGCAACCCTAGAGGATGAAGCAAACAACTACTTAAACAGGCTAAAAAATTTTTTGTTTAAGTATAATTATTATACAAGTTCGCTTCCCAATGCAAACATCCCCTAAGGTTACGAGACTGAAACTACTTAACAACCCACAATAACAAAAACATGAATATAAACCATATCATTTATCTACTCAAGATAATAAGTACGCATACTTTCCATACAAGATAAATTACATCCAACATAAGAGATAACTTCAAATTCATTATACATAATTTTAACCCATAAGGTTACAACACTCATTCCCTGAATGAGGCAAGACCATAAATAAAGATTACAATTACAATTTCCACCTCAATAACATAGAGGGGTAAAATAATACAAGAGTAACTGATATGAAATAAAGCATGACATAAAACTGAATCCCACGAGCTCTCCAACTGGAAGCCTCATCCATACAAACATGAAGAAAGAACCCAACAGATTTAGGTGCAAGCCACCCAACCAAGTGGAACCCAAAGGCCCACCCCCCGTGTTAGGAGATAGTAACTAGGAATCCTAGTCAAGACCATCTACCTCTAGACACAGGCTAACATAAACTCAACCAATCACATGAACCTCACAAATACATCATAAGATCTACACAAGAACAACTCAAGCACAACTCAAATACCATGCAAGTACAACACAAGCACTTCACTAGTACAACCCAAGTACCACATACGTACAATGTAAGTACACCAAAAATACAACTCAAGAGCATCACGAGTAACACACAAGGACAACTCTACATGGTCACATTGCTTCCAGAAATAAAGCAGAACAAGTATGTTAAGAGAACCATACACATAATAATTGAATACTAACTATGGTCACACTAGTTATGTTAAGGAAACCATACCCACAAGATCAAATACCAACTATGGTCACATCAGGTATGTCAAGGAAACCATACCCACAAAATCAAAGGCCGACTGTTGTCCTAGATAGAGTGTCATCACACAACTTGTCATGGGTTATCCTTGGGAATCTTCATAGGCTTCGGCCCCCCACAAGACAAGGGTTATCCTGGTGACCTTTACCAAATCCTGGCCCCCACACTCACTCATGCGGAGCCAAATACCTTTCGTACAGACAAGATAGATGACCTTTCCATTATAGGCCTTCCCCTCTCATCCCAAGCCTAACCTAGCACTTAGGTCCATGAGTGAGGCATTAAAAGTCTTGATTAGTGAGAAGTTAGTCCTAAACTTCTAAGTATTGTTTTAGTTATCACTTGATTAAATAACTTATAATGAGTTATCCTTGACACCACTTCGGGTGCCGGCCCCCGTTACAAGCCACTCTTCTACTAGACAACACACACACACCATCCAAACATAATGGAACCAAGGTGCAACAAACAAGACATCACAACCTCTCCTTTCTCAAGGGGCAACACAAACTGAAACGCACTCCAACACCGGAGGCAACAAACCACAAAACAAGGCCGCTCCCGACAAGGAGACATACAATACAAAATTCACTCCTTTCTCAGGAGCAACAAAGATAAACCTTCTCCAAACACTGGAGGTAACAACAATAACAAGAAAACACTCCCGGCAGCTCCTGACAAGGAGGCACACATTACAAAATTCACTCCTTTCTCAGGAGACACAGACCACATAACAAGGTCACTCCTTACAAGGAGACACGGATCCCATAATCCGCTCCTAAATCAAGGAGGAACAAATATTCCTGTTCGTGGAAACCGGGTACAACATTGACATGCTTCAAGCACTACCCAAGGGAATTAACAAACAGGTTGACATCACAACCGGCAACCACATAACTGAAATTCACATCTAGAAGACTCATTAAATACCAAACACTTAATCCCATTTCCAAACAAAATACGAAGGACATGTTCACTAAATTCAACTAAAGGAAACTACCTTTGGATATCCTAAATCCATTCCTCATTAACATTCATTAATCTTCCGCAATGATAAACTAATTTCCTTAAGTTTGAGAGGAGATCCATATGGTTCCTCCAAGCAGATCCAAAACCCACAAAATCCCAATTTCAATCCTTCTCCAAAACTCCATTTTCAACTTCTCCAAAATTTTCATTTTTTTTTTTTTTTAAATTGAAGAAAGAATTCAATAATATTGAAAATTGCAAAAATATCTCATTCAACCACTGCAATCAATTTCTGAAAACAGAGATGCAAAAATATCTCATTTTGAATTCAATTTCCAAATTTGACTTTTTAAAACAATTTCTTTTAATTTTCAATTTCAACCAATATTCTTTAATTCAAAATAGATAACTTAACTTATTTAATCAACATAAATTTAATTAATTAATAAAATAGATATCATCAAAGATTAAATTATTTATTAATTAAATTAAATTAAATAACAAAATAATTATATTTCAACATAATTCCAGATTGAAATAACCAACTCTAAAATGCATTAATCCATTTAAATCTTCCAATTTAACTTGAAATTAAATAACGAGGGGAGGGAACGATAACCAAAACAACACAACCCGACAAACAACTGACAACATATGAGGACTAGGGTGACGACCTGACACGAAAACCTAGCTACTATCTCCCAATCGAATACCGTTGGGTATTGAACACGCTCTCACCTATGAAACCAGGTGGAGTCGATGTCCTGTACCTGTCAACCTGCAAATCAAGTAACCACAACATATAGTATAAACAACATAAAATACACACCGTGAAGAGGAAATCACGAGATCATAGGGCACTCGCAAGCGAGTGATGCGATCTGTCCCCTTCACCAATACACTGCAAATAATTGACAATTCGAACATACTATTATAATCCAGAGCATAATCATCTTTAATTCAAATAACCGCCATGCTAATCCAAAGCATGGAATAAAGATAACATCAGAATAACTAGAAGCACATCACATCAACATACACACACAAAGACACATAGTCCAACCAGAACGCAAAACAGAGGGGTGTTACAGACAAGGGTCATCCAGGAACACATAACAAAAGCACTGGGGAACACAAACACACACACAATCTACTATATAGATAAAGAAGAGGCACCCCCTAGACCTCATCAACCAAGAGGTCATCAGCCTCCCAATCTAGATCATTGTAAGGGAAAGGAAAGTGAGCCTTTGAGGGAAAAATATCAAGGGGAGAAACCTCTAACCCCCCCATGACAAGAGCCAAGGAAGGAGACCTCTCAGGGTCTTCTCCACTCAGTTCTTGTGGGGTGAAATTAAACGAATTCACAAAGATCTCTACAAGGGTTGGGACCTTGTCCAATGAATTAAACATGCCCTTCATAGGAGTGCCATGTGTTAACTCAATGTGTGAGGGAGGCAGTGCCCAAGATTCACTGCTAGGCTCGCCAAGAGACTCGGCAGTAGTGATAAACTCAGGGGACGCTAGGACTTCCTCCATCACTAGCATGGCACATGCTAATGCAGAACCACCCTTTAGAGAAGGTGAACTCCTCTTTCAACCCCCATTGCAAGAAGAGTTGTCCTTCATCTTTCACTTCATCAAAGGACACAAGATCCCCACGGATGAGGGAGAAGGCATGGAGGAGGAGGAGAAAACCGTGGTTGACACCATCGAGGTGTTCGGTATGTCCACGGGCTTTACAAATGGTTTGACATTAGGAGGGACATCAGGAGAGGTTGCTCAACCAAAAGATAAATAAACACCTGTACCTTTTTCAAGTGAGGGTCATTTATGCTCACAACAGGAGCCGAAAGAAACATTGAAGCTGATGGAATTGAAGCAAAGGGGACGAGAGAGGAAGACGTAGCAAAAGGTGCCAGAGCAAAAACTATTGAATCCCCCTCCTTCCTCTATAGAGCGGCCTGCTCAACGGCCAAAGACTTTCACCGATGCTTGTGCTCATACACAAGGCGGTTCTCGTGACTCTGGGAGCTAGAGGCCAGAAGCTGAGATAAAATGAAGGACTCCTGATCAGTCATCGGAGTGTCCATCATGGTTGTTTCTAGTGGAGGGAGAGACTCCTGGATGGGATCAGGAGGGAGAGATTGAGAAGAGATTGGAGAAACAATGGGGGGAGTCAGCTCTATTGCCTCAGTGGTGGGCCTCTTCCAATTCACTGCCTTGAGGGTGGGAGTGGTAAGAGGCCATAGAGGTCGAGACATAGAGGAATCCCCATGAGGACCCTTCCCCTTACTATACCAAATGGGCCTATGCACCATGGGTAGGACATGAAGATCAAACATTGTACGCTTGGACTTTCACCAAGCGAGCACCATAGGATTCTCCAGCAAGCGCCTAGGAGAAGAATCTAATGATGTAGTAGCAAGGCGAAAGGAATGAAAAATAGGACAAAAATAATGGAAGAAGAAGAGTGTTAGGCACGCTTCTCCTTTTCTCTTTTTTGAGCCAAGGCAATATCATTGTCAGCCTTCAGGAAAGCCCTATGTGAGATGGCATAGGGAGACAAAGGGTATCTCACTTTAGGCATTAAGGACCCACTCTTGTACGCTTGTACCTTACATAGGTTTAGTACAAGTGGTCCATCCTAGGAGGAAGCAGACCAACGAGTGCAAGCCAAAAGTGATCCAGGGAGTAGCCACCACATACAATCGACATTTTAGAGTCAGTGTCATGGACTACATGCACTATACCCTCATGAATGAATTTCAAAAAAATATGAACTACCCAGGGAAATGCATTCATAGAAACCAACCAGGGGATACCTAGTCCCACCCTAAAGATTTCAGACCCCAGGATTATGTCAAAGAGTAAATTCACTAATTTAGTCCCAACTAAGATAGACAAGGTGATGTAGTTGATGGGAGGTACAAAAAGCCCATCGTGTGTATGGATGGTACTCTTGGATTCATCATACCCATCTATGTGCAAGAAGTTAATCAATATAATCTCCCCAATGATGAAATTCACCCTACACATTGGGTCAATAAGAACACCTGTTATAGTGTTTCCATTGATTCATGTGGCAATGTATAAGGGATATGGCTCTTTGTTATAGTTCATCGACAAGTACTGCGAGGTGAAAGTTATACCAGGGGAACTACTCGCACGTTGCACAAATGGGATGGGAAGATGTAAAAAGGAGGCCATCATATATACTTGATGAAACTTTCACAGAGCCCCCAATGGTTTTGCAACTAGATAGTAACCGAACTAAGGTTTTTTTCCGCAATGCCTACGAAACCTTCCAACTATGCTACTAGGGGTCGCAAGCTGGGTTGCAAGGTGAAACGCCTCACAAAACTCACACCCGCAATGCTCCTAGGATACAAGGAAAAGGTCTTTCAACACCGCTAAATGGAACCAAAATGGATCACGTCAGGTTCACCAAAATGTAGATTAGGGGGACTAACCACACCAAGGCTCTAGGTCACAGAGAGTGGAGAGCGAAGGGCTGCCCTAAACTACCTCAAGTTGGATAAGAATTTTAGGTCAAGGATAGAGAATGAAGAGCACTCTCAAGTGATTTTATCACTCTACTAATTCAAATCTTTGGATGGGGCTAAATGAGATATTTTTTGGAACTTGAACCATACCTTAGATAGCTCTCTACCCAAGGACAACAACACAGGTCAGGGATAACAATGCAAAGCACTGTCATCTCTCTGGGGAACTAGCATTCGTATGACCAGAAAGTGTAAAATTATAATGCAAAGGACCAAAAACCTACTAATAATCTAGCCAATGCAATTTACCATGCTAAATAGAATGATAAATAATAGAAAACAAGAAATGACTATAGGGATGATAAAGAAGATGACGAAAACAAAGGTGATGAAGATCAACTCACCAAGAGTCCAGCTCACTAGCAAGTTGCACACGCACGTATGCCTAAACATAGCCAAGAGGGGAAAATTTTGGGGCTGCATAGGGGTTTGCCTCAGTCAAACCCCCGCTTTGGTGTTTCCACCTCCACAGAAAACCAGATAGATAAAGAGAAGTAGAAATATGATAAAGGAAATGCTAAAAAGTAGAGTATTGAACACTACGAAAAACACAATGCTACTCTATCAAACCACAAAAAAAGAAGGATAGTGAAGCAATACCACCTCCACCCAAAGGCACTCAAGGCCAATGAAGGGAGAATACAAGACTACAATCTTGGCAAAGTCAACATGGCCATAGCAGTGATGAAGGAGGTCTCACAAGACACCAAAATCATAGCACAACATGTTCTTAGTGAAGTTAATGAAGTAACAAGTTGCTAAGAAATAGCCAAGAAATTACAGAAGATGGAATGAATTGCTAAGAAGATGAAGTGATAGCCATTTGAAGATGGAAAGGGAGGGAAAGAGACATTTTTGGGTTGTTTGGTTGACACAGATGCATTACACTTCATCCCCAATGGGGAATGTAATGTCCCTGCTGATTCCAAAGGTAGGAATCTGTCAAGGATGGAAGTGCACTGTGTAGATGTCTACACACTGCATGCGTGTCCTTGACAAAAATTCCCCCATTGACACATAGGACAAGCACCAAGTGGATGGGGTGTAGATAGGTGATGTGGAATTTCTTATTCAGGTTTTATTTTCTAAGGTGGAGGGGTGTAAAAGGGGAATTTGCAAGAGGGGTGAAAATTTGCTCCTATGTAGGGATATAAGAGGCTAAAATAGATGGAGAGGATGAAGGTATTGACTTTGAGACATATAAGCTCAAAATGGATTTTAAAGATGATGAATATGAATGTTTGGATTGGGATTAGGGGATATATGATTTGAGATGGATGGAAGGAGTACCAACATATTGAGTATTCACTTTATATCCAAGGCCATGAAAATGTATAGTTTATTTTATTTGAAGGGGTTCTAGGATGCCTTGCTCATGAAGGCCTAACCCTTTTCCTTGATATTACATGTTTTGATAAATCTACTTGCTAATGGGATAATTTTTATTTTGAAAGAAAGACATGATTCCATATTGAGGGGGATAGGAAGTGAAAGGGATTATAGATTCTTGGAGGAAATTGGATCAAATAAAGATCGACTAACCAAGTTGATAGGTGTGGGATTCAAGGATGTATTGGATGGGGATGATGGGATCTTGAGAAGGATTAGGATCATGAGGGTGATTAGGAGGGATTTTGGGATCTCAAGATGTATTGGGATCATGATGGGGTGAGGAGATATGATTGGATCTTGAGATGTAAGGCAATCGTGAGAAGGATTGGAAGGTAAAATTTGAACTTGATTCGGAGGGGGAAATTTTTTAGCACTTTACAACAAAGGATTGGCATAGTTGGACTAATTTGGATAATATGTGGAGGGATGAAGGTTTGGCATTGAAGGGAAAAACGGGATGGATCTAATGACCCAACAGCACGGAATACATTCCCTTAACACTAATACAACAAAGGAGAAGAGCATAAATAGGTTCTAAAAGCTTTATAAACTTACTTGAGAAGAATACAACCAATAAAATAGATAACGAAATTAAGCATTCATAGTTGACACAAGATATACATGGGAAAACCTTTACAGGTAAAAAATCAACCACACAAAGTCAAGGCAATTGTATTACAGTAACAAAAATAGTTACAAACAATGTTCAATCTTCTATGAGCCACTCATAGCAGCACTTCTAATTCTATCTCATTGTTACAATGTTATTCTAACATACACTTTGAATCATCTCTTACACATGCAATATTGTACTTGACTTACTAAGTCATACGTTGCATTCAATTTCATCGACCAAGTGCCGACCATCAAGTTCATGAATCACTCATCCAAGCACGTAATCGATCTGCCCATGCTGATCTTCCTGCATTGAGCCACCTAGGCATTAATGCCACCACCCAAATCAGGTCCTGATCGCCAGCATAAGTTAGCCTACACGTGCTGCAATTACTTTGGTTTCTAACCAATCATCAACTTACACTAAGCCACGTGTTCATCCTACATTTGTTGTCACTCTTTGACTTTCTGGTCCAACTAGTCAAAATCGACTGACCAAGCTCTGAGCTCGTCTAAGCTCTTACCGCGCTACCGCAGCCCTACCGAGTTCAACTCATGGTATGGCAGTGAGCTTGATCGAGCTCACCCCAAGTCACCATTGATCTCTACCCTTCTCTCTACCATGCTACCATAGCCCTATTAAGGTCTAACCGCGTTATAGCGGTAGCCATCCTGGCAGACTGTAGGCGGTCTCACCGCGGCCACCGCGGTGAGTGGAACCATCGCCCGCAGTATGGCAGTAACCACTAAGTCCACCGCAGGCGGCTTCACCGTGGCCACCGCGGTGAGTGGAACCACTGCCCGTGGTATGGCAATAACCACCGAACCTGACCATAGGTGGTCTCACTGCGGCCATCGCAGTGAGTGGAACCACCGCCCGCAGTATGGTGGTAACTACCAAGGCCACCACAGGTGGCTTCACCACGGCCACTGCGGTCATGGACTTAACCGCGTGCGGTATGGCGGTGACTGATAAGATAGGCCAAACAAAAGGAAATCGCAGTCACCGCAGTTGAGGATCAAACCACGAGCGGTAGCGAGGTAAACATCAGGTCCTCCACCATGGTACCGCCAAGGCAAGAATAGAGTCAGGTGCGATATGGTGGTAAATTGCAAAAACGCCAGAATTTTTCCAAGTCATTAAAATAGGGGCTTCAAGCTGGAAGTTGAGACACATTTTCTCAACGAGCTCCCACTTGGCGAACACTTCCAGCTTCCCCAAGATTTGAAAAATTATTGTCTGTCATAGGCCCCAAGGCCCATCAATTCTACACACCATATGAACATTTTTGTGCTCACCGACTTTGTTAAAGCGTCTGCAGCATTCTTCAGGGTGTCCACTTTTTCCAGACATACCTTGCCATCTTCAACCATATCCCTCATGAAGTGATATTGCACATCAATGTGTTTGGTCCTGGCATGAAAGGTTGGATTCTTTGCCAAACAAATGGCACTCTGACTGTCACAGAAAATAGTACATAAACGCCTCAGCCAAACAGCTTCCTTGCAGGCATGAGTTGCAACCATGTACTCTATCTCTGTCGTGGATAAAGGAACTACATCATGTCACTTGCTCATCCAACTAATTGCTCCACCATTAAGCATGAATTTGTATCCACTGGTGGATTGCATGTTGTCAATGTCCGCTACCCAATTTGAATCAACATACCCATGAATGCTGAGAGTCCTCTTTGATGCAACCAAACTTCCATGGTAACATAGGGCGTAGTTTGAAGTCCCCTTCAAATACCTGAATACTCTCTTCACAACATCCCAATGTGATCTTCCCGGATTTTCCATAAAATGGCTTAGAACTCCCAATATCTGGTCTAGTGCAGACCATAGCATACATCAAATTGCTAACAGCACTTACATAAGGCACACTGGTCATGTCATCAATCTTAGTAGTAGACTTTTGACAGTCCTCAACAGATAGCTTCGTTCCCTACATAACTGGAACAACTAACTGCTTACAATCAATCATGCTAAACCTCTCCATAATTGTTTTCACATACTTACTCTGACTGACCCAAATCTTTCTGCTAGTTCTATCCCTGGTTATCTCCATTCCAAGAATGTACCTTGCTGCACCAAGATCTTTTATTTCGAACTTTGCAGACAACTAAGATTTAAGATCAGAAATCATAGTATTGCTATTTCCTATGAATAACATGTCATCCACGTACAGGGTAATAACAAGCACACGATCATTCTCAAATTTATAATAAATGCAGTGATCATATTTTGATCTCACAAATCCAATTGACAACACAAACGTGTCAATTTTTTGATACCATATTCTAGGAGATTGCTTTAAACCATAAAGAGATTTATTTAACTTGCAAACCAAATTTTGTTTACCTCTTTCAACAAAATGCTTAGGCTGCGACATGTAGATTTCTTCTTCCAGCTCACCATGGAGAAACGTTGTCTTCACATCCATCTATTCAATTTCAAAATCATACATAGCTGCCAATGATAACATAAATTTGATAGATGTCAGCTTTGCTACAAGGGAGAATATCTCTCCATAATCAATTCCCTCAATTTGAGAAAATCTCTTTGCAACCAACCTTGCCTTATACTTCTCAACACTGCCATCAAGGCTTGTTTTCTTTTTGAATATCCACTTACAGCCAATAGGATTTCGCCCTTTAGGCAGTGGTACCAAATCCCAGGTTTCATTCTTCTTCAATGAAACCATTTCTTCATTCATGGCTTCCAGCCAAGAATTTGAATCAGCCATGCT
The DNA here is from genome assembly GCA_007115665.2 of Sequoiadendron giganteum. Taxonomy (NCBI): domain Eukaryota; kingdom Viridiplantae; phylum Streptophyta; class Pinopsida; order Cupressales; family Cupressaceae; genus Sequoiadendron; species Sequoiadendron giganteum. The sequence goes on along the minus strand of CM021101.1, from coordinate 562,988,198 downwards.
GATTGCTTCTTTGACAGTCCTAGGCTCATCAGTGTTGGTAATTAAAGCATAGGAAAACTTTGAATTTAATAGTGAGAAACCATACCTTTCAGGTTGCCTTTTTTCTCGTGTATATCTTCTTACAGGTTGAGGTTGTTCTTCATCATCAGAACTTCCAGAGCTGCTTGAGCTCTCCTCAATCTCAGGTAAACCATGCAATTCTTCCCTTTCTGGAGTTTGGGGAATCTCAACTGCATCCTTCTTCTTGTCACTCTGATCTGTTTCAAGTTGTTGATCACTTACTGAAGGTTTTAGGTCACGAAATATCACTCTTCTATTGTACAAAACCTTCTCAATAACAGGGTTCCAAAGCTTGTATCCCTTCACACCAACTCCATAGCCGATGAGAATACACTTGACAACCTTGTTATCTAATTTAGATCTCTTTTCATTTGGCACATAAACATATGCCTCACAGCCAAACACATGGACATGCCTCATAGAGGGCTTCTTACCAAACCATGCTTTCAAAGGCGTTTTATCAACAAGAGTAGAGCAAGGAGATTTGTTTATTAGATAACATGTTGTAGCCACAGCCTCAACCCAGAACTTCTGCTCTAGACCAGCACCACTCAACATACTCCTTGCCTTTTCCATTAGCGTCCTGTTTAGCCTTACAGCAACTCCATTCTGCTATGGAGTGTAATGCGTTGTCTTATGCCTTTCAATTCCATGATCAATGCAATACCTTTCAAAATCTGCAAAACAAAATTCACCGCCATTGTCTGTCCTCAAACATTTGATTTTCCTTCTAGTCTGATTCTCAACCAAAGATTTAAATTCTTTAAACCAACTGAACACTTCTGATTTACTTTTAAGAAAGAATACAAATTCCCTTCTCGAACAGTCATCAATAAAAGAAACATAGTATCTATACTTTCATAACAAAGGAACATTAACTGGACCAAATACGTTTGAATGAACATAATCTAGTATACCAGAAGATTTATGAGAACTAGAATAAAATGAAACACGGTGTTGTTTTCCATAGATACAATGTTCGCAAAAATCGAACTCAAGGTTACAATCATCAAACCCTTCTACAATATTTTTATTCTTCAAGTTTTTTAAACCTTTCTCACCTATGTGACCAATTCTATGATTCCATAGCATATGGGAGTTTTACCTCCAATGCATTTGCAGATAGAGAAGTGTCTTCATCTTTCTCTATAGGAGAATCAATGCTTGACTTTACAGAGGCACTATTACAAAGAACAGGACGTGCATCTAGCTTATACAGAGTGCCAGTACAAACACCCTTAGCCAACACCATTGCACCTCTAGCCATTTTACATCCTCTACTTGAAAAAGAAACTTCTACACCAACATCATTTAACTTACTGACAAAAAAAAGATTTTGAGCCAGACCTAGTATGTGAAGTATGCCACCAATACCTTTGAATCTCCCATTAGGAAACTGAATTCTGACTCTTCCTCTGCCAACTATCTCCAATGTTGAATCACTTGCCAAGTACACCTTTCCACCGTCATACTTCTCGTACTTAGAGAACCATTCTTTATTGGTCGTCATGTGAAAAGATGCACCTGAGTCAACCAGCCAAACATCATCTGATGCCTAAGTTGTCAAGGCTGCTACAATAAAGGCATTTGCATCACTTTGAGAAGATTCATTATCAAAGACATTCTTCTTCTTCTTCTCCTTACAGTCCTTCTAGATATGACCAAGTTGCCCACAGTTCCAGCATCTCACCTTGAACTTTTTACCAAGAGACTTTGATCTCCCTACAGATTTGGATTTTGACTTCTTGTCCTTCTTCTTGCCTTTCTCCTTTGGTCTACCTCGAACAGCAAGAGCCTCTTTGGCCATCTCAGAAGACTTCCTTCACATTTCTTCAAACAAGAGTGAAGCAACCATGACATCCATCTTGAATGCAGTGGTTGTGCTTCCAATAGCCATCACCAGATGATCCCAACTGTCAAGTAATGAACACAACAGGAGCATGCAACGATCCTCCTCCTCAGTCTTTACACCTACAGATGCTAACTGAGTAACACTCATGTTAAATGAGTTCAGATGGTCTGCAACAGATGCACCTTCGTCCATCTTCAAGGAGTACAACTTCTTCCTCGGGAATAACTTATTTATCAGATAATTTCCTTGATAAATATCACCAAGCTTCTTCCACAATGAAGCTATAGATTGCTCCTCATGGATGTTTAGGAGTACAGAATCAGCTAGACTCAATCTTATCAGACCTCTTGCTTTTCTATCAGCAAGATCCCAATCCTCTTGCTTCATACCTTGTGGCATAGTTCCAGACACTGCAATCCAGAGGTCTCTATCCACTAGAAAGTCTTCCACTTTGAGTTTCCATAACTCATAGTTATTGCCATTAAACTTTTCAATATCTACTCTACCTGATGTACTTGCCATCTCAAACAGATACAAGTTTCAACAATGCAAGACTCCCACTGAAACAGTATTAGCACAAAAAACTGAGCTTTCTCTCAAGGATAACACAATGGACCAGGCTCTGATACCACTTGAAGGGAAAAACGGGATGGATCTAATGACCCAACAGTGTGGAATACGTTCCCTTAACAATGAGACAACAGAGGAGAAGAGCATAAATAGGTTCTAAAAGCTTTATAAACTTACTTGAGAAGAATACAACCAATAAAATAGATAACAGAATTAAGCATTCACAGTTGACACAAGATATACGTGGGAAAACCTTTATAGGTAAATAACCCACCACACAAAGTCAAGACAATTGTATTACAGTAACAAAAATAGTTACAAACAATGTTCAGTCTTCTTTGATCAGCTCATAGCAACACTTCCAGTTCTATCTCACTGTTACAATGTTATTCTAACATACAGTTCGAATCATCTCTTACACATGCAATATTGTACTCGACTTACTAAGTCATACATTGTATTCAATGTCATCGACCAAGCGCTGACCATCAAGTTCATGAATTGCTCATCCAATCACGCAATCGATATGCCCATGCTGATCTTCTTGAATTGAGCCACCCAGGCATTAATGCCACCACCCAAATCGGGTCCTACTCACCAGCCTAAGTCAACCTGCACCTGCTGCAATTACTTCTTTGGTTTCTAACCAATCATCGACTGACACTGAGCCATGTTTCCTTCTTGCATTCATTGTCGCTCTTTGACTTTCTGGTCCAATCGATCAAAATCGACTGACCGAGCTCTGAGCTCATCCGAGCTTTTACCGCACTACCGCAGCCCTACCAAGTTTGACTTGTGGTATGGCGGTGAGCTCGACCGAGCTCACCCGAAGTCATCATCGAGCTCTGCCCTTCTCTCTACCACGCTACCGCAGCCCTATCAAGGTCTAACTGCGGTATGGCAGTAGCCATCCTGGCAAACTGTAGGTGGTCTCACCGCGGCCACTGCGGTGAGAGGAACCACCGCCCGCGGTATGTCAGTAACCGCCAAGGCCACCGCAGGTGGCTTCACTGCAGCCACGGAGGTGAGTGGAACCACCTCCCGCGGTATGGCAGTAACTGTCGGACCTGACCGCAGGTGGTCTCACCACGGCTACCGCGGGGAGTGGAACCACCACCTGCGGTATGGTGGTAACCACCAAGGCCACCGCAAGCGGCTTCACCGTGGCCACCACGGTCATGGACTTAACCGCTTGCAGTATGGTGGTGACTGACAAGACAGGCCAAACAAAAGGCAACGATAGTCACCGTAGCCAAGGATCAAACCACGAGCGGTAGCGAGGTAACCGTCAGGGCCTTCACCGCGGTACTGCCAAGGCAAGAATAGAGCCAGGCGCGGTATGGCGGTAAACTATAGAAACACAAGAATTTTTCCAAGTCATTAAAACAAGGGCTTCAAGCTAGAAGTTGAGACGCATTTTCTCAAGAGGCATGGCTAGAAAGGATTACATGGATGGATTATTGGATTGGTTCATATGGATGAGAAAATAATTTTGGTTGTTTATGGATGGAGGATTTGATGTGTTTGAGAGATTGGAGGAATTTGGTATATTTTGGAGATGGGAGGTAATCCAATGAAGGTGGATGATTGATATGTAAATATTACACAACATTATTTGTGCATGGGAATTAAGGATCCTTTACTAACAATCCTTTGAGGATGTGGTTGAAAAATTTGGATGATGTGGGTTATTTAATGGATTGGGATGGTGTGGATTGTAAGGACTTTGGAGATGAGCAAGTAGAATATTAAGTGGATGATTCAATAGATTTATGCATTAAGGATGAGGATAAGGGTCTTCTAGAGGAGTTAGATACTGGGATTTGGCATATGGAGTAGTTTTGAGGGGATATTTGAATGGATGTTTTGTTTCCTTTGTCAAAAGAAGGTGAAGGATGAACAATAGAAGATGAATTGGGATTATATGGATATGGGGACGATAGGAGCTTGGTACAAATAGCTAGGAGGTACCTAACCATGGGATCTTGATCTTGGTTAAAGAGGTAGGCAAGGATGTGTTTGGTATTGGTAGTTGAACTAGTGGATTCTTGGTTTTGAGGTATGGTGGTTATGGGGAGCTCATCTTGGTCCACAAGACTCACATTATCATCATAGGGATCATTTGGGTTTGTCAACAAGACTAAATTCATCATCATTAAATATGGAAGGGGAGGTATAGAATAAAATCATGATGTTGGTATTGGGATATAATATAGATGAAATAATATCAATGAATTACATCAACTAAAAATCATATTAAAATTGTATGAAACATAAGTGCATAAATCAATAATCATCAAAGATGCAATTCCAATCTAGATAACCATAGTCAAAATACATATGATAGGTATAATGATAATAGTGACATTGAAACACTAAGATAGTCCAATATAATATCACAATGTATGTATGCCATAATACATACTCAAATAAAATATGATAATATAAAGCCTCGTTGGTATCATATATTGATGGTAACTTAAAACATCACATATAACTTGATAAAATATAACAAGACACAACATAATTACCCAAGGTACGTAATAAAAACACCTTGATGGTAATAGAAGGCCTCACTAAAAAATTTATACAAATGACCATTACATATACTAATGGACATTAAATTCACATCAAACCTATTGAGGGCTTATCTTTTGATAAGATTATATAATGACATGGTATTTTCCATTATGTAGAACCATACATTGAGAAAATATTTTATATTATTGGGTGATCAATATTATTAACATGGTTGGTCCTCGCGAATTTGTAGAAGAACTTCTAAAAGAAAGAGTTGGAAGCAGAAGAAACCTTTGAAGAAGACAAAGTAATGCTTCTTGTTTTTTATTTATGGTTGTTTTGTCTCTTTTTGTTGGTTGTAGTTTGGGTTTTGGTTAGCAGTGTTTTTTTATTTTAGAATAATTTTATTATAGGTTTTTGGGTCCCTTCAAAACATGTTTTACCCTTTAATCAAAAATATTATTAATACGACTACTAAAACCAACCTAAGACATTCATATTCTAAGATATAATCAATACTCTATATCTTCAACAATGCCTATTGATCATGATGTTGGTTATTATGATTTCATGTTTGGTGGTTGAGGTGTTCCTCTAGCTCAATTAATAATATCACTTATGGTCCTATCAATCATCATGTTATTCACTCTATTGTTCCTACTACCTTTATTGGTCATGATGATTGTACTTCTATTGTGTCTAAATATAGTAACCATCTAGAACACATATTAGACTATATAAAAATATGTTGGAGGGATTGTCTAATTTACAATGTGACTTAATTGACTTCAGTCAAGATATGAATATATACTCTTTTGGATGATTCTGTAATTTAATCAATAGTAATATTGATGCTACTAGTTTTAAGGGGTAAAAGTGGAATGGATAATTAACAATGAATTCAATCAATAAACTCAAAAACATGAAATAGAACCCACATAACAATGAGATAAAATTGTAATCAAGTTATGAATTCAAACAAGGGTTAGATAATTAAATAACAAATGAATCTAAAAACATAAACAATCTTACCATCCCATTGTGGAGTAACTTGTGTTGGTTGAAATGTTGGATTGGTTCAACACAAAGCCTCCATGATAACTTGCAAAAGCTTGATGTGTGATGACCTAGATTCTATGATAAATGCTCTCAATTTCTCAAGATGAATGCTCAAATGGACATGAATTAGCTATGAAAATTCTAGGTAATCAATGTGAAGGATGAAGGGTTATTTTATATATTTTAGTAAATTAGATCAATGATTTGGATTAAGAGGTGATGATTTGAGATGAATTGACTGATCAGAAGACTTCAAGTGAGTGGGAGTTAAGAGAATTGATTGATCAAAGGAGTGGTCAATCAATATTAGTTGACTGAGAGAGAGTGTCAGTTAAGATTTGAGGAAATAATGTAAGATATAATTAATTAAATAATTAATTAATTATTGGAGGAACGTACAAGATAAGATTGATTAATAAATAAAAAATTTATTTATTAATGGATGATGTTTGAGATAAGATAAGTCAAGATATTTTGAGGAAAATTAGAATTATTTAATTTATGAAGGATAAGGATATGCCATTCTTTTTACAAGAATATTCCATTGGAGGAAAAAGATTAGAAAGTGGGATAATTAAATAATTAAGATTATTTAATTATATGGGATTAGAAGAAATATTAGATGGTCCTAATTAAATAATTAAAATTATTCAACTAAGGTGATAAAGGGGAAATTAGTGATAAAATAGTGAATTAATTAAACATTTCAAGATTATTTAATTAATAGAGGGAAATAAGGTTAAATGATGTAAATGATGTTAAAAGGGGATTAAGGATGTAAATGAAGTGAAATGATGCTAATAATGGAAAAATGCAGTTTGAGGATGTGCGATGGTGAGTTAGTTTTTTTTACATGTCTACACTAGTAATAGATATCAATTTACTTACAAAGATCTATAGCATGATGGTGGCCATGTAGGAAAAGAGGTATATAACTAAATTATTTTATATAAAAATTATATATGCGGATTTTGAACAATTTAATTTTCCCTATACATAAATTGATAGTTCATTATTTTTCTCAAATATACGTTTTTATGAACACGTGGGTTATTTGGATACATTCCAAAAAGACAAAGTAACACAATACATCATCATGATTCAAATCATGAAAGTTCTCTCCAAGTGAGAAAATACTTGGAAATTATTATACTTTATGTATTTAAAATATTTTTTAAAATTATTGATAATGTTATTTACATACTTACATATATGTACTTACAAGTGCATTCATTTGTGCATGTAAAGTCATTCAAATTGGTGGTCAGCTAACATATTTTACACTTTCATGATCACTCTTTATATTTGATACATAAAGAATGTATAGTTTTAAGGATCATATATACACACTCATGTAATAGAGGGAGGAGAGGAAAATTTTACATATTGATATGTTCATGGGTCTTATTTATGTATTATGCATAATTATATCTTGTATTTTAGTTGTGAATTTTATTGATATAATATTAGATTAGATTAGTTAACTAAATAATCTATTAGATTAGATAAGTTAATTAAATTGATAATGATTAAATTTTATATATTAAAGTTATAATATAGGGAAAATGTAACCTAATTTAGAAATTTTGTTTGCTTTCTAAATTAGATGATTTTTCTATATAACCCCAAGATTTATCTATTATTTAGAAAAGAGATGTTTTGCTATTGATTTCAAAGAGAAAATTCTCAAATTATCCTAGGAATTTGCTTTAAACTTGGAAAATGAAATTAATTAAGCTAAATAAAGAGAGTTGAAAAAGAAAAATGATTTTTACTACTAACTAAGACATAATTCAAAAAATTACTCATAGAATAGAAAAATATTAAAAAAAATGGAACCTAGAACCAAATGTTGGAGCTCCTTGGTCAGAATACCTACATGGCACATAAACTTCTACATGATATACTACAATTATTATGGTTGTCATAATTTTACACACCATAAAATACACTTCTCTCTTTCCATTTTGATCTTAGTTGTAGAAAAAATAAAAGAGAACACACAAGAATAGTTTGGGGACGATAAACAAATCAATTGAAATAAATTTAACTAGATATAATTTAGATGAAAATGAAGTGATAAAAGGAGAGAAAATAAATGTAACCATTATTTTTATGCAAATATCAATTTGAATATATACATGTTGAGAATAGGATAATTTTTAGGGTTACTAAGGATCCTACCATGAATGGTTAAGGCCCTTATTTGGTTTTTCAACCTCCATGGGCTGCCAAGATGTAGAAATGATAAAATAATGTGTGCTCCTATCCTAATTCTAGGAAAATAAGAGTAGTTACAATGTCATGAATACAACTTAAAGAGTGTAGTCTAATGTTTGATGAGAGTAAAAAAAGGGAAATGAATATCTCAAGGTGCCAATGCATGAAACAAGAGGATTCTACACTATTGAAAGAAATAAAAGGAATGTTAGAGAAAGATTAATAAAACAATGCCACCTCTAGAAGCTTGATGAATCTAAGGGGGACAAGAATGTTGTCAAATGCTACAAAACCTTCAATAATACTATTGAAACCAAGTTGGAGAGTTTATTAATACTGGGCAATGCTAGAAATTGCTAGAAATTGCTAGTAAGAGTGTCATATAGCTTGATAGAGTAAACTCACAAGATTTATGAGATATATTTTTAAAAATAGGGAGAAATGGAGAATGGGAGTCAAATACCTATTTAGATTCACTCCATAGTATTTACCACTAACCTTTGAAAGTAGAAGATGGTAAAATACTCAAAAATGACTATTGAACGATAAACTATCATTAGTGTTTTATGAAGATATCTACACATCATGCTAGCATCTGAATATTTTTAGCTTTGGAAAAGTCCAAACACTAGAAGATCACATTTTTTTTAAGAGATTTGAAACATTAGTTTTGATAATAAAAAACTAGAGCAAGAGTGGCAAGGCCTTGGCACCATGGGTGGAAAAAGGCTAATGCAAGGGATGAATGAACCTAAAAAAAATCTAGGGGAGGTGGACAAAAAAGTGAGTCCAAAATGTAGAAGTAAATTGCAAGGGTGTGTAATTTATAATGTTACATATGTATTCTTTTATTTCAAATTTATACTAAAACATCAATTTTTAATTAATTTTTAATTTTATATTATTGTATGACTTTATTTGCCAATAGTGGCATGGTGTGATGGTTAAGTTGTGATGCTCTTGCCATCAAAATTCAAACCTCGTTGGGGTGTAATTGTTGAGTATTTATGTTGAGGATGAGGTCCCCCGATTGTGACCTCACCAGTTCATAGCTTCGGGTCAAAAGCATTTACCCCTCTAATAAAACAAGAAAAAAATGTATGACTTTATTTTAATTTTAGATTAATTGATAAATTTAATTGAAATTTATTTAATTTATAATTTTAAATAATTTTAAATAATTATATAAAAATTTGTATCAAATTTAATATCTTTTTATAAACTTGTGTATTGATGTATAAATATTATATCGATTTAATTTTATAATTTATTTAAATTATTTCCTAATTTTTTTAAATTTTATATCAATTAAATTCATTTTTAAATTTTACAAATTAATTTTCAAGTCCACCACCTTAAGCATTTAATCATTATTTCTTTTAAGCAAATGACCTTCCTTTATTTGTGTACCAATTGAGAAATCTATGAGTATTAATAAGAAAACCCATATTTTGAATGTTCGGTTTATAAGGGGATGAAGTAAGGGTATGGATGAAGGGGATAAAGTAAGGGGACTCATTGAAAGTTCAATCTTTCACTTTCATTGTCATCAAAAGGAGGAATTATAGGAATGTCATTTAAGTCACTTACAAAGGAGAAAATAAGTTATTTGTGCTAGACGATATATCATATATGTTGCTTATAAAAATGAGTACCAATGTTGATTCACAAAAGAGGGTGCTAAAGGATTCTAGAAATATTGTAGGGCTCAATGTGATGTGAATAATTTACAAAGCAATAATTTTAGCCTAGGTTTATCAATGAAAATGTCTTATCATTGTCCAAAAATAAGAGTACACTAGTCCCTAATATCCATATCTATTTTATATAATTAATATAATTATTTTGTAGAGGATTAGATCTCTCCATTTTTCATAGAGGTTATAGTGGCTTAGTCTAATGTATTGTATCTTCGTAAAATATTGTGATAATGATATCATATATTTTCATGTAAATAAATAATCATATTATTTTTTATATAGACATACAATCAATTTGGATTTTATTTGAATGGGAAGATGAAAGAGTGCTCTCATATAGATTTGTAAAATTAGTATCTTTTAAGCAAGCAATTAGGTTTCGTGTACTAGTAGATTAAGTTCTAGTTTTAGATTCAATGAAATTAGATGAAGATATGCAGGTATTAAGAAAATCACTAAAAGTGAAAATGGATTTTACTAATAAAAACATATTAGCACTATCACAAAGAAGAGTACATTGAGCCTCAAAAGTCATACCTATTTAGTTTTTCAATGTAATCAATTTGTTGTGTGGATCAAGGAATCCTCATTTAACTTGAAGTTTATAGTGGCTCAATCTTAGGTATTATTTTTATTAGGAAATTAGGTGTCTCAACCTTGTAAGTTTCCTAAGATTGTTTATTTTAATTTTTTTAGGCGAAAGGCGCATAAGCCTGATTATATATATTATATAAAATAGAGAATTTACATATCTGAAAAGTCTAAGATCAAAGAATTATAGAGATGATGTTGAAACTTCAAAAATCAGCCTATTGCTACCAGTATGAATATTTTTTAAAGCCCCTATACACCTTGCCCGATTATCTAATTTAAAACCCCTATACATATGCATCTATTTTTTCATACATACTAACCAAAACCATCATGCTAAATCCCTTCTAAAACTAATAGATACTATTTTCTGACCAGAAAGCCTCCCAAAACACCGAAACTATTCCTCCATGAAATCCTCCTAAACTGAATTTTCATCTTGAAGCTCCAAATCCTCTGTCAGCTGAAAACCCCTTTCAAAAACACTGCACCCTCCAGCAAGAACTCTGGGAAGCTGCATTCGACAAACCACACTTGAATTGGAATTGTTTCCATTAAAAGAAATTTCGGCTGGCTGAACAACAGGAACAAGAGGTACATTCACTAGCTCCCTCGTTGGTGAATTAACCCCAAGTTGCTACTCCAAACGAATACCATTATTTACCAGATTTGGAACATAGGCTCTTAAGAAAGCCAAGGTATAGAATTTCTCTTTGATATCAGCTTCCATTACATTGCAAACAAACTAATGGTTTTTCCTTAACACCCGCAACAAGATGTTATCATTTGAATACTAGAGCGCAAGTCTTATGGCTTCGAAGATCTCTTCAAAACCCTGTCAATACTGCACCAATTCTCTGGGAAATAAACCACTGATATATGCTTCCCCACTGAAAATATTATATGCTTGCACCACTTTGAGAACAACATTATCCATCAAGAATTGAAAATTAACAAATTTCTGAGCTAATTCCTCAATTTCTCCCAAAGACTGGACTAAATCCATTGCATTGGAGAGAAAGATGGAAATCGCCTGAGATGGGAAGAGAATACGTCGAGCCCGCGGACTAGTGACATCCATGCCCAAGATAGTTCGAATATAATCCTATGCTCTAGCGCTGTCAATCTTAAACATTATTTTAAGGGCATCCTGAGACAAATACTCCTCAAATGGCTTCTCTCAATGCTTAACAGGTAGTGACACCCTGAAGTTCCATGGGTGAAAAGCCATTAGATTGCCACCTCAACTCTACTTAAACTTGAAAAAGTTCACCAGTGCTCTTCTCCTTGTAGAATTTTGGAATGAAGAAACAGGTTCAAAGACACTTTTTTAATACATTCATTGCCTTTGATAAGTTACTTAGTCATGATGATTAAATCTGTGAAGGACTAAGAATCAAAAACAATTGGCTCTCATAAATATTAGCTCGTGTGAGTTGAAAGCCAAAATGTTTGATGTCAAGGTTCGCAACTCCAAATATGATTAATGAGTACCTATAGAGTAGAAAAAACATTACAGAAGAATAAAATTAAACCAATATGTTCAATTTCTAGTGTCATTAGGTGGATGAAAGATGTTGAAAGTCCTTTTGAGCTGATAGAAATTCCCATGTGATTTGATGGATCATCATTCCCTTAGGTGCCCTTATTTCACATGCATGAAATCCAACTCATCACTGGCTATACCTTTTGATCCCCAATAGAGGATGATGTGTAGAAAACACCGACAGCTATTGGGAGACACTTAGAAATTTAAAATATCATATCACCATCTTTGAGGGGCCATTTAAGACACCAGTTACACACTTGCATAATTTCAATTACCCGAATTGGAGATAAGCCAAACTAGACTTGGTACAAGAGTTAGCTTAAGTTAATTAGGTACTCTCTTTTTCAATTATTTCTCTTAACTCAACTAAATCTTGAATATTATTACCATTTTCTTGTAAGACATTTATTTCTTATCACACCCCATGTTAGCCAGAAAATCTGCAAGTGCATTGCCCTATCGATAGGTATGAGAGATACAAAGGTCCTCAAATTCTTCCATCAATTTCTAGACACTCTGCAACACATACCTCATAGACCAGTTGAAACAAGTTTTCTCCTTGCAAGCATTAATCACAACCAAAGAATCGCCTTCTATATGCAGAGCCTTTATGTAAAGTTGTTTGGCAAGGAGCAAACCATGAAGTAGAGCCATTGATTCTACCATAGTATATGTGCCCAGAGGTCGGATTATTGATCTGGCTGCCTTAACTATACCTCTTCTATCCCTAATACAGACTCCTACTCCTGAGATGTCAGGATTCCCTCTAGATGCCCCATCAAAGTTTAATTTAAAGAATCCTTCTGATGGAGGGAGCCATTTTATTGTTCTCCCATCTAATTTTGCATGGAGAGGCTTATTGAAGCTTCCTTTAAAGGGAAACATTATATGCTTCTAGTTCTTTAATATGAAATTATCCCATAATGAGAAGAGTGCCCCCACATTCTTATGAACTTGATTCCATCTATTTACTACTTTTGAAACTGACTTTTCGATCAAAGCATGAACAAAGTGAGAATCGGTTGAAATTTTCCTAAAGATTCATTTATTCCTTTCCCACCATATATTCCAAATGACCAAGGTTGGGATAGCTTGCTAGATACAAGAAAAGAAGGAAGTTTTATGTAATATAGGCCAAGAAGAGAAAAGCTCCCAAATGGTGTTCGGAAAGGGACCATAGTAGTTCATTTTTCCCAAAATGAAAAGCTAATAGGATTGAGCAAAAGAACATTGCAGGAAAAAATGATCATGATCATCCATAGCTTGGTTACATAAGACACGATTGAATGGCTCAGCAATACCTAATTTGACTAAGCGATCACTTGTCAAATTTCTCTTTCTCAACACTAACCAAGTAAAGCTACTTGCTTTTGGTAACACTACACTATTCCAACAGATCGAAAATGCCCTCTGAGATTGAGCAAAATTCTCCCTTCTAAGGATCACCTTGTAACCTTGTTTGATTGAATATGAACCATTTTTGGATGGTGCCCATATAACCCTATCAAGTTTCCCTGATAAAAATATTACTCTTCTCTTGATGATTTGTGACAATAAATCTTGTTGAATTTGTGGTACTTGTACCAAATAAAAATCTTTCCAAACCTCTCTCCTTGAATAAGACTCGACTGATTCCATATAATCTAATCATCTTGTTCCCCACAACTGAGAGAATACTGGAATTGTTGATTGTAACTCTTGACAGGATTGTAAAGTAGGATGCCCATTCCAGGTTTCGCTCCGAAATTTTATTTCATCGCCCTTATTAACCTCTAATGAAATTAATGATGTAACCACCTTTTTGCATGATATCATAAAATTCCACATGGCTAATCCTCGAGGAGGATCAACAATTGTGAAAATCATTTTAGGTTCTTGGCTGTCAAGATATTTTTCCCTCATCAAGGAACACCATAATGACTCTGATATTAAATACATTTGCCAAATGAGTTTCCCACCAAAACCCTAATTTTGTTTAAAAATATCTTGCAAACCTACTCCTTTTAGTTTTTCTTACACCATACTGTCTAATGATATTAGATGGATTTTTTTAGAATCATTCATATTCCCACTCCAAATAAATTTCCTTATAATTTTCTAAATTTGAACAACTATTGAACTAGGATCTCTTAGAACTGAAATGAAGTAGTTGGGTATTGCAGACAAGACAAATTTGATTAATAAGATACGGCCTGAGAGAGACAACCATCTAGCTTTCCATGCATAAATTTTCTTCTTTATTTGCTCAATGACTTTAACCCAATAAGTTGTTTTGTTAGTTCCCATAAAGAATGGAATACCTAAATACTTGCAAGGAAGATTTGCTTCTTGAAAGCCCAAGATACTGATAGTTTTCCTTTTTATGGCAGCATTAACATTGAACACATAAATTTTTGACTTTTGAGCATTAATTCTTTTCCCTGAAGCCTATGAATATTTATCCAAAACCTCAATTATTTGCTTGGCTTCTGGAATAGTTGCTTTACCATATAGTAAGGTGTCATCTGTAAATAAGTTGTGGGTAACTGACACATCTATGTGTGGGATAAGAAATCCTTTCCATAAGCCCTTGGAGTGCTTCTCTTTTATATTCCTACTCAAATCCTCTGCCATAATTATGAAAAGAAAAGGTGACAATGGGTCACCTTTCCTTACACCCTGAGTTGCTTTGAAAAAACCACAAGGAGAGCCATTGATTATGATAGAGAAATGTGCCCCTGAAAAACATGAAAATATCCACTTGCACCATTTTTTTGAGAAACCAAATTTATCCAATACCTTGATAAGAAAATCCTAGTCCACCTTGTCATATTCTTTCATCATATCCAATTTTATGATGAAGGAAGACAACTGATTTGATTTAATAGATTGAAGTTCCTCATAAGCCACTAACGCCCCTTCTTTCATCTCTCTTCCTAGAACAAAACCTCCTTGCTCCTGAGATATGATTTTTGGAATAAGATATTGTAAAAGTAAACAATTTTCTTTTGAGAAGATCTTATAGACTGTATTACAAAGTGAAATGGTCCTAAGTCTGAAAAAGTTTTAGGCTCCTTTACTTTTGGGAGAACTGAAATATTTGTAACATTGAAATGCTTTAGCATTGAACCTGATTTGTGTGATTCTTCTAGAGCCAGAAGCAAATCATGACCCGACACATACCAACATTTCTGATAAAATAATGTTGTGAACCCATCTGGGCCTAGAGCTTTATCTAGTGACATTGAAAAGACCACTTTCCTTAACTCTTCAAGTGTAAATGGTTTGATCAAAGCTTCATTATCATTTTGAGTAATAAGTTTTGGTACTGCAGAGAGTAACTCTTGTTCTTCATGACTTCCCTGACTAATAGGCTTATGAGGTGCAAGAAGATCCATGAAAAAATTTACTCCCTCATTTTGAATTTCTTCTGCCTTATTAGTCCGATTTCCTAAACTTATCTCTTGTATTGAAAAAATTATTTTGGAAGCTCTTTTCTACTGAGTTGAAGCATGAAAGAATTTAGAATTATGATCTCCCTCTTTCATCCATAGTTATCGTGATTTTTGTTTCCAGTAAATTTCTTCTCTTTTACTCAATTTTGCCCATAACTGTTGGAGGTCCTTTTTTTGACATAAGTATCAAAATCCATACCATTTTGTATAATGTGCTCATGTATGGCTTCCAACCATTTAGCTACCTCTTCCTTTTGTGTAAAAATATTTTTGAAAGTGATAATTTTCCATTCTTTAATTCTCCATTTAACATATTTCATTTTTTTTTTAAACTAAAACATTTTTGTTCCTTTAGGAATAGAAGCACTTACCCACCATTGTCCTAGCAATGGCATAAATAAAGGATTCCTCATCCACATTTTCTCAAACTTGAAATAAGGCTTATGAGCTAGAACCCGTGTTGGCTTTTGTATAGATAGTACTATGTTATAGTGGTCAGAACCAATAAATGGAAGAATTTGGGAAACCAAAGTAGAAGATGCAGAAGCCCATTCTTGAGATACTAGAAATCTATCTAGCCTTACTGCAATCTGAAAAAAGTCTCTTCTTTGATTTTTTCTAGGTAAATATCCCTTTCTTTGGAAGAATATCCCTCAATGCATTTTCAATAATGAAACACCCAAAATCCACCATTATTTTTTATGGCGGGCAGATTCCCCCTTGCTTTTCATTCACAAAAACAATTGCATTAAAATCCCCTACAATAATGATCTTTTGATTAACCAAGCTTTGAATTGAATTTTTCAGAGTATCCCAAAGTTGCTTCTTGTCATGTGTTATTGTTGGGCCATAAACACTAAAATTTTTGAATTGAAGGTCAAAAATTTGCACATTCATGAGTTTCCAATTATTATCAATGTTTAAGATATCCACTGTGACTGACCTTGGATTCCATAAATCAATTAGACCTCTTGAGGCCCCTTGTGCAGGCACTGCAAAAGCTTTCCACTTGTTCCATTTGAAAATAGTTGATTGAAACACTTCACCTGACAATTTAGATTCTTGAATTAAGAAGATGTCAACCCCACTAGCATCAATCTGATGCTTGATTTGAGCTCTTTTGTCAGGGGCGTTGATGCCCCTAACATTCCAAGATATAATCTTCATTGAATCTAAGGAGAGCAACATGATCTCCTCAGTCTTTTAGTGACTAAGAATCCTCCATCTAAAGTGGCTTCCATGCCTGCTTCAATTTCCTCCCTTAGCTTACCTGCTTTAGATTTCCTTCCTCTTTTGGTTGGAGTTTTTTTATTTGGCACTTGTAAAATGGGTGTTTGATCTAAGGATAGCTCCTGAGAAAAATCAAACCTAGTCCCTTTATCTATGTTTATTTCCTCTTTTTCTTCAATACAAAAATCATTGAGAGATGAATCTGACTGCAATACTTTTGCCCTTGTTTTCTCATTCTCCAAAAAAATTCATCTGATATCTCATCAATGATCTCAGAGCCTATGGATTCTAGTAGCTTATGAGTAATACTCTCTAGCTTATCATGAGAGATCGCCTACTAACATTGAAAGTTATCAACAATCCCAATTATTTCTTGCCTTTGGTTCTTAGAAGTAGGAATATTACCAACTTATTTTATCCCCTGCTTTGATTCAGAATTTCCTATTCCATAGCAAATGCTCTTTATAGGGGACGTGTGGGAAGGAAAATTCACACTAGCAAACTGGTAATACGAATCCATATAAGTTTTAGCAGACCATGATAAGAAGAAAATGAAGAATTGGAGTTGAGGAATTGTGAAAGAGGAGGTAAATGGTGACAACGACAATGCGCTCAACTTGTTTTCCCAACTTACTGGTAGCTAAAACTTTCTCCAATTCCCCTTCTTTTGAAAGATTATCCATGAGAGGACACATAGTATCCTTATGCATCAAAAAATGGCATTTAGAACAACATTTATGGTTGTTTTCAATTGTAATCTCTTGTTACCAAATAACATATTTTGACTTAATTTCAATCTGTGTTAGAAAGGGTTTAGTAGTGTCCAGCAAAATACAAACCCTAACTGATAAAGAGGGATTAGCAAAAAAAATCTTATCATGCTTGAGGAAGATTCCTATTTGATTTTCTATAAACTCTATCAGATTTAACTCTCTATAATCAAGAGGTAATGTGTGTAGCTACACCCAGAATAGCAAAAACTTTGCAAAAAATTAACTGGGCTTAAAATTTGGCGACCATAGATTCATGCATAAGCCTGATCCTTCATAAATCTAGGATTTAACTTTAAAGATCATATCCCTCTGATATTTATTGTTAAAAAGCATGACAAAAACTCCCTCCTTTTTGTCTAAATAAAAAACTTTAGTAACCCCTTCCCATTCCTCAAACAAAAAATCCTTTAATAATTCAATATCAAGAATTTGATCCCAAAACTTAAAAAATTAGGGCTCGATGATGGAGATCAAAGATTTGATTTTGGAGCAGATCCTCTGAAAAGGTTATAGCAATCACATTTTTTTCCCTTTCCGATTCCCCATTCTGTAGTGGACATTGCTGATCTTTTGAAATTTTTGCAACTCTAGATTCATGAGCTATTACTTTCTGATCGAGAACCTTTTCTGTTGGAGGATTTTGAGATTCATTTTCCATTGTTTTTCCGTTTTCTTCTTGATATTCTTTTTCTTTTGATGCTTTTTTTTAGGGTTTGAAGACTGGAGATGACCCTTTGATAGTGACACATGGCTGACCAACCCTTTTGGCTTTTGAGAATCTTTAGGTAAATGCATGTCTTGCCTATTGGCCTCGGCTTGACATGTTGGTTGTTTACTCTCCCCAAAACCCTTATTTCCACCTCTGTATAAAAACCTAGGCTCGCATCCTGAGTTTTATTTTGTGACATTGGATTGAAGGGACCCCCTTGCAATGCATTTTTAGGGCATGCATGTGGTTCGAGCCGATAAGATGGAATTTTTCTTCCCACTTTAAAGGCCAATAGATCTGCTTTTGATTCTCTATATCTTTGATCTAAGAATTTTGAGTTTGATTCTCTATGCCTATTAGTGAATCTCATTTTTTCCCCATGAAAATGTCGATCATCTTTGAAAATATCAAAAATAGGTTGTTTATTCTTACTAAGAACCCTCTGAGCAGGAATGGCTTCCAATTTGGCCTTTTAAACCTATGTTGTGGCACATTGGAATTGTTGCTTGCATGTCTGTGTTGATTTTTATTGGGACCCCATTGATTTGAGTTTTGTCAGGTATGACCCGTTCTAGCTCATACAAATTATGTATGCAGATTCTTGTCATTTTTTGGAATATAGCCGTTAGGCTGCCATTGTCGATGCTCAGCCATTCCTTTCTTGCTCTATCTAGAATATTATCCTTTCCTAAGATTTTTTATTTATTATTTGGAATTTTTCATAATTACTTGACAAATTTAATACTGGTTTTATTTAATATTTATGATCCACCTGAAATGAGGCATAGGAATTTGAGGTGGCATAATTTTCCAAGTGTTAATGTTTTGTGTATATAATATAAGATACAAGTTAAACAAAAAAATAATAGAATCGATCATAATGAATGAATACAATGCATTTCTTCTCCTATACCTCTAAAAAAATAAGAGGATGAGAACCCTCAACAACCCTTATTGCATACTTGTGTGTGGTTGTTCTCTTGATGATTTGATGGAATGGTGTAAGGAATGTATTTACTCTCAAACCAAAAGCATAACCTTATAATTCAATAGATTCTCTTTGAAGTGGCCTCTAAGAGGTCTATTTATAGATTTTGAATCTTTTGGATCAAGGGTGGAGATTAAAACTCAAGATCAATCTGTAGGGATTTATTAGGGTTTTGGTGCAAGGAGAAGCCTCTAAGTGGAACCTCTGTAACAAGCCCAATGTTTTACCCTTTGATTAACAATGTTTTAACCCACATGTGAATAGTTTTCATTTACCAACATAAAGAAATAATTTTCTTTTCTTTTCTAATTCAATAATAAGATGCACATTTGAAACAATCTCATTTCAAACTCCCATTGCATTTAAAGATACATTACATAATCCAAGTAACAATTTCATATTACATAATCCTATGTAATGATAACATTTTTCCAATTACAATTTCTATAAAGATAAAGTTAAAAAATTACATACATAGATTCCAAGAGATTTAATGAAACAAAGATACAAATGGTCCAAATGTCCTTGTTGGCATACATCCTCAAATTTTGGTTGCCAACTATATAAGGGAGAGTATCACTCAAGCACTTTTTTTCTAACCATGTACTTACCACAGTCCCCCACACATCTAACCAGTAAGATGGCCTTACCCTTCGACTAAGATATTGGTTTCATAACCTCATAATAATAGCCTCCCTAAGTATGGTTTTGTGTTCTACATAACTAGAGCTACCATACATTGGCTACAACCTACATGTATGACATTTCTTGCCTAGTATGCAAACCTAGCTCACAGTGAACTGATAGTGTAAATAGTGGCTACTTACACTACTTTGGCCAAAGTTTGATATAATCATTCACTCAAAAGTGAAGTCATATGTACACCCACCCCTTAGCTCAATTTGGTATTTCACCATTCATACTCTTTTCAATCATAACATGCTTTCAACCAAAAATGTGATGATATAACTAAGTGACCAACTAGGTTACTCCCATCCATGGATTATCCTAACCCCAGTAACAACCAAGTTAACCACACATATTAAAAACTAACATCCTCATTAAGTGACCAACTAGGTTACTCCTATCCATGGATTATCCTAACCCATGAATAACCAAGTTAACCACATATATTCATAACATTACAAATGGAAAATTTCAATATAACACTTCAAAGCAATGACATTTCCCACACCTCATGATCCATAAAAGTATAATAAAATTACACGACTCCATTCAAAAGTATAATCTCAACATTAAATTACTCTATTTCAAATTAATCAACAATCAAGTGATCAATCTAATCCTATAGGTTAGTCCCAACCTATGGCTTCAATCAAAAATTAATGCAACAATCCAGTGATCATAAACAATCATAAAACCTCTCTTTCAATATGACTCAAATATTCACATGCTTACAATGTTCACTACATTCATATCTAATTTGGAGCATTTTATCATCTTGAGAGGAGTTTGTGCTTCTACACCTATAATTCCTCTTCACATTACGGCTTTGGGTTGTCGAAATGTAAGTTCTCTTCTAGAATTGTGTGAAATAGGAATAGACTCTTAGTCGAGTACACGACAATAGTATAATCAGAAAGTACATTTTTCAACCCTATTGTTGAATATCAATATAAAAAACAAGTGTACACCCTAACCCTAGGGAAAAGACTCTCTTCCTACTTGCAAGGAAATAATAGTAACCAATCAAGAATAAACTACCAACATGGTTTGTGCAACATCATATCTTATCTATGATGACATGTCTATCATGCTATCATTCTTTTTGTATTACTAACCTCATTATCCACAAAGGTTTACCTAGCATCATAAGTTAAAAATTTCAAGATAACACGTCAATGAAATATCATTTCTCATAGTACATGTAAGCATGCATAAGTTCTATAAAAACCTAGGTATTATACTTATACTCTAAGGTTATCTTGTTTAGTAAACACAGATACGTAATTCCAACACAGGGGATAATATACATGAATCAACCAATAAGGTTACACCAAATTAATAAATCATCAAAGATCATATAAATTCACCAAAATAATAATCCATCAAAATTCATGCAGGAAAGCTTAACATAACATGTAATTCATCTTTTCTCAAACACTTGCATTTGAATATGATTTCAACACAAAAAGAATAAAGAAGTAAAATGATCATGACTGGAATTATAGGTCTCATTGAAAATGATGCTCCCTAAGATTAATTCCACAATCACACTTGTTGCTTCTTCTATGCTCATCCTTTCTCCAATCCTAGCCTTCTCTCAAAGCTATTTTAAATAAAACTTCTCAAAATAATCTCTTTTTCCTCACTAATGAACTCAACAACTTATTTGCACAGAAAATACAACAATGAACTTCAAAAGAATGATAAATAATGAATGACCAAAATTCTAAGAAGCTACCTCTACTTATACTAAAATATGAGAAACTTAATGCTACAAACTAGCTCTACAAGCCATGAACTTTCTTCTTCCAATTGCCACCACTTAACAACAAAAACTAACTTAACCTCTAAATGAGTCAACTAAGCTAATTAAAGTGAAATGTGGTTGTTGAAACCATTAATAAGTAAACACATAAAAATTCCAAGCATTTCCAGTTTCTCTAATATGGCCGAGTCACCCTTCTAATTGCCAACAAATGCTATTTTACTAAGTCAAAGAACAGAAATGTTTAACTACAAGTTTCATATTGCAGACTAAGTCAAATTCTTCACAGCTTAGCCAGCTTGTGGCTATTAACTAAGTCTCAAGATTTCTTTGTAGCTTTTTCATTATAGCACCAAGACTCTCATTTGTATTTAAACTCTTATATGGCACAACATATTACATAATACTCACCTTTTATTATTGTGCATTGGTTTTAATATAGTTTACAATCAAATGCAACTCTTTCCCTTGTATAGCGTAGCATTTTAGGCACTTCATATAACTTTATTATGTTCCACTCACTTTGCAAAGAATGTGTTGCAAGTATACTACATAGATATGCTTGTGGTAGTGTTATCCATTCTATTATTGTAGACAACTAAAAATGACTTAGGCCTACGACCACTATTTTACCACCTTTCGTTCTAATATGATTATGACATTATAATTATGTTTCTAACCCACATTCAACTATTAATTAAATAATTTATAATTATTTAATTAATTCATGATCTTTCATTCTTCATGATTATTAAGTAAATAAATCTTATTTATTTATTTAATAATGTCACTAATTATTAAAGTCTTCTTACAATTAAATAAATTCTCGTTTATTTAATTAATCCTTATCATTAATGTCCTCTTGATTATTAAATAAATATATTTTAAATATATTCATTTAATATGTCACTAATTCCTAAATCCTCTTAATTAAATAGATTTGCTAATTTATTTAATTAATTAACTACTTCTTCTAAATTAAATAATTATTTAATTGTTGTATGTGACACTTCTATATTTTTAAATAAAACAAATCATTTAAAAATGTCTCACATAGTTAACTAATTCTTCATTTATTAATTAATTTCAAAAATCAATTACTTATTACCTCACAAAATCTATATTTTGAATTAATTTAATTCAAAATGGAAATATTCTTCTACAAATCAAGTAATTACTAAAATTATTGATTTTCTAAAATCTCATCTCCTTATCTCCTGAGTTTTACTAATTTCATCTCAAGGTCACGTTTATTATCCACCATTGATTTAATTTCTTAAATTAAATCTTGTCCACACATTTGGGGATTGTTGCCCTAACCCTAATTGAGAATTGTCACTTTGAATCTTAACCATTGATTCTAGGGCATTTCTCAATCTCTCATCTCATCCGTCTGTTCAAGATTGCATTTTCTATAAAATGACAATCTTGATCTCATTTTTGGGATCGCTTAATCTATTATTATTTTGGCATTCTCATATCATCTTAGGCTTATATTACTATTTGCATAATAGAAGTAAAATTCTAGTTTTGCATATAGTTTATTTTATAAATCCTTCAAAGGCTTTGTTAGGGCTAGGCATATAGGGTTTGCTCACAAATCTGAGGGCATCCATTATCACAGCAAGCTTGAGGAGCTACAATGTAAATCATTCATGGAGCGTAGGAATGGGTGAGATCTTTCTAGTTTCTTGCATTTCTTTACATTTCTCCTTTGCATTCTATTGTTTGATGTTTTATTGACTTGCAGGTGTTACTAATCCAGTTTTAAACAATTGCAGCAAATAATCCTTCATTACAATTACCTAGGTTGATTTATGTGCTATTATTTGTAGTATTATTCATTTCTTTATGCATAACATATAGAATATACAAGAGTATAACTCAACTTCTACTGCCACCTTTAAATTATGCAAACTATATTTGTAACAATAATGAAAAAGCTCATTTTATGCTCTTTTTCTTGAAACAATAATAATGTGATTATTTGCATAACTTATGGTTCAATTTATTTCCTTATACAAGCATTCATTTATTCAATAAGTATGCATTATATAAGCATTGGGGGTACCTTAAAACATTACACATATATTTCATTACATATATATGTATATATTATATAGTGTTTGACCACTATAATATATATATGTATATTAAAATCAGTAATTGACAATCATATATACATTAATAATTATATATAAATATATATTAATATGTATGTATTGAAACATAGAAAAATGTGGGTTGGGTTCAAACACATAGGGTTTTAGACTAAATTTGGGATATTTCACCAAACTTACTATAAATAGAAAGGGGAAAATGGGGTGAATAAACCTACATATTCTTCTATTTCATTCAAAAAATGAGATCCCTCAAGTCAAAATCCACTTTCAACCCTTAGGTGAGTGAATTCTTCGAGGAATCTTGCAATTTCCCTTTTTGTGTTAGGACGGAGGTCCTGATTAAATAGCACTTTGGGGAGAAAAACTAAAAATAGTAAAATAACTCCAAAATGCAATCTACAACTTGGATCTAATAGATTAAGCTCAATACTTATGGAACTAGAAATTAGATCATGGATCAAAGAGAGGTAAGATGATATGTACCAGTCACCAAAAGTTAGTTGTTGAAGCTAATCTAGGACTCATTCACCCAGGGGCGAATGGGTCTTGAGTTAGGGTTTGTCTACAAATTTTGGGAGCCTCTTCTATAGATCTGGATCCTTCAATTTTCCTAGGTTTCAAGTTTGAAAAGCTGAAAATAATTTCTACAAGTGAGTTTTCGTGAGATGACAACTTTTGTAACTTTGACAACTTCTCCAATTTTTCTCTTCAAGAGATCTTCAAGATTTCTTCCACCTAAATTTCAAAACACAAATCAAGAGGGGAAAATGTTTTGTTTTTGGTGAATGAGGGTTTTCCTTGGTCAAACCCCGTTTTGGTAATCAAACCTTGTAATGAAACAAAATAGCATGAAAGGAATGATGAATGAACAATTCAATGTCACAACTCACCAAACCCTTGAATGAACCTTGGAATGTAAATCTACAACTTGCATGAAATGGCTTCAATGAATGTGGATCTTGATCTTGAATCTTGACTTGATATAATCATTTGAATGCTTGAATGGATCATGAAACCTACATCATCATATTAGCTCCAAAAACATACATGATGCAAGAAGACTTTGATGTGAAAATTGGATCTTGATTGTTGCAATAAATCTTCAATAAATTTGGTCTTGAATGCATTGATTTACTCTTGAAAGAGCTCTTGAACTCTTATATTTCTTAGATCAAAATTGCTAGCTTGAAAATCTTAGATGAAACTTAGTAAAATGGCCTTATATTTATAGATGTGTAACCTTAATTTCTCAAATTTCAATTATCAAAAGTTGACATCTGAATATGGATTTGAATATGTTAAAATACTGCCAAAAACATAATTTAGATTTAGGTCCTAGGTCTAAGGGAGGACCCATTTTCCCATTGGAGAATGGGTCCTAGGGACCTAACCCTAGGACACACATTGCTCAATGAGAAGTGTTATGTTAAGGCATTAATGAATGTCGGGTCTCCTCTTCGAAAAATGTGATTAAATAAGATTGGATTTGAATTAAAGAGGCCAATTAAGGAAAATTAAGCTCAACTAATTAAAGGAGCCCTAAATAAGTGTGAAAGTGTCAAGAGGTACACTTTACAACACAAAAATAAAGCACAATTAAGTCCATTTTAATATTAATTCCAAATTAGGTCTAAAAATGTAAAGGAATACATTTTTCTAGACTACATGTATATACATATATAGTAAAATACACACATATACATATATTTATACTCATTTTATTATTTAAATATCCATAATAACCACATGTATTTATATATTCATCAATCAATATATATAAATGTATATATGCATATATCTTTTACGTCCAATCGATATCCTCATGCATATGATATATTTGTGCATAGGTAAATGTAAGTATTTTTACTTATGTATATGTGAGCACGTATACGCTCACATGCATGATTTATCGTCTATACATACATATATACATTCCATGTATATAATTATAGTTTAATATATATAAACATAATTACACAAAGAAGAACTCAAACTCAATACAGATATTTAATCACGTAATTCAAACATAAGAACAATCAAGAAATCAAAGACTAATACCAAAATCATTCAAACCATTCCTCAAAATATGACCGAATGTTTACTTACTGATAGGGAGGGTTGGATGAATCACTCACTGATTCATGCTCTAGGTCTTTCTTGGAAGACCTCTAGGGTGTCTTTCTCCACCACTTGCAACCTATAGGATCTCTTCCTTCTTAGGATCCCCTAGTTCTCCTTGCCAACCCAACTATCAACAAAGTTCCTTCTCCCAAGTCAAAACTTGGTGCAATATTGTAGCACTAGCCCTTAGCCCTTAAACTGCCTTAAAGGCTACTAACCTCCAATTTCTTGAATGATTTTTACAGAGGTGTGGAGGTGCTTCCAAAGATTTCAATCCATTCTACTAGGGGTATTATGGATCCACCTAGCTTCATTTGCAGGTCACTTTCACCAAACCCCTCTATTAGGCCTAGAAGGCTACTAGCCCTATTAGGTCTCCTTCTCCGAGAAATCAGGCTTTTTCCTAAAGTCCTTCCAAAACAAACCCTAATATTTTCTTTGGATTCTTGGTTCATATGCCCACCTCTCAAGGATTTTTGGGGTCTTGGGCCACAACTAGCCGTACAATGCCCTAACCTAAAAATGAGCAAAACTAAGGCTTTTTAAGCCCTTTCCTGGCCTCTCTGCAACTTGCTAAGTTCTTCCCTCACAAATGGATTGGTAGAGTCTTTTCCTTTTTATCATATCTTGGTAAGACTCATATCTTCCTTCTCCAAAAGGGAATTTGTCACAAAGTTAACACCTCTGCAAATCAAGTGCTCTGCACTATGGTCTTTCCTAACCAGGCTCTTCTCTGGCTCGCCTAGAAAAAGACTCCAGCATTAACTCTTGTGCTTTCAAAGACTCTAACTCCTACTATATGTACACCCATGGATTCTAGTCACTAATCCCAAAGGGTCGTAAAATTTGTAAGGTGGGAAAGTGAACTAACCCTCCATTCTTTACAAACTGTCTAGTTCGGACCAGCAACAATGTAGAAAACAAACTATTTACAAGAAGTGCTTTAAGCTACACAAACAAACTATCTAATGCCACATAGAATAAAGATAACAACTACCCTACATCATGCATGAGTTAAAGTGCCAAAATTAATCCATTAAAACATCACTACAATGCAAAAACAAAAAAATTCACACACAATCACCTATGCTTCTCTTGAATTCAAAAACTTAAATAGTATAACATGCTTCCAACCTTACTCCAATGTCGAGGTATCCCATAAATAAGGTCACCAATCAATTATCCTCTCCCCTTGGGCTCTTCTTGGTCGGTTGCAGCTCCAACTATCAAAATTGTTGAGCAACATTGCAAATGTTGCACAATTGAAAGACAACCTCTTAGCCCTCTTTGCCCCTTACAATAATCCTAAGCCTCATTTGAACTTCAACTCTATTACACCTACTCTGTGCTCAACATGACCTTCATCTAAACAAAACAAAAATGCCAAAATAGAATTCTTAGTTATCCTAGACAAAGTTTTCCTAGACAACCTATGGGTGCTCCTACACCATTCTCCCCCCCTCTACACAAACACTAAGGAATGTGGGGAGAGATCAGAGACAGATCAATGCCATACTTCTTGAAATGAGCTTCTTCCACAAATGTAGCCTCAGAATCTGGTTTGTCTTTCCACTATATGAGGTGTTCCATGTACACCTTGTGTCGAGTAGACTTCTTCACTCTGGATTCCAAGATCCTATCTGCTTGTAGCTTGTCCTTAGGAGGTAAGACTACAATACTCACATCCTCCAAGACATCCATACTATTAAGATTCATATCAGTCACTAGTCCTTTATACATGATCAAGTCAGCTACATTAAACACTGGTGAAATACTTAAGTCTGCAGGAAGCTCCACCTTATAAGCATTCTTTCCATACTTAGCTAATACTTTACATGGTCCCACTCTCTTCATCTACAACTTTGTTGGTACTCCTTTCTGCAATCTGGATTTATTGAGATGCACCATGACATAGTCACCTACTGTAAATTGGATATCTTTCCTAGACATATCCACCTTAGTTTTCAACTTGTGAGTATCCTCTGTGATTGTTTTCTTCACTTGCTCCTGAATCTCCTTCATGGTCTAAGAGAAATCCTTTGCATGGCCACTCCTATGCTCCATAGCTCCCAGATCTCTGAGCTCACACACACCTCTTGGGTGCATACCATATACTATCTCAAAAGGACTCCTACCTGTGGTCCTATTTACACTGTCATTGTACCCATATTCAGCTTGTGATATGACCAAGTCCCATGTCTAACCATACTCCTTGGTTAGGAATCTTAGAAGGTTACCTAACACTCTATTTATCACCTCATTTTTTCCATCTGTCTAAGGATGGTAAGCTGAACCAAAAGATAAGTTAGTACCTAGTCTGCTCCATATATTTTTCCAAAAATGACTCATAAACTTCACATCTCTATTTGATACTATGCTCAATGGTAATCCATGGATCCTCACAATCTCTTTGAAGAAAATACGACCAATATAAATAGCATCATGGGTGGTCTTGTAAGGAACAAAGTGACTCATTTTACTGAACCTATCTACCACCACATAAACACTATCAAACCCTGTCTTAGTTTTAGGGAGTCCTACAACAAAATCCATACTATTGCATTCCCATGGTCTATTGGGAATAGGTAGATGTTGATACAAACTTGCATTGCTAGCTCCCCACTAAGATTTCATACAAACTACACACTACTCCACATACCTTCTAACATCCCTTGGCAACTTGGGCCAATAATAGAACCTCTGTACCAACTCCATTGTCTTGTTGATACCGAAATGACCACTAAGACTACCATTGTGCTTCTCCTGGATGAGATTCTCTCTCATTCAACCTTTGGGAACACACAACTGATTCCCCTTGAACAAAAGTCCACTCTGCAATGTATACTCTGAGAATTGACTATGAAAATGATTAGCAAAATCATAACATACCTTATATGCTTCAGAGAAGTCTTCATCTTCTTCATAGAGATCCTTGAAACTCTCTATCCCAATGCTTTTAAATTGAATCTCTTGAACTATCAGCAACCTCCTACTTAGTGCATCTGCCACCTTGTTAAACTATCCCTTCTTGTGTTTGATAGTAAAGGTGAAGGCTTGGAGGTACTCCATCCATTTCAAGTGCCTATTACTTAGCTTTTCTTGTGTGTTGATGTAGCTAAGTGTCTGGTTATCTGTAAACACTACAAACTCCTTAGGTAGGAGATAATGTCTCCACTTTCTAAGAGACTGCACTAGAGCATATAGTTCTAAGTCATAAGTACAATACTTCTTTTTAGCCTCATTGAG
Organism: Sequoiadendron giganteum; assembly: GCA_007115665.2. Taxonomy (NCBI): domain Eukaryota; kingdom Viridiplantae; phylum Streptophyta; class Pinopsida; order Cupressales; family Cupressaceae; genus Sequoiadendron; species Sequoiadendron giganteum. The sequence continues at coordinate 562,959,001 of CM021101.1, read as the reverse complement.
CTTTTTACTAAAGAAAGCTATAGGCCTGCCTTCTTGGCTTAGTACTCCTCCTACTACAATTCCACTGGCATCACATTCCACTGTGAATAGCTTATCAAAGCTAGGTAACAAAAGGATGGGTTGAGTTGCCACTTCTTGCTTCAACTTCTCAAAACCCTTCTCTGCTTGAAGAGTCCATTGAAATTTAGTCTTTAGCCCACCCTTGATAGTATCAAGCATTGGTGCACAAATGCCACTAAAGTTTCTTATAAACTTTCTGTAAAACTGAGCTAACCCATGAAAACTCCTTACCTTTGTCCCAGTGGTTGGTGTAGGCCAATTAAGGATAGCTTCCACCTTGCTTAGGTCCATCTTCAATGACCCTTGAGATACTACAAACCCCAAATACACTAGCTCTTGCTTGAAGAACTCATACTTTTCTAGTTTGATGGATAACCTCTCCTCCTGTAACCTTTTAAGTACCATTTCCACATGCTTCAGATGTTCCCCCGTTGTCTTACTAAAGATGAGTATATCATCTAGATACACTACCACAAATATTCCTGTGAAATCCTTAAGCACTTCATTCATGAGCCTCATGAATGTGCTAGGGGCATTTGAGAGGCCAAATGGCATAACTCTCCACTCATACAACCCATCAGTTGTCTTAAAATTTGTCTTCCATTCATCCCCATATTTGATTCTAATCCAGTGGTATCCACTCTTGAGGTACAACTTAGTGAAGTACTTTGCCCCTCCAAGATAGTCCATCAAATCCGAAATCCTAGGAATAGGAAACCTATATCTGATTGTAATCCTATTCATAGCCCTAGAGTCAGTGCAAAGTCTCCACTTACCACCTTTCTTGGTTGCTAAGACCACTGGTATTGCACATGGACTGATGCTCTTCCTGATTAGTCCTTGGTCTAATAACTCTTGCACTTGCCTAGCCACTTCTAGGTTCTGATATGGTGTGAGTCTATAGGCTACTTTGTTTGGCAATGAAGCCCCTGGTATGAAGTCAATCTGATGACTAATAGCTCTCTTTGTAGGTAATTTTTTTGGTGTTCCATCACTGACTATGTCCTTGAATGTCTCAAGTAACTTCTGGGCTTCTCCTGGCATAGGTGTCTGCATAGTCTTTTCTTCTTCCTTGGGTTGCACCATAATAACATATCCTTCACCTCCTTGCTGAAGAGTGTTGATAAACTCCTTGCCACTGCTTAACAAGACACTAGGGGTCTTTGACTGTACTTCTTCATCCAATAGTGACTGTAACTTGAATGTTTTACCATCCTTCTTGAATGAGATGGTGTTCTCCTTTCCATCATAGATGGCTCCTCTGTCATATTTCCATTGCCTACAAAATAGAAGATGGCATGCATCCATAGGCAACACATCACAAACCCATTTGTCTTTGTATCCTCCAATGGAGAATTCCACTAATGTCTGGTCATTCACAAGAACACTCTTCCCTTTATTCAGCCATGTCACCTTTTAAGGATTAGTATGGGGCATCTTCTCCAATTTTAACTTCCTCACTACTTCCTCTGAGATGATGTTAACAGTGGACCCTGAATCCACTATGACTTTTCACACCTTCCCAAGTATTTTGCATCTCACTCTGAATAAGGCTCTCCTTTGCTTTGGCTCTTCCTTGACTGTTTGCTTCATTAGAACCCTTCTAAACATCAAGTTCTCCCCCATTTCTGACTCAATATGACTAACCTCTGGTGATTTGACACTCATAGTGTCTTCTTGGGCATATGCTATTCTCTTCTCTATGTTAGAAGAAGATGCTTTCTCCTGGCACGTATAAGTAGTATGTCCCACTTGGCCATAATTATAACATTTCATGCTAGCAAAGTAAGAGTTACTTTTGCCTACACTTCTTCCTCTATTAGAACCTCCTTGAGATCCTCTACCTCTTCCATAGCCTTCTCTAGAAGTTGTTTCACCTCCATGCTCTATGAGTTTAGACTCTCCTTGACTTCTTTGTTTAGTCCCTCTACCTTGGTATCCACCTCTATGACCTCTTTGATCTCTACCTTTTCCTCTGGTCTTGGAAGCTTGATCTTGTTTCCTTTTACTTTTCTCTTCAATATTTATAGCCAATTGATAACATTGGTGCCCTATTTTGGGACTTAGAAGAGTCATCTCTTCCTGTATGTTCCACTTCAAACCATTAAGGTATCTAGCCACCTTAAGGCTTTCATCCTCAGATACATTAGACTTCATGCAAAGTTTTTGAAACTCCTCTATATAGGAATTTACATCTTGGTCTCTTTGTCTCAAGCTCTGTCTTTTCTTATGAAACTGAATTTCGTAGTCATCTAGCATTTATGCCTCTCTCACTTTGCAAACCATTCCCTTCCAAGTGGAAATAGGTTTCTTGCCTTCCTTTTCTCTCTTTGTCTGGATGAAATTCCACCATGTCAAAGCCAAACCTCTCAATCTTGATTTGGCCACTCTTACCTTCTATGCTTCAGTGACTCCATCACACTCAAAATGGTTTTCCATTCCCTCTATCCAGTCCATGACTAGATCTACTTCAAATTTTCCACTAAACAGTGGTATGGTTTCAAGTGTTTTTCCACTCATAGCCTTCAATGTCTTCAAGAAAGGCTCTTCTTGCAAAACAGGGTCAGGTTCAGGGGTCTTGTCTTCCTTTGCAACCTCTTCACTCTTGGGTACTCTTCCTTCCAATTTGTCACTGACCTCATTGGTCTTGGTCTGCACATTACTCAATGCTTGCTCAAGTTGTGATATTCTTTCCCTCAATAGCCTATTGTCTTCCTCCTGATCTTCGACCTTCTTGGCCAATTCTATATTTGTCACCATGATTGTAGAACCACTGGACTCAATTTCTGACATACAATAGTCAATCCCAAATCTTTTGTTGCTCTGATACCAATCTGATAGGGAGGGTTGGATGAATCACTCACTTATTCATGCTCTAGGTATTTCATGGAAGACCTCTAGGGTGTCTTTCTCCACCACTGGCAACCTATAAGATCTATTCCTTCTTAGGATCCCCTGGTTCTCCTTTCCAACCCAACTATCAACAAAGTTCCTTCTCCCAAGTCAAAACTTGGTGCAATCTTGTAGCACTAGCCCTTAGCCCTTAAACTGCCTTAAAGGCTACTAACCTCCAATTTCTTGAATGAGTTTTACAGAGGTGTGGAGGTGCTTCCAAATAATTCAATCCATCATACTAGGGCTATTAGGGATCCACCTAGCTTCATCTGTAGGTCGCTTTCACCAAACCCCTCTATTAGGCCTAGAAGGCTACTAGCCCTATTAGGTCTCCTTCTCCTAGAAATCAGGGTTTTTCCTAAAGTTCTTCCAAAACAAATCCTAATCTTTTATTGGGATTCCTAGTTCATATGCCCACCTCTCAAGGATTTTTGGGGTCTTGGGCCCCAACTAGTTGTACAATGCCCTAACCTGAAAATGAGCAAAACTAAGGCTTTTTAAGCCCTTTCCTGGCTTCTCTGCAACTTGCTAATTTCTTCCCTCACAAATGGATTGGTAGAGTCTTTTCCTTTTTACCATAGCTTGGTAAGACTCATATCTTCCTTCTCCAAAAGGGAATTTGTCACAAAGTTAACACCTTTGCAAATCAAGTGCTCTGCACTATGGTCTTTCCTAACCGAGCTCTTCTCTAGCTCGATTAGGACAATAATTCAACATTAACTCCTGTGCTTTCAAAGACTCTAACTCCTACTATATGTACACCCATGGAGTATAGTCACTAATCTCAAAGGGTTGTACAATTTATACGGTGGGAAAGTGAACTAACCCTCCATTCTTTACAAACTATTTGGTTAAGACCAGCAATAGTGTAGAAAACAAACTATTTACAAGAAGTGCTTTAAGCTACATAAACAAACTATCTAATGCCACATAGAATACAAAGAACACCTACCCTACATCATGCATGAGTTACAGTGCCAAAATTAATCCATTAAAACATCACTACAATGTGAAAACCAAAAATTTCACACACAATCACCTATGCTTCTCTTGAATTCAAAAACTTAAATAGTATAACATGCTTCCAACCTTACTCCAATGCCAAGGTATCCCATAAATAGGGTCACCAATCAGTTATCCTCCCCCCTTGGGCTCTTCTTGGTCGGTTTCAGCTCCAACTATCAACATTGTTGAGCAACATCGTAAATTTTGCACAGTTGCAAGACAATCTCTTAGCCCTCTTTGCCCCTTACAATAATCCTAAGCCTCATTTAAACTTCAACTCTATTACACCTACATTGTGGTCAACATGACCTTAATCTAAACACAACAAAAATTCCAAAATAGAATGCTTAGTTATCCTAGACAACCTATGGGTGCTCCTGCACCATTCTCCCCCCCTCTACACAAACACTAAGGAATGTGAGGAGAGATCAGAGATAGATCAATTCCATACTTATTGAAATGAGCTTCTTCCACCCATGTAGCCTCAGACTCTGGTTTGTCTTTCCATTGTATGAGGTGTGCCATGTACACCTTCTATCGAGTAGACTTCCTCACTCTGGATTCCAATATCCTACATTCTTGCAACTTGTCCTTAGGAGGTAAGACTATAGTACTCACATCCTCCAAGACATCCATACTATTCAGATTCATATCAGTCACTAGTCCTTTATACTTGATCAAGTTAGCTACATTAAACACTGGTGAAATACTTAAGTCTGCAAGAAGCTCCACCTTATAAGCATTCTTTCCATACATAGCTAATAATTTACATGGTCCCACTCTCTTCATCTGAAACTTTGTTGGTACTCCTTTCTGCAATCTAGATCTGTTGAGATGGACCATGACATAGTCACCTACTGTAAATTGGATATCTTTTCTAGAAATATCCACCTTAGTTTTCAACTTTTGAGTAGCCTCTGTGATTTTTTTCTTCACTTGCTCCTGAATCTCCTTCATGGTCTGAGAGAAATCCTCTGCATGGCCACTCCTATGCTCCATAGCTCCTAGATCTCTGACCTCACACACACCTCTTGGGTGCATACCATATACTATCTCAAAAGGACTCCTATTTGTGGTCCTGTTCACACTGTCATTGTAGGTATATTAAGCTTGTGATATGACCAAGTCCCATGTCTAACCATACTCCTTGGTTAGGCATCTTAGAAGGTTACCTAACACTCTATTTATCACCTCAGTTTGTCCATCTATCTAAGGATGGTAAGTTGAACCAAAAGATAAGTTAGTACCTAGTTTGCTCCATATATTTTTCCAAAAACGACTCATAAACTTCACATCTTTGTTTGATACTATGCTCAATGGTAATGCATGGATCCTCACAATATCTTTGAAGAAAATATGATCAATATAACTAGCATCATGGGTGGTCTTGCAAGGAACAAAGTGACTCATTTTACTGAACCTATCTACCACCACATAAACACTATCAAACCCTATCTCATTTTTCGGGAGTCCTACAAAAAAATCTATACTAATGCATTCCCATGGTCTATTGGGAATAGGTAGAGGTTGATACAAACCTATTGCTCCCCCCTTGGCTTTCATACAAACTACACATTCCTCCACATACCTTCTGACATCCCTTGGCAACTTGGGCCAATAATAGAACCTTTATACCAACTCCATTGTCTTGTTGATACCGAAATGACCACTGAGACTACCATTGTGCTTCTCCTAGATGAGATTCTCTCTCATTCAACCTTTCAGAACACACAACTAATTCCCCTTGAACAAAAGTCCACTCTGCAATGTATACTCTGAGAATTGACTATGAAAATGATTAGCAAAATCAGAACATACCTTATATGCTTTAGAGAATTCTTCATCTTCTTCATAGAGATCCTTGAAACTCTCTATCCCAATGCTTTTAAATTGAATCTCTTCCACTGTTAGCAACCTCCTACTTAGTGCATCTACCACCTTGTTCGACTATCCCTTCTTGTGTTTGATAGTAAAGGTGAAGGCTTGGAGGTACTCAATCCATTTCAAGTGCCTATTACTTAACTTTTCTTGTGTCTTGATGTAGCTAAGTGCCTAGTTATCTGTAAACACTACAAACTCCTTAGGTAGGAGATAATGTCTCCACTTTCTAAGAGACTGCACTAGAGCATATAGTTCTAAGTCATAAGTAGAATACTTCTTTTTAGCCTCATTGAGCTTTTCACTAAAGAAAGCTATAGGCCTGCCTTCTTGGCTTAGTACTCCTCCTACTACAATTCCACTAGAATCACATTCCATTGTGAATAGCTTATCAAAGCTAGGTAGCAAAAGGATGGGTTGAGTTGCCACTTCTTGCTTCAACTTCTCAAAACCCTTCTCTGCTTGAAGAGTCCATTGAAATTTAGTCTTTAGCCCACCCTTGATAGTATCAAGCACTGGTGCACAAATGCCACTAAAGTTTCTTATAAAATTTCTTTAAAACTGAGCTAACCCATGAAAACTCCTTACCTCTGTCCCGATGCTTGGTGTGGGCCAATTGAGGATAGATTCCACCTTGCTTGGGTCCATCTTCAATGACCCTTGAGATACTACAAACCCCAAATACACTAGATCTTGCTTGAAGAACTCACACTTTTCTAGGTTGATGGATAACCTCTCCTCCTGCAACCTTTTGAGTACCATTTCCATATGCTTCAGATGTTCCCCTGTTGTCTTACTAAAGATGAGTATATCATCTAGATACACTACCACAAATATTCCTGTGAAATCCTTAAGCACTTCATTCATGAGCCTCATGAATGTGCTAGGGGAATTTTAGAGGCCAAATGGCATAACTCTCCACTCATACAACCCATCAGTTGTCTTAAAATTTTTCTTCCATTCATCCCCATCTTTGATTCTAATCTGGTGGTATCCACTCTTGACGTCCAGCTTACTGAAGTACTTTGCCCCTCCAAGATAGTCCATCAAATCCTCTTTCCTAGGAATAGGAAACCTATATCTGATTGTAATCATATTGATAGCCCTAGATTCAGTGCAAAGTCTCCACTTACCACCTTTCTTGGTTGCTAAGACCACTGGTACTGCACATGGACTGATGCTCTTCTTGATTATTCCTTGGTCTAGTAACTCCTGCACTTGCGTAGCCACTTCTAGGTTTTGATCTGGTGTGAGTTTATAGGATGCTTTGTTTGGTAGTGAAGCCCCTGGTATGAAGTCAATCTAATGATTGATAGCTCTCTTTGGAGGTAATGTTGCTAGTGTCCCATCACTCACTATGTCCTTGAACGTCTCAAGTAACTTCTGGACTTCTCCTGGCATAGGTGTCTGCATAGTCTTTTCTTGTTCCTTGGGTTGCACCATAATAACATATCCATCACCTCCTTGCTGAAGAGTGTTGATAAACTCCTTGCCACTACTTAACAAGACACTAGGGGTCTTTGATTGTACTTCCTCTTCATGCAACAATGATTATAACTTAAATGTTTTAAATTCCTTCTTGAATGATATGGTATTCTCCTTTCCATCATAGATGGCTCCTCTGTCATATTTCCAAGGCCTACCCAATAGAAGATGGCATGCATCCATAGGCAACACATCACAAACCAATTTGTCTTTGTATCCTCCAATGGAGAATTCCACTAATGTCTAGTCATTCACAAGAACACTCTTCCCTTTATTCAGCCATGTCACCTTTTAAGGATTAGTATGGGGCATCTTCTCCAATTTTAACTTCCTCACTACTTCCTCTGAGATGATGTTATCGGTGGACCCTGAATCCACTATGACTTTGCACACCTTCCCAAGTATTTTGCATCTCACTCTGAATAAGGCTCTCCTTTGCTTTGGCTCCTCCTTGACTGGTTGCCTGATTAGAACCCTTCTAAACATCAAGTTCTCCCCCATTTCTGACTCTATATGACTAACCTCTGGTGATTTGACACTCATAGTGTCTTCTTGGGAATATGTTATTCTCTTCTCTGTGTTAGAAGAAGATGCTTTCTCTGGGCACCTATAAGCAGGATGTCCCACTTGGCCACAATTATAACACTTCATGCTAGCAAAGTAAGAGTTACTTCTGCCTGCACTTCTTCCTCTGTTACAACCTCCTTGAGATCCTCTACCTCTTCCATAGCCTTCTCTAGAAGTTGTTTCACCTCCATGCTCTGTGAGTTTAGACTCTCCTTGACTTCTTTGTTTAGTCCCTCTACCTTGGTATCCACCTCTATGTCCTCTTTGATCTCTGCCTTTTCCTCTACTCTTGGAAGCTTGATCTTTTTTCCTTTTACTTTTCAATTCAATCTCTATAGCCAATTTATATTATTGGTGCACTGTTTTGGGACTTAGAAGAGTCATCTCTTCCTATATGTTCCACTTCAAACCATTAAGGCATCTATCCACCTTAAGGCTTTCATCCTCAGATACATTAGACTTCATGCAAATTTTTTGAATCTCCTTTGTATAGGAATTTACATCTTGGTCTCTTTGTCTCAAGCTTTGTCTTTTCTTATGCAACTGAATTTCATTTTCATCTGCCATGTATGCCTCTCTCACTTTGCAAACCATTCCCTTCCATGTGGAAATAAGTTTCTTGCCTTTCTTTTCTTTCTCTGTCTAGATGCACTTCCACCATGTCAAAGCCGAACCTCTCAACATTGATTTGGCAACTCTTACCTTCTTTGCTTTAGTGACTCCATCACACTCAAAATGGTTTTCCATTCCCTCTATCCAATCCATGAGTAGATCTACTTCCAATTTTCCACTAAACAGTGGTATGCCTTCAAGTACTTTTCCACTCATAGCCTTCAATGCCTTCAAGAAAGGCTCTTCTTGCAAAACAGGGTTAGGTTCAGGGGTCTTGTCTTCATTTGCAACCTCTTCACTCTTGGGTACTCTTCCTTCCAATTTATCACTGACCTCATCGGTCTTGGGTTGCACATTACTCATTGCTTGCTCAAGTTGGGCTATTCTTTCCCTCAATAGCCTATTGTCTTCCTCCTGATCTTCAACCTTCTTGGCCAATTCTATATTTTTCACCATGATTGTAGAACCATTGGAGTCACTTTATGACATACAATAATCAATCCCAAATCTTTTGTTGCTCTGATACCAATCCGATAGGGAGGGTTGGATGAATCACTCATTGATTCATGCTCTAGGTATTTCTTGGAAGACCTCTAGGGTGTCTTTCTCCACCACTTGCAACCTATAGGATCTCTTCCTTCTTAGGATCCCCTGGTTCTCCTTTCCAACCCAACTATCAACAAAGTTCCTTCTCCCAATTCAAAACTTGGTGCAATCTTGTAGCACTAGCCCTTAGCCCTTAAACTGCCTTAAAGGCTACTAACCTCCAATTTCTTGAATGAGTTTTACAGAGGTTTGGAGGTTCTTCCAAATACTTCAATCCATCCTACTAGGGGTATTAGGGATCCACCTAGCTTCATTTGCAGGTCGCTTTCACCAAACCTCTCTATTAGGCCTAGAAGGCTACTAGCCCTATTAGGTCTCCTTCTTCGAGAAATCAGGGTTTTTCCTAAAGTCCTTCCAAAACAAACCCCAATCTTTTCTTGGGATTCTTGGTTCATATTCCCACCTCTCAAGGATTTTTGGGGTCTTGGGCCACAACTGGCCTACAATGCCCTAACCTGAAAATGAGCAAAACTAAGGCTTTTTAAGCCCTTTCCTGGCTTCTCTGCAACTTGCTAAGTTCTTCCCTCACAAATGGATTGGTAGATTCTTTTCCTTTTTACCATAGCTTAGTAAGACTCATATCTTCTTTCTCCAAAAGGGAATTTGTCACAAAGTTACACCTCTACAAATCAAGTGCTCTACACTATGGTCTTTCCTAACCGGGCTCTTCTCTGGCTCGCCTAGGATAAGACTCCAGCATTAACTCTTGTGCTTTCAAAGACTCTAACTCCTTCTATATGTACACCCATGGAGTGTAGTCACTAATCCCAAATGGTCATACAATTTGTACGATGGGAAAGTGAACTAACCCTCCATTCTTTACAAACTATCTGGTTCAGACCAGAAACCGTGTAGAAAACAAACTATTTACAAGAAGTGCTTTAAGCTACACAAACAAACTATCTAATGCCACACAAAATACAAAGAACAACTACCCTACATCATGCATGAGTTACAGTGCCAAAATTAATCCATTAAAACATCAATACAATGCAAAAACCAGAAATTTCACACACAATCACCTATGCTTCTCTTGAATTCAAAAACTTAAACAGTATAACATGCTTCCAACCTTACTCCAATGTCGAGGTATCCCATAAATAGGGTCACCAATCAGTTATCCTCTCCCCTTGGGCTCTTCTTGGTCGGTTGCAGCTCCAACTATCAACATTGTTGAGCAACATTGCAAATGTTGCACAGTTGCAAGACAACCTCTTAGCCCTCCTTGCCCCTTACAATAATCCTAAGCCTCATTTGAACTTCAACTCTATCACACTACTCTGTGGTCAACATGACCTTCATCTAAACACAACAAAAATTCCAAAATAGAATGCTTAGTTATCCTAGAAAAACAATGGGTGCTCCTGCACCACTTACCAATCCATGAACTACTTGACTCAACTTGACCAAACTAGGATGTGAGCGTGTGAAAGATCAAATAAGCACATTAGGGGTTACCAAACCAAGCTCCTCTCCTATGTGTTGCTTCCCCTTTCTTACCTGAGGGCTCGATTCTTTCCTACATCCAACTTAGTGCATCACAAAGGTAGTTAGTCGATCACATGAAATTCGTTTGCATCATAAATCATTTGCATCATCAAAGCATTAAAAAATCATATTGCAACACATATTTATTCACCACATTTTTCATCAAAGTATATAAAGCATAATCATGCATTAAAATATTTTATAATCCCATAATGGGGTGCAACATATCAAGTCATGGTTTACATTGAATACCATATTTACTCATATAGGTAAAAGAAATTTGGTAACTAAGAAATGGGGTGTAACATACTTCCCCCCTTATGAATCATTTTTCTTGATTATTTAAAGTACCAAAACACATAGATTAAGTCAAATAAAGGTTTCAATTTTAGTTTTCCAAATCATAGAAGAAATAAGTAAATTATCATAAATATCCAAATAATCTTCCCTCATAGCATGTCCCTCTATAATCTCGCCCTTCCTAGACCTTACACTGAGTGACCTTGCTATTGAATTGGAAGAACTTATGTGCTTCAAGAAAACTATCTCTCTAGAGAAATATGCATCACAATTACATTGACTCACATGTACATCATAAGTACAATAGTGACTAAATTCTACATGACACCTATACCACAATGAGTGGAAACACATTCTCATTGGCTAACACACAATTATCCTGTATAACCCAAATGGAAAAGGAATGTCAGTGCATTATGTTCTACACCGTGGGTCCCATCCTTCCCTTTGGTCTTTACTCCATCAAAAAACGCAGAAGTCAAGACCATTCATCATTGACACTAATATTTACCTTGAGCATAATAGTAATACCGCTTGACTACCGTCCATCTCGAGCATAATACTACCCTTAGACACTTTTTAATCCTAAGCTTAATAGTAGTTCTTTTTAGTTCAATATTTGTATCATCAATGTTTCCCTTGATCATTTTGATCTATTTTCGCACTTATGACAACATTTTCGGTCTAAGGCTAATCCTATTTCCTAGCTTATCCTAGCTTATAGGAATTCAGCCCTTCCTTTTAAATAATGTTTCAAATGGATAAAATTTTCAATGATAGAAGTTTATTGTAATAAAAGTATTCCATAAATCCTCCAATATTTGATTTATCCCATTTGCTTGATTGGCTGATTCAAAGTAATAAGTTGAGCATACATTCAATTTAATTTTCAACAAGGTGATCATGGTTTACACAAAACCTTAACGTTACTTGTGTGTCCCTACCAGATATAACCTTCTCAGGAACATTAAACCACTGCTTTAGACAATTTTTTTGTTTAGGATTGATGCCCTACAAATCAAATTTTCTAATTATAAATTGGTTACCTTGGTGAGTTTGTCCACCATAACATTATTCTAGTTCCATCGACATAGAAAGAACAAAACTATTCAAATGATCTACTACTTTCTCTCTAGAATTTTATGAGAGTATACAAGTCTTGTTGGTGATGGCATCCTATCTTCACCCTCTGGCATATTGGATAACTTTCTACAAAATTTTGAGCACCTCACTCTATTTCCATCTAGATTATAGTGGTTCTACATCAGTCAATAATCTTGTCATTCCATTTTTCCCTGAATATGAAATCCATTTACCTCATTTCATTCCTTAACTCTTAAAAATTTGGTACTTAGGTTCTTCCTTGATTCATAATAGGTCATTTGGATTAAACAAAACATCTTCCTTGGATTTTTTTTACTTGATTCTTCAAAATATAATGATTAGATGTTTGTTGAGGAGACATAACTCCTTTATCTTAGGTCATCCATACTTCAGCTTTATTTTTCCCTCTAATTATTTCCAAAGTTGTAGTCCAATTTCAGCCCAATCTATCTTTCTCGATGAGCGTTTTATTTTGGTTGAATAATGATTCTTGTTAGATCATGTTGGTTTGATATTATCTCCCAAAATATTTCCAAACAATTAATACGTACATAGTTTTGATTAAAGGGTAAAATCAGGTTTTGAATGGACCCAAAACCATTAACAAGCGGGTTTTAACGGGGACCCAAAACCCACACAAAAATACCAAGCTACAAAAGCATAAAACAAAGACAACCAGCAGTGAACCAGAGGTAGATTAGAAAATAAACATCATGAATACACAAATCTGCACCAAATAGAAAATATTTTAACGGGATCCTTAAACCCAAAACAATAATACGTGCATAGTTACCAAGCATGAACGTTTCTCAATAACTCAAAATCATAAATCTTCCCTTTTCTATTTCATAGGTGATAATATTTCTTTTTGTAAATAAGCATATTACTTATCCTTTTTCCAAAGCATCAATAATAATAACAAATTAATCTTCCAAACAAATACATATAAAATTGTTTTGTAGATATTTCTCTCATTGGTCAAAAGCCTCTAAATTTTCTTGATCATTCCAATTCTTTCACTAATAGTTCCAATACCTTAACATTTAGCTTCAACAACCTTGTTGTGGTCATTGATTATGAGACTTTGAATATAGCTTTTTGAACCATGACTTATGGAGAAGTCAAGAGTTCTCTCGATCTAAAAATACATCATTAAACTTCATTGAATCTGTATCCAATCTTTTCTAGATCCATAAATTTTCTTCTTTCCCAACTTGGTATTTCCAAGATTTATATAATATTGTATCATCTTTGAACTTCATGTAATCTTTTATTTCCTCTAATTTGATTGAAATATTTAATATTTTCCTCATTGGCTTTCGATAGTTCAATGACTATTTCTCGCCTTTCTTACCCTTCACGGTATATATTAAATATACTTTTTTTCCCAAATTATTCTTCTAATTTGACAATGTAGTCTTCTTCCATATTCAATTGCCTCTAGAATATCTCCAAATAATATAAACACAAATCTACTTTTGTTGAAAAACATGTAAGTTCAATTTGAACTTCAATCAAACTATGCTCTAAATAAGCCCTTGTCTGAATAGTCTACTTAACTATTCAAGCTTTTTCCTTGCAATCATCTTTATAAGAAATTTTGTCCAAAATTCTTGGTGATTTCATTTTTGTCATAACTTTATACATTCTAAGGTTTGTTCGGTTTATTTTCCCCATTTTCAATTAGAACTCCAAATTGACCCTGCCCATTCCAGTTGGTGGGATCATGTCAGCTTCCATCTTCACCTTTGTGATTTGTTTTCTCTTCTAACCCATTCAAGTCTCTAACCTTTATTCTAAGGTATCAACTTTCACTCTTGATTTTTATTATCATTGCAATATTTTAATCTCATTTGAACCGAGATTGTTGGAAGGCTATCCTACCTCCTGAATACCTCTCTAGTTGATTCTAGTTCAAAATGTGTTGACTTTTTCGTCCAAAGTTTCTAGTTTATACTAAAAAGTAGTTTCTCCAATTGAGCATTGGTACAAATAGACATAAACCACATGCATAGATTCATAGTATCCTTATTCATAATCTTTGACTCTTCACAACTATAATTTTCTAAGAGGGTTCACCCCAATTCTTTCTCACCCTTAGGGTCATTTAAAAAAAATTGTAGGGTGGAGGTACTCATCGGTAATTCCTCCATAACCTTCCTACTGAAATCTATTTCATAACTTCCCCAATCCAAGGGTGTCTCTCAATGAGTTATTGGTTTAGGATTTTCAACTCTAGGGATAATTCTTTCCAAGTCCCAAATTTAGACAAGTTTTAGGAAGATTGAATTCCTTATTATTTCCCTTTCTCTTTTTACCCTTTCCATCCTAGAATAACAACTTTTTAATCACTATCTACTTATAATGTTCGCATAGCACTTAATGATATCATAGGTTCCAAAGCTGAACTTGGTAGCTCTGGTACCACGTGTAACATGCCCAATATTTTACCCTTTAATTTAACTATGTTTTAACCCACATGTGAATAGCATAAAGCAATTTTTTTTTCTTTTCTAATTCAATAACAAGATTCACATTTGAAATAATCCCATTTCAAACTCCCATTACATTTATAAATATACATTACATAATCCAAGTAACAATTTCATACTACATAATCCCATGTAATAATAACATTTTTCCAATTAAAATTTCTATAAAGATAGAGTTACAAGATTACATACATAGCTTCCAAGAGATTTAATGAAATAGAGATGCAAATGGTCCAGATTTCCTTGTTGGCATACATCCTCAAGTTTCTATTGCCAAATGTATGAGGGAGAGCATCACTCAAGCACTTTTTTGCCAACCAAAGACTTACTACGATCCCCCACACATCTTCCTAATCGATAATATGGCTCTACCCTTCGACAAAGATATTGATTTGGTATCCTCATAATACTAGCCTGTCTAAGCATGGTGTTGTGTCCTATATAACTAGAGCTACCATACATTGGCTACAACCTACATGTATGGCGTTCCCTGCCTAGTATGTGAACCTAGTTCATAGTGAACCATCAATGTAAATAGTGGTTACTTACACTAATTTGGCTGAAGTTTGATATAATCATTCACTCAAAAGAAAATTCATATGTTCACCCACCCCTTAGCTTGATTTTTTATTTGACTATTCATACTCTTTTCAATCATAACACACTTTCAACGAAAAAGGTGATGACATAACTAAGAAACCAACTAGGTTACTCCCATCCACGGATTATCCTAGTCCTAGGAACAACTAGGTTAACCACATATTCTAATCTAACATCCTCAATAATTGACCAACTAGGTTGCTCCCATCCATGGATTATCCTAACCCCATGAATAACCAAGTTAACCACATATATTCATAACATTACAAATGGACAATTTTAATATAGCACTTCAAAGAAATTACATTTCCCATACCTCATGATCCATAAAATTATAATCCTAACATTAAATGACTCCATTCAAAAGTATAATCTCACCATTAAATGACTCTATTTTGAAGTATAATCAACAATCAAGTGATCAATTCAGTCCTATAAGTTAATCCCAACCTATGGCTTCAATCAAAAAGTAATACAACAATCTAATGATCATAAACAATCATAAAACCTCTCTTTTAATATGACTCAAATATTCACTTGTTTACAATGTTCACTACATTCATATCTAATCTAGAGGACTTTATCATCTTGAGAGGAGTTTGTGCTTTTACACCTATAATTCCTCTCACATTACAACTTTGGGTTACCAGAACATAAGTTCTCTTCTAGAATTTCATGAATAGGAATAGACTCTTAGTTAGGTATAAGACAATAGTATAATCAGAAAGTATGTTTGTCAACCCTATTATTGAATATCAATATAAAAATCAAGTGTACACCCTAACCCTAGGGAAAATACTCTCTTCCTACTTTCAAGGAAGGAGGAGTAACCAATCAAGAATAAATGACCAACATGGTTTTTACAACATCATATCTTATCCATGATGAAATCTCTATCATGTTATCATTCTCATTGTATTACTACCCTCATTATCCACAAAGGTTTACCTAGCATCATAAGCTAACAATTTCAAGATAGCACCTCAATGTAACATCATTTCACATACTACATGTAAGCATACATAAGGTCTATAACAACCTAGGTATAATACTAATACTCTATGGTTATCTTGTTTAGTAAACAAAACTATGTAATTCCAACACAGTGGATAATATACATGAATCTACCAATAAGGTTTCACCAAATTAAGAAATCATTAAAGATCATATAAATTCATCAAAATAAGAATCCATCAAAATTCATGCAAGAAAGCTCAACATAACATATAATTCATCTTTTTTCAAACACTTGCATTCGAATACAATTTCAACACAAAAAGAATTAAAAAGTAAAATCGTCATGCCTGGAATTCTAGCTCCCATGAAAAATATTTCTCCCTAATCTTAATTCCATATTCACACTTTTTTCTTCTTCTATGTTCAACGTATCTCCAATCCTAGCCTTCTCTCAAATCTCTTTCAACTACAACTTCTCAAAACAATCTATCTTTCCTCACTAATGCACTCAACAACTTACTTGCACAGAAAACTATGGCAATGAACTTCAAAATAATGATAAAAAATGAATGACCAAAAGGCTAATAAGTTGCCTCTACTTATACTAAAATCTAAGAAACTTAATGCTATAAACTATCTCTACAATCTACCACCTTTTTTCTTCCAACTACCACCACTTAACAACAAAAACTAACTTAAATTCTAAATGAGTCGACTAAGCTAATTGAAGTGAAACATAGTTGCTCAAACCATTAAGAAGTAAACACATAAACAATACAAGCATTTCTAGTTTCTCTAATATGACAGAGTCGCCCTTCTAACTGCCAACAACTGTTATTTTACTAGTCAAATCATAGAAATGTTTACCTACAGGTTTTCTATTGTAGACTAAGTTGACTTCTTCCAAGCTTAGCCAGTGTGTGGCTATTGACTAAGTCTCAAGCTTTATTCATAGATTTTTCAACGTATCACCAAGACTCTAATTTGTATTCAAACTCTTACATGGTGCAACATATTACATAATTCTTTCCTTTTATTGTTGTGCATTGGTTTTAATATAATTTATAATAAAACTCAACTCTTTCCCTTGTATAGCGTAGCATTTTAGGCACTTCATATAAATTTATTGCATGCCACTCACTTTTCAAAGAATGTGTTGTAAGTATGCTCCATATATATATATATATATATATATATATATATGTATTCTTATGGCAACGTTATCCATTCTATTTCCTAAGCTAATTTATGCACTTTTATTTGCAGTAGTATTTGTTGCTTTATGTGTAACATATAGAATATGCAAGAGTATAACTCAACTTCTATTGCCACCTTTAAATTATGAAAACTATATTTATAACAATAATGAGAAAAGCTCATTTTATGTGCTTTTTCTTGAAATAATAATAATGTGATTATTTACGCAGCTTATGGTTCAATTTGTTTCCTTATACAAGCTTGTTTTTATTCAATAAGTTTGCATTATATAAGTGTTGGGGTTACCTTAAAACATTACACATATATATCATTATATATATTAATGTATATATATATTGTATAGTGTTCAACCACTATACTATACATATACATATATATGTATAATAAAATCAATAATTGTCAATCATATATAAATTAATAATTATATATAAATATATATTAATATTTATGTATATATGTATATATGTATATATGTATACAATAAAATATACACATATACATATATATCAATACATATATTTATAGTCATATTTTATTATTTAAATATCCATAATAATCACATGTATTTATATATTCATCGATCAATATATATATATATATATATATATATGTATGTATATTGTAAAGAAGGGGGATTCGCTACACACGTGGGTCTCTTTATTCTCAAGAGAGTCCCAGGGAACAAACTGCCCTAAACTACCTCAAACTACCTCAAGAAAATAGAGTGAGAGTTTCAAAATCAGAATGAGTAGGTCACAAACGTCTTCTAGATAGACTAGCAAGTTTTCAAACAAGGACAGAATCACAACATTCAGATGCCAATATGGCACACTGGAGTCCCAAAGGTGTGCTAGTGTCTCATACAGATTGAAAATTAAGAATACCAAAAAAGACCAAAAAGTGACTACTAACGGTCTGATTACTAAGAAGTTCCAGAATGTGGGAAAATAACAGAATATAACATAATTATATTAAAGTAAACTAAGTTAAATATAGATGATAACGCGAGGGAATAAGGGATAGAAGATTCTCACAATAGCCCAAGTAATGAAGACTCTAGTAAATAAATGTTTTCAATACCTATGCACATAAGACTAAGGAAAATTATTGGGGCTGTTTGGAGACTTGCCTCAATCAAGTCTCTATTTTTGGTGTTCCCGCCTCCAGAGCAGCTAGATAGATAGAGAATATAAAGACACAAAGCAATATAGACACAATGAGTGATAAATAAAACCTCACTCAAGGAGGAGAACCTGTATCATGAGATAGATAGATAGATGAGATACTTAAATGCATAGAAAGGGGATGTGAGAAATCCCAAGATGCTCAAAGACACAAGATAAAATATAGATATCACCTGTGAGGCTTGAGGAAGCCAAAGAGAGATAGAAAGATAGAGATAGTTGTGAGAGCCAAGAGAGTAGTAGAAAACATTGTAAGAATGTGAGAATTCTAATGTAGCAAGCTTTAGAGAGTTGTACAAGAAAGAAAGCCAGAGAAAGAGAAGAGAGAAATTCTAGAGCAAGAGCTAGAGAGATCCAGAGAGAAAAGAGCTAGAGAGAGCAATAGAATGAAAGAGATGGATTTAAAAGAGAAAAAATAGGGGGTAAAGAAGGCTCTCAAGGTGTTACAAGGCATCTTGATCCATTACCATTGACAAAAATAACCTAACAAGTGGCAAGACACTCAGAAATAGCCATTTGAACATCATAATGTTGTGGGATGTGCGTGTAGCATGTGAACATCCGCGCAGTGCACTACTGTCCAGATAAATCACACCACAAAACAATGAGAATGAGGAAATCACAAGGTTTGATGCTAAGTTGACGAACAAAGGTAGCTGTTGAAAAGGGGTTCTGAGCATCTTGAGAGGGGAAAAGGTTGATTTAGGGGCTAAAATGAGCCTACACAAATACTAGGGGAGTGGAAACTCAAGCGGATACAAAAATGTATGTGAAATTGCAAGGGGTGCAATTTTATGACATTACATATATATCTTTTATGTCCAATTGATATCCTTATGCATATGATATATCCATGCATGGGTATGCCTAAGTATTTCTACTTATGTATGTGCATGCATGTATATGCTCACATGCATGAGTTATCATTTTCACATACAAATATACATATATACATTCTATATATATAATCATAGATTAATATATATAAACATAAATACACGAAGAAGAACCCAAACTCAATACAGATATTTAATCACATAATTCAAACATAAGAATAATCAAGAAATCAAAGACTAATACCAGAATCATGTAAGCCATTCCTCCAACTATGATTGAAGATTTACTTACCAATCCCTGAATTACTCAACTCAACTTGACTGAACTAGGATGTGAGTGTGTGATAGCTCAAATAAACACATTAGGGGTTACAACACCAAGCTCCTCTCTTGAGTGATACTCCCCCTCTCTTACCTTAGGGCTCGATTATTTCCTACATCCGACTTATGGCATCACAAAGGTAGTTAGCCAATCACATAAAATTTATTTGCATCATCAAAACATTAAAGCAATCATATTGCAACACATGTTTATTCACCACATTTTCCATAAAAATATACAAAACATAATCATTCATTTGTTGCAAGTATGTGTAGTTGTTGTTGTCATTAATGTCAACAAGCTTTGGTGTTGTCATTGGTGTCAACTATATGATCAGGATATTTTTGCAAGAGTGTGAGTAGTTGGTATTGAGTTGATGTTGTCTTTGATGATGCTTTGATTAGTTGTATTATGTTATCATTAGTAAGCTACTAGTGTCAACCTTTAGTGTTTATTTGATAAGATTTTGTCTATGGATGTATGGTTGAGTTGCTATGATATAGTTGGCTTGGTAGTGATGAGATAGTGCTAAATTTTTTGAGGAAATGTTGTTGGTACTTGCTTTCCAAGTGCTTTTGAGAAAATTTGAATAAAAAGAGGAAATAGTATGTTGCAATGGTGTCCTATGTTATAGAGTAGCGTTCTAGTTTCACTCTACATTTTTTCTATATTGAAGATCTACTTGTGTGGTTTGGATATGATGATTAGAAGTGTTCAGAAGATTTGCATTCAGAATTTGGTGTGTTGGATCATTGTGCAGAGGAAGTTGTGTTCACCAATGTGTGAATTTTATGTTGCAGAGGTGTCTAGGAGAAATGGTTTTGCTCTGCATTTCTCCACATAATGGTTTTAGGTCTTGTGGATCTAGAAGGGTGCTAATAATGTTTGTATCTTTCTTCAGTTGAAGATGTTTGAAGTTTGGTGCTCCAAAAGTTAGTTTCTTGAGTTGCAGTATATGGTAGGATTATTTGAGTGTACTAGGTGTGTACATTCTTCAAGTGAAAGTTATTGCAAAGGAATTTTTTGGATTTTAGGGTGTTTGTGGAATATTCTAGATTATGTTCAAGTGACATGTGTTGTTTGTGAGTTTTTTTTGGATCAAAAGAAGTGTGTACTTAATTTTTTAATAGTGTTTACATGGGTTCAGTCGATCTTGGGTGTTTACAATAATTGTGGAGTTACTTCGGTGATTGTGGAAGCATGGTGTGGTGTGTATGAGTGGATTTAGGTTTGAGTTAAGGTGTGTTGTGTTCCACCTTTATTCCTTTCCACCATGGGAATTCTTTTGTGCCGACCTAATTTGAATTTGCATGGTTGAGGTGCATAGCCAACCTTGGAGAATGTTTTCAAGGTTAAAGATGGTATAAATATGTGCTAATTTGTTGAGGGATGATAAGATAGATGTGTGTGATGTGAGTGATATGAATTTCAGAGTTGTAAGGTGTGAATTTTTGAAGTGAAATGCAAGCTTTCATGTGCTAGATTACTAGATGCAGTGAGCAGAAGGTGTCTACAATCTTCAATAAGAATGTGAAGGTGTTGGTTATACAGTGGTGGATTTTTCTATTCCATTGAGATGTATTTATCACTATAACATTCTTCTCTATCTTATTTTATATTCTGGCAGTGATCCTTTCTTTCTTCTGGGCAATGAGCCCTCTAATAGTGAGCCCTTCATTTAATTGGTGTTGATATTAGTTTATATTTTGAGCTAATCCTCACTATGGTTTTTCCCTTCTTAGGTTTTCCATGTAAATATGGTGTTTCTTTGTGCATGGTGTTGATTTGGTTATATTTTTTTTATCTGCTTTCATGATAAATCATTCTAATAGATTAAGGGTTAATTGAATTAATGTGGATCTGAATGTTTGTGAGGATTTTGAGGTTTAAGGTACAACTGATTCACCCCCCTCTTAGTTGTCTTGTGCATTCAACAACATTAAAATATTTGATAATCTTGCAATGAGGTGTAATATATCAAGTCATATTTTACATTAAATATCTTATTTACTCACATAGGTAAAATAAATCTGGTAACTGAGAAATAGGGTGTAACAACCTCATTATAGGTACACTTAGAGTGGACAAGGATTGATATTATTTGGATGGTTAGTTTTTTCATTTCATGCCCCCCTCTATTTCCCATCTATTATAACCAATCTGAGAGATTCTAAATGGGCCATATTGCTCAAAGTGTGACTCTAATTGTTGTATGTTTCCCCTTTCATATTTTAGTCAAATTCCCAAGCTAAAACCCCCCAAAAAATGGCCAAGTTAAAAATTTCAGTTTTTGATAATTTTGAGAGTTGTGTCAGCTTCTGACATTGTTTTTAGAACCCTATCAACTCTCGATGGGGTTCTCATAAATTTTTCCAAACTCAAGGTGGTTATTTTTTTAATTTTTTCAAGAGGCAAGTTACTCACTTTTCAAAAAAACTTAAGGTTGTCACAATCATTCCAAAGGCTGACAAGCATGAAGAAATAAGGATGAAAATATTCTATTTTTGGTATTTTTAAAGGTGCTATAACTATTTTTAGCTTCAAACAAGGTTTTCACAACCCCATCAAAGCCTGAAAGGATTCTCACAACATATTTTATCTATAAAATGAGGGTCCAATGAGAAAAAGAAGTGGAAACTCCAAGGAAAAATCAAGTGATAGAGATGGACTAAGGATAAAGAAAGTAAGAAAATATAGTTCTGTAAAGATTTTGTAACTTTTCTTGGCTCTTTACAAGGTTCTCAAAACCTTGTCACATGTCAACAAGGTTCTTAGAACTTTCTCCATCACTAACACTTTGTTGATAGCCAAAAAGAGAACCAAAAGGAGGAAAAGGATGGACAAATTAAAAGATAAAGGTAAAAATAAATCAAAAAAAGGAAGAAATAAATAAATAAATACAAGTTAACTTTTTTGGAAGTTTTAGGGATTTTTGAAACCTCTGTCAACTTTCAACAAGGTTGCCAATACCCTGTCAAAGCTCGATAAGGTTCTCAAAACCAATTCATCCACTGGCATCGTCTATCAACAGGTGAAAAGGATACTCCATAATATGTTCTTTATTCCACCTATCATTCTATAATTCCATAAATATACCTACAACACCCATCAACCATCATATCTATCAAAAATTATTAGATGTAATTGGTCATTCCTCATTCAATTTTACAGTCCTCTTTCTAGTATAGGTAGTTGTTATAGTATATTTCCTAAGTGACATGTTCTAACATCTACACTCACCCCCACAAATCATTAATGATTAGGCATGGTTAGAGTACAAAATAATGTTCTTTCATTTCCCCTAATCATCTAGATCAGATTTTGAGGGCACCTATAGGTAGGGCATTAACCAAAAGTGACAACCAAAGCATGAGCACTTCCTACAGTCTCCCTCAAAGATCAAAAAAATATTACTACCAATTTTTTTATTAGTTGATTTATTTTAAGGAAGAAAGGCTCCATTTTGTAGGGGTTCTCATATTTTCTTAGGAGATAAAAACAAAACAGACTTCTTTATAATATTTTATTATTCGCAAAAGTCTAAATTGTATAACATACATGCCTTGCAATCAATAAATACTAAAAATATTTCCTCCTCTTGCAATTTTTATATTATGTATTATTTGATTTTGAGCTACATATTGTGGGTATGGTCTCTTATAATTTATTCCATATTAATTGTAGACAATTCACCCCTCTTGTGGTTTGATTATCTATATCTTTTACCTCTTAATAGTAAATTGGTAGGAGTTGTGTAATCACTTTTCAACATTGAATTATTTTCTTGTATCCTTAGTATGGGGAGAGAACTCAACCAAACATTGGTGCATCACTGCTCTTTCCCTTTTTGTAACCCTTCTTCCCCTTTTCCCTTGTGAATTGCTAGATTAGGTTTGTACTTTGGTTTACTCAGTGTTGATTTGGATCAACTCTTGCATAAAGGTTTAGTAAAATAACCAACCTTCTCTAAAGGTCTAATCTTATCAACAGTGTCTCACACCTTGAGATCCATCTCATTTTATCAATGGATTGTCAAACAGTAGGTTCAAAAAAAGGTGCAAATCCAAGTGAATAGTTTTTGGAATGCTTGATGGGAAAATTTTGATGAAATTTATATCATTTATCTAAGAGATTGGTTTTTCCCTCAAAACATTGCAATCATTCAATATTTCTTTAAGAACTTGGTGACTCTACAATTTCTAGTTACAAATCAGCCTTTTCATGTCAACATTGGGGACAAGAGATTCTTCTAGAGGTAACTTTTTTGTTTTTTGAGTTACTATTATTCACTTCAAGAAGAAGAAGAATTAGAGTATTTGTACCTCCAATAAGAACTATAAATTACATATCACCCCTTCCAAGATCCCAATGTATGCTTCCATCCAGTAGATTTCCTTAGCCAATGACACTTAATACCAATGTTCTAGGAAAACTATTCCAAATACTTCCTACAATTTCCCCAAGAAATATAGTCTTTATGACCTTCAATGGGGGTATCCCTCTTCACCAGAAACAACATGATGGCATTATAGTCACAACCCTAAACAACATCTCCTATTTCATTAGTGAAAATTTCACTAGGGTGATCCCACAGTGCTAGTTTACAATTTCTGGGAGACTCTGATTTTTGTTGAAATCACATATTTTTAGTAAATATAATAATTTAAGCCTTAAAAAGTTCCATTTTAAGGATTCCAATTGAAGAGGGTTTGATCAAACCACCTTAGATCAAACCCCCTTGGATAGAACCCTGCAATTACTAAACCATACCTATAACAGAGTCTCCTTTACACCTATCAAAATGTTGATAAAAACCCACTTTTGATTTACCTTTTGGAGGATCAAATTAATTCATCTAAAATTTATTTTTTGTAAGTATGTAGTCTTATTATAAGCTTCCCAAAAGTATAATTTTAAATAAATTTAATTTTATTATTATATTTATTTTTTATTTCTTGTGAATGTAGGTTTTTCACCGAAAATCAAGCTCTCTATTCTACACATGTGGAAATATAGCAGATTATCAAAAAAAAAAAAAAAATGAGTACACAAAATATTTAAGTCTGATCCAACAAAAAAATAAAAATTGAGTTTCGATACATACAAAAAAAAATTATGTGTTATATAGTCTGCCTATGTTTGAATTGTAATTGGTTTGACTTTGAAACTTGATTAAGGAAAAAATATTCAATAAAACACTATGAAACCAATTGGAAGCACTAGATATCGTAGTTACAAATATAAATTTGAAAAATTTAGAATTTTATCCTTCATAGAAAAAAATTTATGTGTTTTACGGTGAGCGTCACTCCTTAAAAATGGTGTTTACTGAAAAAAAAATAGTTTCAAAGGAGATGAAAAAAGAAGTGCAATCTGATACCAATTTTTTTGAAAAAACTATATTTAGAATCTACAAAAAAATTGTCACAAATCACTAGTTTGCATCATCTTCAAATTCCTCATGGTTTAGTCACTATAGGTGTCCAAAAGTGAATAATTGGTTAGAAAAAATTAGTTCAGTGTCCAGTTTGGCCATAAATTGTAAACCAGTACTATGGGATCACCCACCACCCCTATAGAAAACATTCAAGATGTCAAAAATATATGCTTGGTGTATAATATCACAAAGGATAATGTGGTTGATAGGATTCTTGTCGCCTCCTTAAAAGGAAAATACCTTTAGTGGTATATAATATTATAGCCCGCTTCAATTAACAACTAGGATGAATTAGGTGAAAATATCTACAAACATTTTGAAGACAAAAGTGATTACCTATCCCTGGTAAAGTATTTGACTACCATTAAAATATATCTTCATGAATTTATAGGATACTTGAACTTCAAGCTCCAAAAGACCTAGGATAGGATTTATACTTTATTGAAACCCTCCCCAAACCATGCATGTTATATGATATAAGAGATTTGAACAATTATACGGTTGTTATGATACAATCTATGGGAGGAGCCATATTACCATATTCATATGATATATCCATAAGAGTTGAAAAATATTAATACAAGATGGAAAGATAGTGAGCTTAGGCCTCCAATTCCTATTTTTTTAGAGTTTTCCATGTCCTAATCATCTTATTTTTCCTTTCTCGACTCTAAGACTCCTATATCCATTTCCACCTCTAGTCTTTCAAATGATGATAAGGATATTAGAACTTTAATGAAAATAATGTCTAATAAATTAACCACTTTAGTAGGACAACAAGCTACTAGACCCTACCAAAACTACAACTAGGAACAACCTACAAATCAAAATTTGGGACAAGGTTAACAACCAAATAGGAATCAAAATTTGGTTCAAATTTATTAGACCAATATATATCAAGGTGCTAACTGAAATCTTCCTTTACAAGTTAAACATGTTGTGCAAGAAATCCCTTTTGTTAGAACAAGAAAATACCTTGTGATAATCCAAAATAATATGGATCAATATTATGAATGGTGTTACCCTTGAAAGGATAAGCTTAATGGTGTAAAACTTCCATAATTAGAAGGAACCCTTACTAGAGGTTGAAAATACCAATACTAAGATGCCTAAGGAGGTTGGTCCTGAATCAAGACTCGCATTCAAGAGCCTCGAATATGATTGTGCAATCAATTATCTTGTGGATAGTTTGGTTTTTCTTTTGAACGGTGTTGTAATAAACATAAGGTCAAAGAAAGGCATTTTTGGAAACATCCCTCTGTCCACTTTAACATAGAAAGAGTCTCATTCCAAAGGAGAAGAGCTTGTAGTGGATCTTGTAAAAACAAATCATTCTAGTAAGCCTACTACAGCAAAATATGTTCCATATTCTTTCATGATTTCCTCACCAAAATATAGAATTATCGAAGAGAGGACCTTGCATTCCTTCAATGTATAAATAAACAATAAACACTCTAAGAATTATGGACCAAATGAAGAAGATGAACATGAATGTTTCCATGTGAGATGTATTATCAATCCTATCTCAATAGACCTAATACAAGATTCCTTGAAAATATTTCCATCAATTTGATCGACAGTTCAGAAGGAGAAGAATTCAAGATTAGTCTTGTACAACCTAATGAACAAAAAATGATTAAGGCAAAGAAACCATCCATTTTTTACTTATCTTTAATTATTGGAAATTTTCTAGTGCATAATTTCATGATAGACTCAAGTGCTAATGTTTTAATAATTCCAAAAATGATATTAAATGTATTAGGCATCAAATACACACTTAGTTCCAAGGGTATTTTTCAACTAGAAGGAAATCCATTCAATACAATAGGAGTGATCAAGGATCTAGATTTAACTCTTCATTATTTCCCCAACTTTACTATGATCCAAGACATATCAATCATTGACTTACCTCCATTTTTTCCATTTGTTTGTCACGAGATTTTGCAGCTAAGGATGGTGGTTATTTATCTTTTGATTGGTCTCACATATTATTAAGGATGTGATATGTGACAATGTTTACTATTAAATTCAAGCCTATTTCAAATTATCATGTAGAAAGCTATGATCCCAACCCTATTAATCCAAACTGCATGATTGAAGAGGAAGAACAAAGTGATTCAAGGCCTACAAATATAGTCAATGTGAATAGGAATATGTCATACAATCAGTTAATTCAATGAAAAATAGGAAATAAAATCAATAATCTAGATCCAATAATCACCAATGAAGAATTTGCACAATTCACATGAAATTAATAAAATAAGAACACAAATAAATTCAAACCTAATCTAATCTACTTTACCTCCACCAAAAATGCCTAGTCTTACTCCATTTTAAAGTTAAGAATTATGTTCTTTCGTATGATATGAATTTCTCGTAAACCTTAGCATAACCTTGTTGAGAAAAAATCATGATAAAAAAATAGTATAGATTAGTTGTCGATTCAAGGAGAGATTGAATGATCAAAGGATGAGATATTTATAGGTTTTCAAGATATTGGATCAGTGGTGTGAGATGTGAAATGAGATCGACGGATGACAATTGATGAGAGATCGGGAGGATCATGCATGAAGTTGCATAGAGAGATGAAGTGGAGTAAAATTTAGTTCACTCACTAAATTTAAAAAAGGTCACTAAAATTAGGGGAGTTTTCTATTTTTAAGAATGATCACTAAATTTAGTTTGGTTTCTAAATGTAGGGTTTAGAAGAATAAAGATAGAATTGGATATAATTAGCAAAATAAATAAAATAATGATTTTATTTATTTATAGAGGAATGCGAAAACTAAATAAATTAAAATAATTTATCTAATTTTAAAGGAATAATTAGCTAATTAAAATTTTAAAAATTATGTGGATGAGAAGAATGCATGATATTTAATTAAATAATTAAAAATTATTTAATCATGTGGATAAAAAGATAATGCAATCTATTTAATTAATCAAAAAATTATTTAATATGGGGATGAGGAAAAATGATTAGTTAATTAGATAATTAAAAATTATTTAATTAATATGGGAAATGGGTTAATTTAATGAAATAATTAGAAATTATTTAATTAATAGTGATGAAAGGGGTGATGAGTGAGGATGGCGGGAAATGATGAATCAGAAGAATGTGTTCGAAATTTTTAGGTGTATATTTTTCCCCTCTTTGAGACAATATACCATGTTACGTTATTTCAAAGTCATGCTGGTGATATGGAAAAATTTGGTGATAATATGCCCCATTATGCTGCAGCAGATGAAGGGATGATGGTTGAATGGTAGGTTTCCCCTTCAAGAGATCAACCAAAAAAATAATTTTCATGTCAAGCTCATGACAAGTAAATGGTATAGGTTCAATGAAGATGGGGATGAAAATAAGGCTTAGGTTAGCGAGGAAATTGATCAGGAGTGTTTGGTCATGATGAAAATGGGATGAGGGTGGGTGGGATAGTGAGAATCTAGGGTTTGAATGTCTATTTATAGTCCTCAAGGTGTCATTGTCTACTCATTTGCACACTTCTAGTTTAGGTATTTCAAATATCTAAGAGATATTTTAGCACGAACATACTATTGAGATGGTTGGTGTTCCATGTGTGATTCACCATGGAAATTGAGTTCATCAGTACCAGAAGCCAGTCAAAGCACCTCAGGCAGTATGTTTCTAGTCCTTTAGTCTTTAGGTGTCAATTTGTTTACATTAATTACCAGGTCAAGTTAGGTTCTCAAAAGCATCAAATCATGAAGTGATGCATTTGAAATGTGGCATGATGTATTTGATGGTGTCAACTCACATTTGCAAAAGTGTGGTGCCTTTGATTTTTGGTTCACATTTGATTTTGACATCATAAAAAATTTTAAAAATGGCTCACATTTGATTTTGGTAAAGCAATGCCTTTGAAAAAAGGATAGTAAATGATTTGGTAGTTCAAAACATTTGATTTTTTAGTTCGTAAATGATTGGGAAAAAAAAAAAAAAAATCTGCAAGCTCACATTTGAAATAGGCACTAGTAAATTTTGGACTTTTTTTTTTGACAAATTGACATTGTGTGCGTTATTTTTGTAGGCTACTCTAGATCCAATCATGTCAAGGGAGTGACATCCTACCATTTTGTAGAGGATAGACCATCTCAGGGAGCTAGATATTACTTTTTGAGTGTTTTGGGATTGTATTTGTATACACCTAAAAAAGGTTTGGAGCATCCAATTAATTAAATATGAATTATTTGATTAATTATCCTAATTTTCTCTAATATTGAATAAATAGAAATATTTATTTAATATAGTTCACATTCACATTCTTCATAATTTCTTCTAAATCTCGTCTTAATTAAATAAACAAAAATAAATACTTTGTTCAATTTAATTATCAAATCCCTATTTCAATTTATCACATTGTTTCTAAATTAATTAAATAAAGACAAAAACACTTTAATGATTAATTGCCATTATTCTTCTATTTTAATTTAATAAACAACTATCCTATAGTTCATTTTATTAAATTATTTATCTTTCTTTTGCTAATTTAAATAAATCAAAATATTTGAATTGTTGCACAAGGAATATTCCATCCATATTCTCTCAAAAATGAATTAGATTTCCTATGTCTAAACTATGTCTAATTTATGTCAAAAATATGTCAAATTAATTGATTGAAACTTCACGGGAAGTTTTGGAGACAAATTTGGAATTTGATCTCTCAATTCTCTTCCATCATTTCTTCCTCTTCTCTTGCCTGGTGTTTTCATGGGTAGAGACAATCTCCATATTTCTCTCAATCTCTTCAATCTCTCACCATTCAAATCTCCAGATTGAATCCAAGCCTTTCAAAGCTTTTCCTATGCATTTCTACAGCCAGGAAATCTATAAATAAAGCCTCATTGAACCAAGAAAAAGGATCCAGATAATCAAGCTTTTGCACTCTTACTCTACAGGAATCCAGATAATCAAGCTTTTGCACTCTTACTCTACAGGAATCCAGACATCAAGCATCAAGCATCCACACAATCAAGCATCAAGCAATCCAGTTTTCAACCATGGCTGCCTCCTGTGGCTGCAATTATCTGTTTCATATCTATGTCATGCTAGTTTAATTGATTTATCATTTAGCATTACATTATCATCATCTCGTTCTTCAGATAGTCATTTTAACAGTCTTATTTGCTTACACAATCTAAGAGCAATTTAGATTTAATAAATCTTTGGAGATAGAGAGCAATAGGACGCTTTCAATTGATTACTTTGTTGAATTGATTCAATTTGTTTACTCATTGATATAATGTCGTATTAAGAAGTGTTTTAGATTTTATTCACCATTTCCACACTTATAGTATCATATCACTTTCATGCCTAAGATTAGAGAAATCGAGGATTTTATTACTGCCCTCGTAGAGAGGTACATAGTGAGAGGCATACATTTATATTTTCAACTAGGGAGGCTACAATCATGTTGGAGGATGTATGGAGGATCTTTAGGATCCCAATTTATGGTGATCATGTGGTATATGATACTAACACTAGTGAGTATGCTTTGCAACAAGTGTTCCATGATGATGATCTGTACATTGAGGATGGAAAGATGGATCTTAGATGAGGGGTAGGGAGATATGATGATCTCCCCTTGGTGCTAGGAGGGTTGATATCTAGATTTATTGTGCTTGATCATAAATCAAAATGATTTTTCAATTGGATAGGGTTGTGTCCTAGAGAGGATGCTTACAAATGGGGTTGTGTATGTCTGGGGGTCATGTGTATTGGCCCATTTGTATCATGATATACACCAAGTCATCTATCAACATGTGACAAGTATATCCTTAGGAGTCAGTTTACTACATGTATGGGTGTTAGATCATGTTTCTGTTGCTCATCCATTGGGACATGTCACTCATCAGGCCAGACATCCATTTGTATATTGTTATGAGGTTGGATTGACACAGTGCCACTTAGGTGATCTAGACAATTAGATTTGATGCATCAATGACATGGATCAGTTCATATAGAGGCCATGGATGATGATACCAAACATTTTCCTTTTTGCAAATAAACACAATGGTTGACTGGGCATACTCTACACATCATTGAGAGGTATCTTCTAGAGATGGTTAAGTGGCAATTTGGGGAGGTACAAGGTGTTTTGTAGGAGATGGATATGTTTGCTTGCACTTAGCAAGAGATTGGTGACTGGGGGCGATGATAGTCCCTCAAATTGTAATTGCATATTTTTTTATCTTGTGCTCGTTCAATGGACCTAGACAGCTATAATTGAGGATGTGGGGACTACCCCTGATTATGATTTGTGGTGGGTATTGCAATGACCTTTGATATTTACACATATGTATGGCGAGTGATTAGGAGAGCTTGGCATGTTCCTGATTTAGTTAGGGGTCACAGAGTTCAATAGTGGGTAGAGGGAGATGGTGGCAATGGTGGAGTTGGTGTAGGTGGTTTAGGTAGACTTGATTAAGGAGATAGGTGAGATGATAGACAAAGGGGTGAGGTGGCTCAAGGAGATGACAACCAAAGAGATGAGAGGGAGAGATGATATGATGAGCTGAGTGGTGGGGATGATGAGGATATGGGTGTGCGGATTGGAGTCACATTGTCAGAGTGATACCATGCCCATAGGGAGCGTGACGGATACCAAGTGGAGAGGGAAAACCTCTCACATCTAGTGTAGAGGACCGTAGAGAGAAGTGGAGGTAGATCGATAGTAATAGGCTAAGACACGACTAGCATAAATGACATTGGAGAGGGCACATTGCTAGAAACTAGAGGCAGTGGGTGGTGGAGGAGGATTATCCTTGGAAAGGTATGTGGAGGACATGTGAAGGCTAACTTAGGAGGCCACCTACTATCATACATTGTATGAGGTAGCGGTTCCATGAAGGAGGAGAGCACCTAGGCTCTCAACTAGGAGTGTGGCAAGAGGATCAGGAGTAGATCAGATGAAGGTTCAATGGGGTGTCAACCATTGGTTCTACCACAACTAGTGTAGCCAGTGGCACCAACATCTCAAGATCCAGGGGCACAACAAGTTGGTCAGCAAGTTGTTCCTCCCATCCACCCTCTCCTAGGTAGGAGGAGGACAGAGGGAGTTCCATGTATATTTTCTTTGTATATATGGTGTAAAGATATTTTTTATGTAGACGCCTTTCTAATATGCCTAGACAAATGGGTTTACATGTATATTCATGGCTCTTGATAAACCTTATATAGTCATTTTGTATATATGAATGATGTATCATGACAGATTTTTTGATGTATATATGAGATGATATTTTTATGCAGCTATGATGTGATGATATATGATGTTATTTGCATGTGATGGATATCTACATGATTTGTTGTATGTATCTAATGATTTCTTTTTAATTTTGTGATATATGATGGATGATTTATGATAATGCTTAGACTAGTTGATGGCATGATGTGATGCTATATTTTTTTTATTTTTGATGATGTATATGATGACCCTATATGATGTTATAATTGATGATGCTATGTCTTAACAATTCTATGGTTATGGATGTAATATGTATGATGTTATGATTGATTATGCTATGATTATGGATGTAGGATATATGATGTTATGATGGTACTAATGATTTGTGCATGTAGGATGTGGTGTATTTTTTTTATTTATGTCATGATACGTGGATAGAATAGTTAGTATGATGGGTAAGATAAAAGAAATGGTTTTGGGATAATGATGAATAGATGGACATAATTTGGATAATAACAAATAGATTAATAGAATAGATGGATGAAATAACCGATATTGATCAAATATCGATGAAAGCTATAGTTATTGGGACAATTTGGGATTTTTTATTAAAAATAAGATGGGAAAAAATATTTTTATTTTGCTTTTTGGTTATACTAAAAAATGGAGTAACCCTTATTTTAATATAGCAAGTAGACAATATGCACCAAGGTATGAAGAACCATGGTGGTGTTGTATCTATTTCATTGACTTTGACTCTAGAAACAAATAGGAGTATCATTGTTCCTACCAGACATATGGAAAACCTTGTTTTATCATGTGAGATAATGAAGCTCAAAGAAAGTTATGCCTATGCACAACAGGTATAAAGAACCCGATACACAACTATCATTTGTTATGCTTGAAACTACCTCTACATACAAAAGGCAAGTATTTCCCATGGTAGTATTACAAGAATTTCCCACAAACATAGCAAACAAAAGCAATGACCATTCCCCATTGTGTGCTTCTTTAGACACACCAAGATATTGAAGATTGAGGTGGCTTTGAGCAATCGATGGAATGAAATAAAAGATAACTAAAAATAAAAGACCAACTCCCTAAACATATCAAAGCCAGCATATCCATTACTAGAGAGATTGTAATTATTGATCCATGATTGTGCCTATTGTAGGAAAGATATATCCGTTAAGGCAATGATGTTGGATGTTGAATTAAATGTTTTAGGCAATTAGTATGTAGGTAGTGGGTTTGTTTCGACAATGATTGATGCTTGCAATTCTTCAAGAATGTTCTAGGTTTCGATGATTGCCATACCTACTTATGCTTACTTTATCAAAGATGAGTGTGATGATAGGTTTATTATGGGTGATGATTTAATTATGGATGGATGAGTTATGGTAATTTATTTTTTGTTGATTTTTAGAATTTTTAATGTATTAAACTTTTTGTCGATGTATTTGAGGTTGTTTTTCATTTTTTTTGGAATATTTCAATGTTTTTTTAATTTTGGAATATATAAATATTTTTAGCTTTCTATGAACATTTGAGGTTGTTGATTTTGAACTATCTAGATTTTTTTGGATTTTTCAATATTTGAATGTTTTTGGATTTTGAACTATTTGGATGTTTTTGAATTTTGAATTATTTGGATGTTTTTAGATTTTGAACTATTTGGATGTTTTTAGATTTTGATTTATTTGGATATTTTTGGATGTTTTCAAATATTTGGATATTTTTTGAATTTTGAGTTCTTTGGATGTTTTTGGATTTTGAACTATTTGGATGTTTTTAGATTTTGAACTATTTGGATATTTTTGGATTTTTATTTTAAGACAGTGAACAAGGATCCAATTTGATCACTAGGTTTAGGAAAATACTATTAATTGGGTATAGGATCATTTGATTATGGACTGGATGAAGTGATCCTAGGATGAGACTATGTGAGATGGGTAATGCTAGATACTGGTAAATTACCAAGTCATGCTAGGTGTGTAGGAAAAAATATGATAGTTGGATGGATGGATGTGAATGGAATGGTTTTATTATGGATGGAATGGAAAATAATTTTGATATATGGTAAATAGTTCTAATTACACATGGCATCTATTTTCTAAGTTTTCACCAAGGTACTTTCCCAAAGTGCCACCGAAGTGGTTTTCACTAGAGTATGATTTTTATCTTTGCTATTTTTTTCCTTTTTTTGTTTTTTTGGATTTTGAATACACATAGTGCCTATTTTCTAGGTTTTCATTAAGGTACCTTCCCAAGGCACCATGAGAGTTATTTTCACCATTGGATGTATTATCACTCTTTACTTTTTTGATTTATTGCGATACCCTAGCAAGTTAGTGGAACCGCTTGAGATGGTTGTTTTTGATGGGCTCCTATAAGGGATCACCTTCAGGCATAGCTAGTTGATAGGCTCTTGATCCATAGCTTGTTGTGACTATAATGGTCCCAAATAATTTGGTTCAAACTTTCCCTTGTTGTTGTGATCTAGCCGATTTTTTTATTTTCCTTGAGGACTAGATCACCTACTTGGAAGTTTTGGTTCTTGATCTTCTTGTTAGAACAAAAATAAAGATAAGTTTTCTAAGTTTGTAGATTATTTAGTGCACTAATACATATTTAATCTATAAATTCTATCTCATGTAAGCTATATACTCTATACTCTTCATTATCAATAATATGTTGCAACAACACCCTCAAAGAAGGAAGCTTGACCTCGATAGGAAAGATTGCCTCAATTCCATAAACTAGGGAATATGGTGTAGCACCTATAGGAATTTGTATCGTAGTACAATAAGCCTATAAGGATAGATTAAGTTAGAGGTTCTAGTCATGACCAACATCATTAACTATCTTCTTTAAGAGTTTTTAGGATAGTTTTTGTGGACGCTTTGGCTTGACTGTTTCCCTAGGGTATTATGGAATGGAAAAGCAATGTTGGATATGAAATTAGGAGTAAAGATTTTGGACATCCATATTTTTAAAGGGTGTCCTATTATCCATGATGATGGGAAGGGGGACACCATTACGATAAATTAGATAGTTTATGATGAACTTAGCTATTTTTTTTATGGTGATGTAGGTGAGGGGATAGCTTTTATCCACTTCATAAGGTACTCGATGGTGGTAATAATGAATTTATGACCATTGGATGATGTGGGAGAGATCTTTCATATGATTTCAAGTTCCCATTATGAAAATGACTATGGTGTAGCAATAGGTTGCGAATCTTGGGTTGGTGTGTGAATAAGATTATCATGCTTTTGACACTATAAATACTTCTTAGAAAACCGATGTGCCTCTTATTCCATGGTAGGCCAATAATATCATGTCCTCAATATATTTTTATCAAGGGTAGGTCCCATAAAATGTGACCCACAAAATCCTTCATGAACCTCATGTAGGGTAGTTTTTCCCTCTTTCAAGTTAAGACATCTAAGTAATGTACCATCGAGACTCTTTCAATAAATGTTGTCACCAAGAATGGTGAAGTGATATGATCAACATATAAATGTTTTCTTGAGGTTTTTGGTAAGGTTAGGTTTTATAGTACACTTTTGTAAATAAGTGTAAATATCATGATAACAAGGGGAATTATAACTAATAATTCCATACACAAATTCATATTCGGGGACATCAAATGTTGGCACCAATAATTTATCAATGAGAAACACATATATGACTATTATGAGGCATGTATAAGAGATATATAATGGTCACCATAAGATCTATAGCGTTATTGTGCAATAAAGGTATTTTCTCAAAAGTGATAGTAGTAAAATATTGTTTGAAGCTATCTAACATTCTCTTGTATGGGAGAAATTTATCCTTTGTTTGGTAGTCATTATTAACCTATCTAACCACTAGATATGAATCACCATAGACCTGTAACTCTTTGATTTTCTATTGGATATCCATTCTTAGTCTTGTGATAAGTGTTTCATACTCAACAATGATATTTATGAATGGAAATGCTAACCAATATGATTTTGGGACACAATCACCTTGAGGTGTAATAAATAGGACCCTACCCCTGAACTGTGTTTTTGATAAGGTAAGCAAGTTTTTGAAAGGACCAGGAAGCTTTTACAGAGCTAAGAAAAGGACACTTTCAAATAGCAAGGTCTCAAACTTTTCCAACACAACAGAAAACTAACTCTAGCAAGAACACTATAGTACACAGCAGAAACACCAACAACACCTGGTCACTAGATAACCAAGTGTGATAAAACACACAAAACCAACAACAATCCTAAGTCAAAGATAAACTAACAACCCATTCTCGGCACCAAAACTAGGAGCAATAGAACACTTGAGCCAAGAAATAACCCACAACACAACAAACCCTAAAGACTTGTCTAAAACAACTAGGCCACAAACCACCTGCAGCAATTGGACTGCAGCAGAACTTCCACTCAAAATCAAGCCTAACAGGTTCCCACCAAAGAGGGGAAAGAATCAACAAATTTTATAGAGAAGCACTTTCCACCATTTCAACAATCTCCAACTCCACCTCAATAAGGGAGGGCTTCATCATTATAGGAGAAAAAATCTATAGTAGTCAAATCATAACAGACCAACCGCTCACCAATCTCTTAGCCACAAAAAGAAAACAAGGAAAATTAGAGATAGAGAACCAAGCTAAACAATGAGAAGCATTAGCCAACTTGCAGCACCAACCCAAGCTCCACTTCAAAAGGAGAGAGCTCCCCTCTATATAAGCGGATAAAATGAAAACCATCCAAACTAGAGCCACCACTCACCTACACATACAAGCTCCACCTCAATAGGAACTCGTAAGAGAGGAAATATCTCTCCACCATATCAGCAGGCTCCATCTCCACCTCAAAAGGAGAGGACTCCCCTTCAATAGAAGTAATCCCCACCTCAAAGGAAGCCAATTGTAAGACATGGCAAAAACTAGTGACAATAGAAGGGAAAGACATTGCATCTATTGGCATAATAGGCACTGGAAACATGATACAAGAAGAAAAAAGCAACCCATCCAACAGCTTAAATAAATCACCCATATGAGCCAACCAAACAACGCCCAAGGAATGCACCACAAAGAAACCAGAAGGCTTCAACCAGAGCACAACCTCAGGAGACCACAAGCCCCCACCAAACTCCACGAAAGGGGAAGAAACATAGGTCAACAACAGAACCCCAAAATCTTCCATACACAGAGCAAAGCACCTAGCAGAAGCACCCTACCCCAACCAAAACCCACAAAAGGCAGAAGGCCAACAAACTATCCCCAACCACCAGCAAGGGACCTGCATAAAAGATGAAATAGGAGGTTGAGAATACCATTTTCACCACCGTTGAGCACAACTTCAACACACAGCAACACAAATGTTGCATGAAAAGACCCAGACCCAGTGACAAAACCAACAACACCATAATGTGACAAGGTGGATCCAAGCAGGCCTAGAACCATGGCACATTGATAGCCAACACAGGTTCCCAAAGAAGAGGAACCCACCAAAGGGAGAGCCACAAACCAACCGGAGAACCCCAAAGGAGGGGAAAAAATCCAATGACCAAAGTCATCTCTCACAAGGGGCTATAGAGAAATGATAAACTCGGGAGAACCACCCACAACCACCACCAAAGAGACACCACCACTTGGCACAGAAAAATCCATCCAAACAAAAAAGAAAGGCAATAAATCCTCCCCATCATTTCATACTACAACCAACACCCCCACTTGCACTACACCCAAAAAAAACCCTGAAGGGGCCAATGAGCACCGAAGGCCATGAGCCAAAACTGAACTAGAATCAACGACAACCATAGAGACTTCATCATAAAAATCAAAATACAACTCTGCATTGCCACACCCATTTCCATTCTTCCCGCACCACAAACGGAAGCCCAATCCAACTTCAGCTCCCACAAAGGCCAAGAAAAACCTCTACACCAAAGTAGTGATAAACATAACTAGATTAGAGATGGGCCTAGTTGCATACCTCAAAAAAGTCTCACATAGGCCACTCTAGGGACAAGAAAGATCGAAAAGGTCCAAAACCTCAGAAACACCACCCACTAGGGGAAAAACATGGGACCTGGCAAGGAGAGTTGAACCCGACATAGACACACACAGCATAGTAGTAGTGACATCCAACACTAAGGCAAGAAGAGGCAATAAATCCTTTCTAGAAATGAGCAACCAAAAGTAACCATTAGGATCTCCCTCTAAATCCTCATTGCCATCTTCACCCTCCATAGGAATTTTCAAAAAATGGCTATTCCTTCTCATCACCATCTATTACCCTTGAACAATGTTGTGAATGTGAACCATCAAAGTATAACATATATTAAATTATAGGAGTGGTATTTAATACTAATTCATCTAGAAAATTTGATATGAGAGGATTACAATCATATAATGGTGCTTCAGCTAACTAATTTTCTATGACTTTTCCTTTTGTTGCTTTCTTATCTACATACTTTATGTTGAACTCATTGAGTATCATGACCCATTTAGCTATACAACTTATGATTTTTTCTTTGGATAATAGATAAATCAATGGATTTACCTTAGAGATAAGCTTAATTTGGTGGTTGATCATGTAGTCTTAAAGCTTTTGTGAAGCAAATATTACTAGTAGACATACTCGCTCAATGGGAGTGTAATTTAGTTCATAGTATACTAATGTTCAACTAATATAATAGACCACTCTCTTTCCAAGAGTCATCATGTTATGACAAGAGAGAACCTAATGTTCCTAATGTAGCTAAGATGTATATAATCAATGGTCTATCTAGAATCAGAGGAATCTATACTAGAGGTGATGTTAGGTAATCCTTAAGCTACTAGAAGGATTTCTAACATTTTTCATCTCATTTTAATTTGACATCCTTGTGTAGGAGATGAGAGAAAGGGTGACACTTATTTTCTAGTTGTGCTATGAAGCGTCTAATATTGGATTGTATCTTCCCTTGAAGACTACAAATTTGTTTCAAAGATTTTGGTGGAGGCATCTCAATTATAGCTTCAACCTTAGTGGGGTCTACTTCAATACCTCTATGAGACACGATGTATCACAATAGATTTCTTAAAGTGATGTCAAATATGTATTTCTTTGGGTTAAGCCTCACTTGATACTTCTCTAGTCTATCAAATATCTATTTTATAACATCTAAATGTCCTTTCCTTGTAACTAATTTTTCTAGGAGATCATCTATACAATCTTCCATTATGTTATGGAACATGTCATGAAAGATCATTGCCATAGCTCATTGATATATTGCACCTGCATTCTTAAGACCAAATGGCATGATATTCCAACAATATTTTGTTGGAAGAATGAAGAAGATTGAATATCTCTTGACATAGTTTTTGTTATCATTGATGTCACCATGATATATGAATTGCAACTGCAAGACTCAAAGTCACATTAATTTGGTATATTTTGAACCGGTAATGTAGGATCATCCTCTGGTATTTTGCTCTGGAATCCCCTCTGGTAAATAGCTACTACTTCACTTTTTGGGAAATGGTTTTTGATTGATAAATGCATGCATGGATAGGAACTCGTGCATACATATTCTCATGGTTATAACTGGTGTCATTTTATTGATTACAATTTTTTTATTAGGTCTATTTTTGGCCAACCTATTAGGCGATTGAAGATGTAATGGATTAAATTTTGTTTGTGTAATCCATGTTGACTTGTTGTCGTGTGCCACACATTTGAATCATTGTTGAGAAGATTTGTGAAGCTGACCTGATTGTTATCTATGGAAAATTAGATGTATATACAAGATGTTTCTTGAAGATATGAGATAAGATTTAAGGTATGTGAATGTTATTAGATTATATGTGGAAGCGAAAAGAGTGAAGAGTGATCTACTCGAATGCAAATTTCTTGAGCTACAAAGGAATTGAATTTTCACTTGAGGTGTACTTTCATCAGTTCAACTCTGGCGGTTAGCCATTTTGTTACTTTATTTTTATAGGCAGTGAGCCTCCCATTTTGGATAGTGAATCCTAGCAATGAGCCACCCCTTTTTGTAATATCTTATAACCGTTTATACTATATTGTGAGTTAATCCTCACCGTGGTTTTTCCCATTCTGGTTTTTCCACGTAAAAATCCTGGTATCTCCTGTGTTTTGTGCTTCAAGTTTTGTTGATGCTTTTGGTTATCTTAAATATCATATGCTTTGGATTAATTGGATGGTAATTGTTCAATAAGTTTAAGAATATACTAATTCACCCCCCCTCTCAGTATATTGGATATTTAACAATTGGTATCAGATCTTGGTTCCTCTGGAAAAGTCTAACAGCTTGAGGGAGATCTTGGAGAATTAACAAATGGAGGATAATGCAGAACTTTGGACTACCCTTGATGATCTTGACAAAGCTGAAAATGAGAATAGAGACTTGAAAGAAAATCTTGATGAAGCAAATGAATGCATCCAAAAATTGAAGGAACAATTAAAGAATTTCAAC
This sequence comes from Sequoiadendron giganteum, assembly GCA_007115665.2. NCBI lineage: Eukaryota > Viridiplantae > Streptophyta > Pinopsida > Cupressales > Cupressaceae > Sequoiadendron > Sequoiadendron giganteum. The sequence goes on along the minus strand of CM021101.1, from coordinate 562,918,275 downwards.
GAGAGAAATAGAGAAGCCAGCGACCAATTAAAACAAGAAAATGAAGATGTTACCAGACTAAAGTTGCAAGTGGAGCAAAAGAATAGGATTGGAGAGTGTTTGAATGCAGAAATAAAGAACAAGACTGATGAATGTTCCAGGCTTGAAAAAGAAATGGTAAATTTGAGAGAAGAATTGGAAAAAGAAAAAGTCTGTGAAGATAGTTTCAAAACAAGATCTACCAAGCTTGATGAACTAATTGTAGGATAGAAACCCTCTAACAACAAAGGAGGATTGGGATTAGAAACAGGTGAAAGCTCAAAAGTAGTAAATTATCAAAAGACTCGAGATAAAGGGAAGCAAAAAAGAAATCTAGGAAGGAAACCACCTGTCAGACAGTCGAATGCATAAAGATGCCCATCTTTTAATGGAACTTGTTTTTCATGCAACAAGTTTGGACATAAGGCAGTTGAATGCAGAACTAGGATAAATCAGCTCTTTGATTCTTTCCCCGGACAATGCTATGCTTGTAATAAGTTTGGACATAGAGCTAGTGAATGAAGAACTCAGATGATGAACTGGTTTAATGGAGGAAGGATGAATCAATCCTTTGTTGGTTATTCCTATACATGCAACAAATATGGGCATAAACTTAATCAGTGTAGAATAAGGTTTAATGGAAGTCAATCAAATCAAAGAAATAATTTTTGTTATAACTACAACAAACTAGGACATATCTCAAAGGTGTACGGAAGTAAAAAGGGAAAACAATCTACCCTGGTAAAGAAGAATGAACCTGTGAAGAAGGTTGACAAAGAAGATGTTAAGCAGGAAATGAGTAAGATATGGAAAAGGAAAGAAGAGTCGGGGACCACTGATGCATATGTACCCTCATCTAGTGCAAATGATTCCTCTGGGAACTAGACCTAGCATGGTCTTAGGGGGAGTTTTAGCAAAAAATCCTTTAAACCCCCTGATTTGAGCGTGTCAGTCCTTGGCATGAAGTGAGGTCATAAGAAATAAATAGGTAGAGGTGTTGAAAAAGAAACCAGAAGAAAAGAGGCGTGTATGCTTGTTTACGGAGCATATTAGGGTTTTTCAACGTAGTTGAGGAAGTTTTCCAACTTTTCAAATTTCAAGAGCATTAAATGCAAATTAGGGCATCGCATTAATCTATAACAAAAAATCATAAAGGTATTTTGATCATTTGTGCATTCAAAAGAGGCGAAGAATGACTTGGAGTGATTTGGAGTGAATTGAAGTGTCACTGGTGCAAACCCTAGTTTCAGCTATTTGCGAAGAAAAAGGTATTTTTTGATTATGTGTTGTTGTGAGCTTGTGAAAATTATTTCTTGAATCCCTTAAAAATATTGGTATATAGAAAATGGAAACTCCTATAGTTGTAAACACAATAGAAAGACCTAGACCCTCCTATAGGAAATACTTGATGAAAGTTTTTGAGGATGACCCTATGGGTGCTTTCTCTTTGATTCCTCATGGTGTCATTCCAACAGAGGATATAAGGATGTATATTAGGGTTAAGAAAGAGGAATTCAATCATACCAAATTGATTGATATGTGGAAAAATGAACTCATTGCAAATGATTTCTTGGTAAAACCTGAGTACTCAAATCTTGTGACAAAGAATTTGGACTGTTGGAACAACTTTCCAAATTTATGTTCCACAGTAGATGATCAGTATGTAAAACTGGTCCTCAGTATAATGCATGATCATTTCTTATGGAAACATGAGCTGCACTTGATAACCAAGGAAGCAATCAAAGTTGTCATCGAAATTTGCGACATCAGACCAATAACTATGCTAAAAGCAATGAAAAATGAAATGGTGATGAATCTCACCAGTGCAACCTATGATAAGAGGGCTCTTGCAACAAAACCTATCACTAATCCAGCCATGAATTATGCATCCATAATGATTGGTCATAAAATCTACTCTACCAATAGAGAAAACTTTGTATCTGCAATAGCAATTTATAATGGTTTTGATATGACTATAAATGGTGCAAGTTATGACCTATGTGAGCTTGTCTGATAATAGCTGCTTGATAATCTAAGAATGTCAAAGGAGAAGAAGTACCCTTTTAAGTGTGGTTCTCTAATTGTTTTCCTATTATTCTATTTTCTCAAAATGCTTTCGAGAAAATCAGAAACAGTGTATTGGGACCCATCCTAACTAGTTGCACATCAGATTTTTGATCACATGCATAACTTGGGTGATGTGAACAAAATAGAAAATTACTTGATGGAATTTTTGTTTGTATTTAAGTAAAATATGAATGATAGAGACATAATTCCAAGGACGATTATTGAAAAATATAAAAATGAGATCATATTTTGTGTATCTTCTAATGAGTGTATGATAGAAGAGGTTCAACCCTGGACCATCTAGATTCAACCTCTAGGTTATGAGGTCTCAGAAGATGATGTTGAAGGTTATGTGCAACTCTTATTGAAGATTCCAAAAGATCCAAATGAACTATGGATTGGAACATATGCAGAGAAATCAATGGAAGTTTGTTTGGAGCACAGCAAAGCCTCAAGGAAGAAAAATGTAACGGAAATGCTCAAAAAATATGGTTTCATAGATGAAGAGATAGCTCTAAGAAGATCCGTTGGAGGACAGAAGTCTGAAGAATCACTTAGTGTAAGGAGATCCAACAGAATCCCTTCTTCCAAACCAACTTTTGGACCAGCCTCAATAAACATTGAGCCCAACATCGTAGACAAACACAAAGGCTCGGCCCCTTCTGGACCTACTACCAGATGAGGAAAGAGAAAAGGTGTTCCTCTGGTAGCCCCTATTAAACAAAGAAAAGAAAAGGATACTAGGGAGAAGAATATGAGAGTCACTAATGATCAGGAGGAAGAAGTAAAAGATCTAGCTGCAAAACTGACAAGAAAGAGAAGGATGAGTGTTTCCTCTGGTGAAGGTGCATCGCAAGAAACTAGTGTTGGCTCAAAGAAAATTCACTATGTGTCATCCTCAGAGGATGTTGATGAATAGAATGTTAATGATGAACAGAAGGCCAATGTTGCAGAAGAAATTTCATTGGACCGGGAAGAATATAACACCTCTTTGGTAAGACTTGGTTCCCCTCTCAAATTGGATGTTTTGGTAAATAATTTAGTAAATCAAGAAAACATGGTGAAATCCACAGTAGAAGTGTATGACTTAGTAGGAGAAGATGATAAGGAAACAATAATATTGGCCATCATCAAATATGTCATCATTTTGGAAGCTAAATGGGACAACATTAAAAGTGATGTAACTAAAAAATTATGGGATATTCTGATGAAGAGAAGAGCAGAGGTATTTGAGCTAGAAGAGAAAATAAAAAATAAAGCATATAGAGAAATTGCATCCTCTCTATCTCTAAGTGATCTATAAAATTTGAAACAGATTTGTGCTAATGTGTTCAGGGTAAAGAGAAGAGTTAATACTCTGATGACAAAAGACAAGAATGAAATCAAAAGAATAAGGAAGGAAACAACAAGCACTATCAGGAATATAGCAGTAAAGTATGGAATGATTGGTGCATTTGGTTCAGCACCTAAATCTAGAAAAGAAACTTCTATGGAGTTGTGGAAGAACCTCCTTCTGGTGTTGCTGATGATAATGTACCTCTAGAAATGAATGACACTAATACCCTTCCGTAAATAGGCAATACAGATGTTCTACCAGAAATCAATGTTGCTAATGAGGCTCCAGAAAATGAAAAACATGTTGAAGAAAATGTTGAAGTAGAAGTTCATGATGCTACCCCTCCAGTACACCCCGAAGATGAAGATAGAGATAAAGAAGAAGAAGAGAAAACGGAAGAAGAAAAAGAAGAAGATAAAATAGAAGAAGAAAAGGTAGAAGAATAAAATTTAGAAGAAAAGGATATGGAAGAATAGAATGCATAGGCAGAGAATGCATAGGAAGAAAAAGCAAATGAAGAAGAAGAAAATAGAAATAAGGAATCAGATGATACTATTGGGAAGAATGAAGAAGTATCCTAGAAGGTTGCAGAATCACAAAATTCCACTGGAGAATCTTACTCCGGTGATGATGTCTTGAAAGGATTTTTGTCTAGGTAGATCATATTCCAACCGGCAATTCCTCTGGAACTCCTGCAACTTCCAATGAATCATGGTTATGCAAATATGAACAAGATTTTACTTGTACATAAAATGGTATTAGGTGATGTGTTTCATGTATCCAGTAGAAGAGAAATCTTAGAAATACATCAAAAGGGAACTCAGCTCATTGAAGATACTATTAAGGCCTTGCAAGATGTCACACCTGACACATTTGTAGATACATCTCTCTTTGGTTGAGAACCTAAATCTTCTATTGGACTCCTTCAAGGAGCATGCCATGGGACTTGTTGAGAAAATAAAACAGGATGCAGAAGAGAAACTGAATGAGAAAAGGCTATTGATCTTTCATGACAAATGTGCCTTGGCACATACCAATGTAGAGAAGAACCTTGAATTTGTAAAGGCTTGTGAATCTAAAGCTAATTTTGTGTTTGCTTATTGTATAAGGTGGTTTGATGCCACTCAAAGCATAAAAGATCTCATGGACTCCATTGATTCCCAGTTGATTGTTGTCTCTGGTACCTATAATGTATCCATGGAGAGAGACAAATCAACTTTGAATGCTATTTATGTGCACAAAAGAAGAAGGAAGGAATAATTAGAAATTTTGGCTTGCTTGGTGATAATGTGAGGATGGAGTATGCTCCGGTAGCCAATGCTTTGGCTAATGCTTTGAAATTGGATAAGATAAATCTGACTCTGGACACTTTGGAGGAAGTTGAAGAAAGTTTTATTGCTTTAGAATCTTTCAACAAAATTCTGGTATTTGCTAAGCAGAGTTGGGAGAATGGAAAAGCAGCCTGGCAAGGCATTCTTCGGGAACTAAAAAGTGCTCCCTCCTCTAGGTAAAATTTTTATGTTTTTACATTTCTTGGGATAAACTCCTCAGGGGGAGTTCAGTAGTTTGATTCTATGTATTGTACATTCTGGACCCTGTGTACATATCTTTCATGTTTTTTGATCAACCTTTGTCCTTGATGTCAAAGGGGGAGAAGTGGAAAGAGAAATAGAGTATATTATGTACAAAGGATGTATGTAAATTATTTTTTGCACATGTTGCCATCAATGACAAAGGGGGAGATTGTTGGAAGAATGAAGAAGATCATATCTCTTGACATATTTTTTTTTTCATTGATGTCACCATGATATATGAGTTGCAACTGCAAGACTCAAAGTCACATTAATCCGATATATTTTGAACTAGTAATGTAGGATCATCCTCTGGTATTTTTCTCTAAAATACCCTTCGATAAATAGCTACTACTTCACTTTTTGGGAGATGTTCTATGATTGATAAATTCATGCATGGACAGGAACTCGTGCGTACAAATGCTTGTGGTTATCACTGGTATCATTTTTTTTATTACAATTTTGCTATTAAGTCTATTGTTGGTCAACCTATTAGGCGTTTGAAGATGTAATGGATTAAATTTTGTTTGTGTAATCCATGTCGACTTGTTGTTGTGTTCCACATGTTTGAATCATTGTTGAGAATATTTCTGAAGCTGGCCTGATTGTTATCTATGGACAATCAAATATATATCCAAGATGTTTCTTGAAGATATGAGACAACAATTGAGGTATGTGAATTCTATTAGATTATATGTGGAAGCGAAAAGAGCAAAAAGTGATCTGTTGGCATGCAAATTTCTTGAGCTACAAAGGAATTGAATCTGCAATTGAGGTGTACTTTCATCAGTTCAATTCTGGCGGTTAGCCATTTTGTTACTTCATTTCTGTAGGTAGTGAGCCTCCCATTTTGGACAGTAAGTCTTGGGAGTGGGCCACCCCTTTTTGTAATATCTTATTATTGGTTATACTATATTGTGAGTTAATCCTCGCCGTGGTTTTTCCCATTCTATGTTTTCCACGTAAAATTCGTGGTGTCTTGTGTTTTGTGTTTCATGTTTTTTTTATGCTTTTTCTTATCTTAAATATCATATGCTTTGGATTAATTGGATGGCATTTGTTCAATAAGTCTAAGAATATACTAATTCACCCCCCTCTTAGTATATTGGATATTTAACATATGTACCCCAAGGACATGTTAAAGATTCCTTATGTTTGTCCTCTTATGCTATAAACATTTGGTTATATCCTTAAAAACCATCCATGAGGGAAAGCATCTTATGACCTATTATCAAATATGTTGAACACAAATATACTAAGAGGGGGGACGAATCAGTATATCATAAAATTTTAACTTTAGTCAATAAGAATTAACCATAAATTCCCAATAAAACATCATTGAGAGCATTAGATACATCAATAAAAGCAATCACACAAGACAACACCAAAATTGTGTAGAAATACAAGAGAGAGAAAACCACTATGGGAAGAGTTGTTTGGTTCTACTACTCAAATCCATCCTCACAAGAAAGAAAACATATCTTAAAATTACATTTGTAGGCACCGATCTACTAGAGACACCAATTCCAAAACACCATTATAGGAACCAACCTAATTGAGACACCGATCTCTCAAATTAAGCACCAACTCAAGAATCAAGAGGCACCAACCTCATATGAACAATGGCACCAACCACAAATACAAAAACAATTACAATGAAAATTGCATCAGGATCTCTTTCATAAAACTACAAAGTGATTTTGTAATTCTACTTTGTCAATTTGATATCCTCACATTCGCCCTCTACTCTTCTTCACATAACTATCCTCTATCATGAAAGATTAATAATGAATTGCTAGGATAGACCTCAAACATATGTATAGACTTAAAAACTGTACTGCTACATCATACTTCACAATGCCACAAAAATTTGCATAAATATCGATCTAGGATTGTAGAATTTATTTTAATATTATCCTAGACCAAAAAATTAGCACCTTTAATAAAGGAGAGGTCATCCAGTAAAAATATTTTCCAATCGCTACCATGTCGGCCTGTGCAAAGCAAAAAATCAAACCAGGAATTAGCCATTTCACATGTTTCAATCTGAGCCATCAATCTTCAATTTTTGTGGAAAAAATGAATGGCTCACATTCAAACCTCGAGTGAATATTTTGTATTGAAAATTCCAAGACATGCATCAACACAATGTATCACCCCAATTCTTCATATGGACAAGTCGGGCCTAGAATGCACTCGCACACAAACATGACATTTGTCGGCATTTCACACCATTGAAAACTTCACTATGTCAAAGCGGGCCAAGAATGTTTCACCATAGTGACCATTAATTTGAACCACCCTATGTGTTGGTTGTTGATCTCATAAAGTGTGTAGTGCATCAGCACAGTTTACTCAAAGCCAATGCAGATGCAAAATACACTCTCACACGAACATGGCACTTATCACCACATCACATCAACGCAATCTCAGTAGAATTTGGGTGGTCTCAAAATGCACTTGTATGGAATAACATTATCATTTGCATTGCTAAAGTGTAAACTTTAGACTTAGGGAAAATAATTCAAAACTTAGGCAAGTGGTAAGTAGGGTCGATAAATGAATGAAGCCTAGGGGCTTAAGCGATAACTTAAGTGTCTGAAAACCACTAAGATCAATTCAGTAAAAATTAATAATATAAAGTGCACACCCATTCTAAGATAATTAAGAACCTTTGAAGAATCAGGGAAAAAAACCCTAGCAAATAGAGCACGAGACCTTAACACTAATCATTCTAGAGAAGACCAAACAAATAGAGAACCATGCAAAGATGCTCCAAACCATGAGCAGACATGATCATACCAGAATAACCAATACACTCTCTCATAATAGATGTTTGATAATAATGATATCTTTACATCATCAACAACATGTAGCATGCCTCTCCCCCTTTGACATCAATGGAAAAGGCTTCATAGTATCCCTCATTTCTTCAGCAGTACAATCCACAAAAACTCCTTACAACACTCCCCCTACAACAAATATGCCAATAAGATGTAATCCCCTTGAACCTATTATTCATCTGAATTCTTGTTGAAGGGAAGAAGGAGATGAAACTCCTAGCTTCAACTTGAGATACTCAAAATTTTCCTTGGAAAGAGGTTTGTAAAGATATCTAAAATTTGATCCCTAATAGCCACATACTCTAATTTGACCTCCTAGTCTACAATCTTCTCTCTCAAAAAGTGGTACTTGATTGAAATGTGCTTTGTTCTTGAATGTATCACTAGATTCTTTGAAATCTTAGTTGCACTAGTATTATCACAAAGAATCAAAATAGGTTCATTATACTCAACTTTGAGATTCTTTAATATTTGTTTCATCCAAATTACTTGACTATAACAAGATATTGCAACAATATATTATGCTTCTAATGTAGACAATCACATTGAATCTTGTTTCTTGCTTATCCATGACACTAGTCTAGTACCAAGAAAAAATGCTCCACCACTGGTATTTTTTTGTCATCAACACATCCTACCCAATCAACATCTGTGTATGTTATTAGAGTAAATTCATCACCTCTAGGATGCCAAAAACCATAGTCAATGGTATTCTTCAAGTATTTGAAAATCATTTTTACTGCCTTAACATGTGTTTCCTTAGGTGTTGCTTGAAATCTTGATACCATGCATACTGCTTGCATAATCTCAAGTCTAGATGTAGTCAAATACAATAAACTTCCAATCATAGATCTATATAGACTTTGATCTACTTCAATTAACTCGTCATCCTTTCTTAGCTTGCACCCAATCACCATTGGTGCCCCTACTAGTTTATAGTCTTCCATCTTAAATTTATTGAACATCTGTTTGACATACTTGGTTTGACATATGAAAATGCCCTTATCTAACTGGGTGATTTGTAGACTAAGAAAAAATGACAATTTACCAAGCATAGACATCTCAAATTATTTTTGCATCTCTTCTACAAACCCCTTACACATTTTGTTATTACTACCACCAAAGATAATTTCATCAACATAGACAACAACAATCAATTAGCATTCACCTTTTGTCTTGATGTAAACATTGCTCTCTACAATCCCTTTTTTAAATCCTTGATATTATAGATAATTGTATTGGTGTTTCTAGTTGATGGTCTAACATCTCCTAAAGGGTAGCTACTCCTTATACTCAGAGACCCTAGGTCAATGGCCAATGAACAGGGAATGGTTGATTGGAAAGCCTCTCGTCTGCACTTTAGGTTTTACAGAACCAAGGTGGGTATCCCTATACATTAAGGTAGATCATCATACTACAATGGTGGAAAGCCTTCAATGTGCTAAATTATCTACACAACTCTTCTTTGTCTTCAATATCTTATGGTAGTATGGAAATAAACATAAAAGAAAATACAGGAAATTAAAAGGTTTTCTATTGAATTGAAATTGGATCCACCTCAGACTTAGGCTTATGAACATAGACTAACTGATGCTTTATTCACACAGAGTCTAGAAATGAAGTAACACTCCTACAATAGACCCACCCTAGCTTCTTATAAAATTTCTACCTTACAGCAAGAAACCAACAAAAGAACAAAATTATTAAACTTCTTTGAAATCCCTATTGCATCATCACTACCTTAACATGTGACTTGAAAGAAATTACTCTGCTCCTTGAACATAAACTAAAAAATCAAACATTCAAGATCAGTAAATGTGATTGAGAATCAAAAAAAAACCTTGATTATATTGATTCAAATATAGTGAGTACAAAACAGGAGAGGATGATAGAGTCGATACAATATTTAAGAGCAAAATGCAATGAACATTTGGGTCATCTATTGTTATTATAGAGAAAACATTACAACATTTCCTTTCTAAGTGTGAGACAAAAACACTATACAAACTAAGACCAAAGACTTACAAAAATTTAGAGAGAATAGAACCCCAAAAAAATGTACAAAACCTACCTTTATAGTGTAGGCATAACTCACATTTGAATTTGAAATTGCTAACCCTAACCAAAATAGGGTTTTAGACCAAAGGAACCAAATCAAACTGCAGTCTACCAAGAGTTTCCCCCAAAATGATGAAACAGCCAGACATGAATGCCCTTGACACTTCGAGCACACTCCATCATTGATGGAGTTCTAAAAATAGGCATGACACCCCCAGGAAATCCATGATCAAAATAGGAAGAAAATACCCTGACAAAGATTATAACTACTGCAACACTTCAGGAAATAAATGGTGTCTCTCAGCAATCACTTCAACCTTGGAAGAAGTGCAAGAATACGATCTAAAGTTGTTTGGATTTGATCTGGTAGCTGAGAAATAGATGCACCATTACTGCATAGTCTTTACCCATGAACAGGAGCAACTAGTCATTGTGAGATGACACTTTGAATTGTGGTCATTAATTTATCTCACTCATGCCAAGATCCAATGCCTATTGCTCACTACCCATAACTTTAACACCTGATCATTAGATTTAGACCACTTTAAATCTGGGTCGCTCGATCACCATCAGCTCCGCATGAATCACAAAAATGATGTGAGTTAGCCAATCACTCAATTGGGGAATTCCACTTGGCTACACCTCAACATCTACCACATCATATGTCCTCCCACTAGAGACACACATCACCAGCCCGCTCAACCCACTAAAATATTTTAATGAATATTAAGATCGAGCAGGGAGCACGAGGAGAGGTCAAGATGCAACCAAGTCACCAAATAGGGACCATCAATCCAGGGGCCCACCACCGTCACCAAGCTTGAAGACTGTGGAACCCACGCCACATGCATGCCACATGACAGAAGCCCGCTCACCCCACTACTTTTTAGAAAACAATATTTTATTCTTGTGGGGCTAGTAGGCAACGGATAGGATAAAATCCTTAGATCCAACCATCAGTAAATCTGCACATGCAAAAAAAAATTTCATAAAGAGGGGGCCAACTAGGTTGATGGTACCAAGACCCTTGTGGTTAAGGACTTAATGCACAAGTCATTTAAATGGTAAATATCTTGCCCAACCTAGGAAATATTAAACTAATGATGTAACATGTAATGACTGACAAACCTAGACCACGGAGCCGATGACAACATGCATCTGATGGCTTAAGTCATGACTCAAATGACCTACAACCAGATATAGCATGTCAATGAAGGAATAGAACACCTAGGGTTTAAGTAGGGTTTTGGCAAACAATGAAGGCTTGAGGAATTTTAAACCCTAGTACATGAAAAATGAACACTAGCCCTCATTAGACTCAAAATTTTGACAAAATGGCCATGGATTTTGCAGGTTCCATCAGTGGCTGAAGTTGGGGACATCTTCTTGACAAAGAAAAGTGAGAATTCAATTATCTCTAGGAGAGGATACCACCACAACTCAAAACAACAAAAAAAAAAAAAGGAAACTATGATACAAATGTGCATGGATATGTCCTACTTATGAAAATTTGGGCTTGAGGAATTGTCCATGCACTGAAAATTCCAATATTTCACCATTCTAATTTTGCAAACAATAGGAATTTTCACCATGATTACCCCAAGCAACATAAGGGCCAATCCAAAGGGCCTCAAATTTACCATGTTTTCCCTTGTCCTAACTTCTTGCATTCCAAATTAATATAAAATCTCCTGCAGAAAACTTTCTCTTTGTAGCCTTCTTGTCAAAAAGGTATTTGACCTACAACTGCCTCTTCAGATTAATATCTTGTGTTGCTCTTCTTGACTCATCCAATTATGTTAACTGATTGATCCTATCACTCATTCTATCATCAATATCTTATTCATACTTCTCAATGAATTTATAGACCATCAATAAGTTATTCATTGGTATTCTTTGTTGGGAAAATTATGTCTCAACTTCTAGTCTTGTGCCTCTGTTAGAAAAGACTTGGAAAAAAACGCTTCATTTATGCTCTTACCGCTTTATCACGGTGGTCTGTTTATGCCTTGGTGGTACCACGGTGAGAAGGGTTGGTGGTCACCACCTTACCATGCACGGTGTTTTCCCTCACCACGGTGGCTGCGATAGGTGGCTCGTTGTTTGTTACGTCAGCTATCGCCGCAGCGTGGGTGGTGATCTGGGTCACTACGGTGGTCGTAGTGTGACCATTGGCAGTTTGCTAGGGTGGTCACCGCCCTACTACGGGGTGGCCTGGTGGCCTCCACGGTAGCACAGTTGACCATTGGCAGGTTGCTAGGGCGATCACTGCTCTACCACAGGTTGGCCTGGCGGCCTTCGCGGTAGCATGGTTGACCGTTAGTGGTTACCATCTTGCTATGGAATTCTGGTGGTCAAGGTATGATACCACGATATGACCACCTGCAATCTACCTAGTCATCACTGCCACACCGTGAGGAGACTTGGAGAGCTCAGCAGTAGCATGGGAAAGGTCGAGAGTGAGTCGAGTGGGCTCACCGCTATGCTGCGGTGGGTATGAGAGCTTGGAGCGGTGGAGACAGTATGAGCTTGGGCCGAGTTTGACTGAGTTTGACCTGAAGTCAATGCGTCAAACAAATAAGGTGGCGACACGAGGCAAGTTCCAAACATCCAATTGGCAGAAGACCGAAAAGGTAAAAGGCAGTTATTGCAAGCCGAGTTTTAGCTAGAGACAGAATCGATTAAGGCATGAAATAAATGCCTGGGCAGCCCGATGCAGTCTGAGAAGATCGCTTACTTGTTTGGAAGGACAATGCAGCATGGATCAAATTCATGGGATTGGTTGGAATGTTTAATGAGATGTTTGACTTGTACAGTTGGATACATTATTATATATGTAAATCAATCATAGGTTGACAGATGAGAGAGTAACTTGAGCAGAGTTGTAATTCATTGTATGCTATGAGCATTGTGATAGTGAGAAAACTTGAGTGTGTTGTTGTGAGCTGATTATCAGAGTGAAGACTGAACTTTGTATGTAATTTGTTTATTATTGTAATACAAATTGTCTTTGCTTGGTGTGGTGGGTTTTTTACCTGAAAAGGTTTTCCCACATAAATACTTGTGTCAATCTATGAATTCTCTTTTATGTTATCTCTTTTATGCTGTATGTATTCATCTCAAAAAAAATTAAGAATCTTTAGAACCTATTTTTTCTCCTCTCCTTTGTTGTATTAGTGTTAGGTAGGTATTTCGCACTGTCCCCTTTTCTCCCTTCAAGTGGTATCAGAGCCTGGATAGTTGTGTTATCCTTGATTGAAAGGTCAATTTTTTGTGCTAATATTGTTCTAGTGGGAGTCTTGCATTGTTAAAACTTGTTTCTATTTGAGATGGTGATTACATCAGGTAGATTAGAGATTGAAAAAATCAATGGCAGGAACTTTGAGTAATGGAAACTCAAAATGGAAGACTTACTTGTGGATAGAGACCTCTGGGTAGAAGTGTCTGGAACTATGCCACAAAGTATGAAGAAAGACAATTGGGACCTTGCTGATAAAGAGGTCTGATTAGACTGAGTCTAGCCAATTTTGTACTCCTGAACGTCCATGAGGAGAAGTCTACAGCTTCATTATGGAAGAATCTTAGTGATATTTATCAAGGAAAGTATCCGGTAAATAAGTTTTTCCTGAGGAAGAAGTTGTACTCCTTGAAGATGGAAGAAGGTGCATCTGTTGCAAACCATCTGAACTCATTTAACATGAGTGTTACTCAGTTGGCATCTGTAGGTGTAAATACTGAGGAGGAGGATCATTGCATGCTCCTGTTGTGTTTGTTACATGACATTTGGGATCATCTAGTGATGACTATTAGAAGCATGACAATTGCATTCAATATTGATGATGTGGTTGCTTTGCTTATGTCTGAAGAAATGTGAAGGAAGTCTTCTGAGATGGCCAAAGAGGCTCTTGTTTTTTAAGGTAGACCAAAGGAGAAAGGCAAGAAGAAAGACGAGAAGTCGAAATCCAAATCTACAGTGGGATCAAATTCTCCTGGTAAAAATTTCAAGGTGAAATGCTGGAATTGTGGGCAACCTGGTCATATCTGAAAGGATTGCAAGGTGAAGAAGAAGAAGAATGCTTCAGACAATGACTCATCTCAGAGTGATGTAGATGCCTTCATTGCATCCTTGGCAACTTAGGCATCAGATGATGTTTGGCTGGTTGACTTAGGTGCGTCTTTTCACATGACGTCTCATAGAGAATGGTTCTCCAATTACGAGAAGTATGATGTTGTCAAGTGATTCAATGCTAGAGATCGTTGGTAGAGGTAGAGTCAAAATTCAATTTCCTGATGGTAGATTCAAAGGGATTGGTGGTGTACTGCACGTACTAGGTTTGGCTCGTAATCTTCTTTCTGTCAGTAAGTTAAATGATGCTAGTGTAGAAGTTTCTTTCTCAAGTAAAGGATGTAAAATGGCTAGAGGTGCAATGGTGTTGGCTAAGGGTGTTCGTATTGGCACTCTGTATAAGTTGGATGCACGTCTTGTTCAATGTAACAAAGCCTCTGTAGAGTCATGTAAACCAGTCCCTGTAGAGAAAGGTGAAGACACTTCTCTAGCTGCAAATGATTTGGAGGTAAAACTTCCAACAAAGAAGACTATGGTGTAGCATCATAGACTTGGTCACATAGGTGAGAAAGTTTTAAAAACCTTGAAGAATAAAAATCTTGTAGAAGGGCTTGATGATTGTAACCTTGAGTTCGATTTTTGTGAACACAGTATTTATGGAAAACAGCACTATGTTTCATTTTACTCTAGTCCTCATAAATCTTTTGGTATACTAGATTATGTCCATTCTGATGTGTTTGGTCCAGTTAATGTTCCTTCATTATCGAAGTCTAGATATTATGTCTCTTTTATTGATGACTGTTCAAGAAGGGCATTTGTATACTTTCTTAGAAGTAAATCAAAATTGTTCAATTGGTTTAAAGAATTTAAACTTTGGTTGAGAAGTAGACTGGAAGAAAAATTAAATGCTTGAGGACAGACAATGGTGGTGAGTTTTATTTGGCATATTTTGAAAGCTATTGCACAAATCATGGAATTAAAAGGCATAAAACAACACCTTATACTCCACAGCAAAATGGATTTGATGAAAGGTTGAACAGGACGTTGATGGAAAAGGCAAGGAGTATGTTGAATGGTGGTGGTCTGGAGCAGATGTTTTGGGCTGAGGTTGTGGTTACAGCATGTTATCTGGTAAATCATTCTCCTTGCTCTACTCTTATTGATAAGATACTTTTGGAAGGATGGTCTGGTAAGAAGCCCTCTCTAAGACATGTTCATATCTTTGGTTGTGAGGCATATGCATGTGTTCCAAATGAGAAAATATCAAAGCTTGATAACAAAGCTGTTAAATTTATCCTCATCGGCTATGGCGTTTGTGAGAAGGGATACAAGCTTTGGAACCCTGTCACTGAAAAGGTTTTGTACAGCAGAAGCGTGATATTTCATGAGCTAAAACCTTCAGTAAGTCATCAACTCGAGACAAATCAGAAAGAAAAGAAGAATGATGCAGTTGATATTCTTCAAACTCCAGAAAAGGAAGAGTTGCATGGTGTACCTAAAACTAAGGAGAGTTCAAGTAGCTCTGAGAGTTTTGATGATGAAGAACCACAACCTCAACCAGTAAGAAGATCTACACGAGAAAAGCGGCAACCTGAAAGGTATGGTTTCTCAATGTTAGATTTGAACTGTGCCTATGCCTTGATTACTAGCACTGATGAGCCTAGGACTATAAAAGAAGCAATCAGCATGTCTGATTCGAATTCTTGGCTGCAATCCATGAATGAAGAAATGGATTTTTTGAAGAAGAATGAAACCTGGGTTTTGGTACCTTTGCCTAAAGGGTGAAAACTTGTTGGCTGTAAGTGGGTATTCAAAAAGAATATTGGTCTTGATGGTAGTGTTGAGAAGTATAAAGCAAGATTGGTTGCAAAGGGATTTTTCTAGATTGAGGGAATTGATTATGGAGAGATTTTTTCCCCTGTAGCAAAGCTGACATCTACCAGATTTATGTTGGCATTGGCAGCTACGTATGACTTAGAAATTGAGCAGATGGATGTGAAGATAGCATTTCTCCATGGTGATATGGAAGAAGAAATTTATATGTCCCAACCTGAGCACTTTGTGGAAAAAGGTAAACAAAATCTGGTCTGTAAGTTAAAGAAATCCGTGTATGGTTTGAAGCAGTCCCCTAGAATGTGGTACCATAAATTTGACACATTTGTGTTGTCTATGGGATTTGTTAGATCAAAATCTGATCATTGTGTGTATTATAAATCTGAAAATGATCATGTGCTTATTATTAAACTGTACGTGGATGATATGTTGTTCATAGGAAATAGCAAGTCTATGATTTCTGATTTTAAATCTCAGTTGTCTGCAAAGTTCGAAATGAAAGATCTAGGTGCAGCTAGGTATATTCTGGCAATTGAGATAACCAGGGACAGAATGAGCAGAAAGCTCTGGGTAAGTCAGAGTAAGTATGTCAATTCGGTTTTAGAGAGATTTGGTATGGATGACTACAAGCAGCTGGTTGTTCTAGTTACGCAGGGAACAAAACTATTTGTTGAAGACTGTCCAAAGTTTGCTACTGAGATGGACGACATGACTAGGGTGCCGTATGCAAGTGTTGTTGGCAGTTTAATGTATGAGATGGTCTGTACAAGACTAGACATCACCCAAGCAGTGGGAGTTCTCAGCCGATTTATGGAAAATCTAGGAATATCACATTGGGATGTTGTGAAAAGAGTGTTCAGATATTTGAAGGGGACTTCAGAGTATGCTTTGTGTTACCATGGCAGTTTGGTTGCATCACAAAGAACACTCAACATTTGTGGATATGTTGATTCTGATTGGGCAAGGGACATTGATAGCAGGATATCCACCAGTGGATACACATTCATGTTAAATGGTGGAGTAGTTAGTTGGATGAGCAAGCGACAAGCTTTAGTTGCTTTATCCACTACTGAGGTAGAGTATATGGCAGCCACTCATCCCTGCAAGGAAGTAGTTTGGCTTAGTCATTTGTGTTTGGATATTGGTTTTAATGTAGGGAAGATTACTATTTGTTGTGACATTTAGAGTTCCATTTGTTTGGCAAAGAACCCGACTTTCCATGCCAGGACAAAGCACATTGATGTGCAATATCACTTCGTGAGTGACATGGTTGAAGATGGAAAGGTCTGTCTTGAAAAGATCGACACTTTGGAAAATGTTGCAGATGCATTAACAAAGCCAATGAGCACAGACAAGTTTAGATGGTGCACAAAATCGATGGGCCTTGGGGCCTATGATCATCCATAATTTTCAAATTCTAGAGGAAGTTGGAAGTCTTTTCCAAGTGGGAGCTTGTTGGGAAAATTATGTCTCAACTTCCAATCTTGTGCCTCTGTTAGAAAAGACTTGGCAAAAAATTCTTCATTTCTACCCTTACCGCTTTACCGTGGCGGTTTGTTTATGCCTTGGTGGTACCATAGTGAGAAGGGTTGGCGGTCGTCGCCTTATCATGTGTGGTGTTTTCCCTTACCGTGGTGGCTGCAGTAGGTGGCTCTCTGTCTGTAACGTCGGCTACCGTCACACCGTGGGTGGTGATCAAGGTCACTACAGTGTGACCGTTGGCAGTTTGCCAGGGCAATCACCGCCCTACTATGTGGTGGCTTGGCAGCCTCCGCAATAGCACGGTTGATCACTGGCGGTTTTCCAAGGCAGTCACCGCTCTACCATAGGTTGGCCTAGCAGCCTCTATGGTAGCATGGTTGACCGTTAGTAGTCTGGGCAAGCGGTCACTGCTTTGCCACAAAATTCTGGTGGTCAAGGTTCGACAGCGCGATATGACCACTTGTAGTCTGCCTGGTCGTCACCGCCACACCATGAGGAGACTTGGAGAGCTCGATGGTAGCATGGGAAAGGTCGGGAGTGAGTCAAGTGGGCTCACCGCCATGCTGCAGTGGGTATGAGAGCTTGGAGCGGTGGCACAGTGGAGATAGTATGAGCTCAAACCAAGTTTGACCGAGTTTGACCCGAAGTCAAAGCGTTAAATAAATAAGGTGGCGACACGAGGCAAGTTCCAAACATTCGATTGGAAAAAGACCAAAAAGGTAAAAGGCAATTATTGTAGGTTGAGTTTCAGTTGGAGACAGAATTGATTAAGGCATGAAATAAATGCCTGGGTGGCCCGATGCAATCTGAGAAGATTGGTTACTTGTTTGGACGGACAATGCAGCATGGATCTAAGTCATGGGATTGGTTGGAATGTTTAATGAGATGTATGACTTGTACAGTTGGATACATTATTATATATGTAAATCAATCATAGGTTGACGGATGAGAGAGTAACTTGAGGAGAGTTGTAATTCATTGTATGCTATGAGCATTATAACAGTGAGAAAACTTGTGTGTGCTACTGTGAGATGATTATCAGAGAGTGAAGACTGAACTTTGTACGTAATTTTTTTATTACTGTAATACAAATTGTCTTTTCTTGGTGTGCTGGGTTTTTTACCTGAAAAGGTTTTCCCATGTAAATACTTATGTCAATCTGTGAATGCTCTTTTATGTTATCTCTTTTATGTTGTATGTATTCATCTCAGAAGTTTTTTAAGAAGCTTTAGAACCTATTTTTTCTCCTCTCCTCTGTTGTATTAGTGTTAGGGAGTTAACTATTCCGCACTTTCTCCTTTTCTCCCTTCATTCTTGCATCCATTGCATACACTAGTTCATAAGGAGATCTTTCTATGACCTTCTTTATGGTAGTTCTATTAGCCCATAGAGCTAATTTTAACTTTGAATCCTAGGCCTTTTTGTTTTTCTCCATGACTCTCTTCATGATCTTCATGAGGATTTTTTTACTAGACTCAGCTTGTCCATTTCCTTGTGGGTGGCAAGGGGAAGAATATTACATGGAAATTCCATAACTTCTACAAAAATTAGTGAATTCTTAAGATTTGAAACACATAGCATTGTCCATAATTAACTTTGCAGGGCTACCAAATTTGATCAGTATATTGTCCATAATGAAATTAATGACAACTTTACTAGTTTCCCTCCTTGATGGAATTGCCTCGACCCACTTGGTGAAGTAGTCTGTGGTAACCAGTACCCAACTATGACCACCACTAAATGTTTCATTGAACTCACCAATGAAAATCTATACCCCATTTCTAAAAAGGAGCCTCAACATTTTGTGTTCTAAGGGGAAAAGCACCAAAAAACTTCAACTTACCATAAAACCTCTGGTAAGCATCATATTTTCTCACCATTTTGTGTGTATCAGAAATGAGAGATGGCCACCAATACCCAGATCTCAGGATCTTATGGGTAGTTGTTTTGGCTATGTAATGGCCTCCAAAAACTCCACCATGCATCTCTTCCAGAATCTTCTCTACCTGTTTTTCATCAATACACCTCTACATAACACCAACCATGTCTCTCCAGTATAAGCAACCCTCAACCATAACATATTTGATTGCTTGTAGTTTTAGGGTCCTTTTCTAATTATCAGTCATATGATCAGGGAAAGACATATATCTCAGATAATGTAAAACATCCGTATACCAGATGCATTCTTGGACCATGCATTCCTTTGTGTGAACGTCTTCACTGAGTTGATTTATCTGATTGACTTCCAAGTTTGATTCAACTATCAACCTGGCTAAACCTTGTCCTCTAACCAGTGTACTGATCTGAACATCACTATTGAATTCTTGAATTTTATTGATCCACCTACACCTTCTTCCTGTGACTTCCTGCTAAGTAAAAATATCTTTAACTATAGCACTAGGTACATAAGCCACTATCTTAGCACCCACCAAATAGGGTCTAAAATTATTCACTACCTTCACCAAGGCATAGGCCTATTTTTCCATGATATCATACTTCAATTCTATTGCCTGAAGTGATTTTCTAAAGAAAGCAATGGTTTGTTCATACCCTTCATCATTTTTTGGTAATAGGATAGCAACAATAGTGTGGAATGATGCAAAAGAAAACATATGAAAAGGTTTAGTGAAATCAGGTGACTTGAGCACCGATGCCTCTTTGATAGCCTTCTTGATGTTATTGAATGCTTTAACAAGCTCATCACCCCACTCAACCATTTCTTTATTTCTCAACATTTTTGAGATGGATCTAGTAGTTTCACCAAAGTTTGTAACAAATCTTCTGACAAAATTAATTGAGTCGAAGAACGACTAGATCCCCTTCACTGACTTAGGAATTGGGATTATATCAATTGCTGCAACTATTTCTAGATAAATTTGTATCCCATCCTTTGAAACTATATGCCCCAACAATTTTCCTTTTGTAACCCAAAATTTACATTTCTTAGGGTTCAATGAAATACCATATTCCAAAGCTCTTATGAATATCTTTTCTAGGTGCATGCGATGCTCCTCCTCCTTCTTGGAATATTTTTTGAGGTCATCCTAATAAATAGCCATGAAAACATCTATGAAATCTGAAAAGGCAACATCCATGGCCCTCTGAAATGTAGCTCCAATATTTGGTAGGCCAAAAGGCATTCTAACATAGAAATATGTTCCCCATGGTGTAGTAAAAGCAGTCTTATATTTCTTGGACTCTTTTACCTTTACCTAATTGTAGGCAAAAAACCCATCCATCATAGATAAAATCTCACAACCAGTAACCTTCTGTAACATTGCCTCCATATTAGGCAATGGGTAGTTATCCTTCAATGAAGATATATTCAAATTTCTGAAGTCAACACATAATCTTATATCTCCATTCTTTTTTCTTACTAGTACCAAATTTGATACCCAAGTAGAATGTTTGATAGGCTTTATGATTCCACCATCTCTAAGATTCATGAGCTTCTACTGCATCTTATGTGCCAATGTAGGATTTATTGGCCTTTGCTTCTGCCTAAAAGGTTTTGCACCTGGATTCAAAGGGATCACATGTAATAAATCCTCTCTATAATCATTTAAGTCATCATATGGCCATGA
Source organism: Sequoiadendron giganteum (assembly GCA_007115665.2). Taxonomy (NCBI): domain Eukaryota; kingdom Viridiplantae; phylum Streptophyta; class Pinopsida; order Cupressales; family Cupressaceae; genus Sequoiadendron; species Sequoiadendron giganteum. The sequence continues at coordinate 562,897,417 of CM021101.1, read as the reverse complement.
AAATACATGTTTATATTTCCTTAGAAAATTGATCAGCATAGCTCTAACCCTAGGGTTGAGCTTCTTACCAATATACACCATCTTGGGTGCACTCTCTGTCCCCAAATTGATTTTCTCAAGGTCTTTATCTTGTATAGAATTATGTTTCATATCACATTTGTCTAATTTATCAAAAATTATTTCTAGGGCTACCAATCCTTTTGGGATTTTATTGGTCTTGAGTTGAATAACCTCCTTACCAAGAAGGGTATCCTTTCCATCCACTTTCTCCATGAAATTATGGAAATCAATTTTGTGACTGTGATACTCATCCACACAATGCAAGAACTTCAACAAGTCCTTATCATCATTGAATATCTGTCAAATTTCAATATTATCTAGAATAGAAGGCCTCATCTGAGTCTCAGCCTTTGAAATACTAGAGTAGGTAATATCATCTGGTCTCAAGGCAACATTGGCATGAAAATTTTCTCTCACATTTTTTTCCCTTTCTACCCACTCAATGGAAAATGTGTCAAACATTTCAATGTAGTCCCAAATAGCATTCCTATATTGTTTTAACCTTTTATTTTTAGACTCGTATTTTTATCTTATTTGGGAGACAACTAATTCAAAATCACCCAACACTCTGAGCATTTTATTTTCATGCTTGACAGCAACATTAAATCCAAGGAGTAAAGCCTCATACTTAGCAACATTATTTGTGCATTCAAATTTGAGTGAAAATGAGTATCTACAAGACTTACCTCCTGGTGACATGAGAATCACCCCTGCTCTGGATCCTTCCTTTGAGAAGGCTCCATCAAAATTCATGGCCCAAAGATGATATGACTGTACCTCCTACTTTATTTCTTCAATTATCTATGCATCCTTGACCCTTACTCATTCTACATCAACAACTTTAAAATTGTCCATATCAATTTCAACAAAATGAACATCCTCAAGTGGATAAACATCCTCAATTATATTTTGATCCCTCTTCTCTCTGATTAGCATGGCATCCCTACCATTCATAGGTATGGTAGCATAAGAAAGGTCCAACTTCATACTTCCCCCAACTGTTGTTGTCCACCCCCTTGACAGGAGCATTCCATACTGAGCAGGAATATCAACAATAGTTACACTCATTGTGTAATTCTTCTCAAGAAATGAAACCAACTTGAAAGGAGCCTCATTCACAACTCCAACCACAAGGACCTCCTTTGAATCCATAGCAAAACATTTAACATGTGTATGACTGGCATGCAACCCAAGCTTCGTCATGATTGCCAAAAGCATGATATTGGTAGAGGCACCGGAATCTATCATGCAATTTTTGATCAACTTGTCATTCACTTGCAAGGTTAGATAAAATGGGTCTATACAACTAGGGTTAGTATTTAAATTTGTGCCTATGAATACTTCATGAAACTCAATGTGAATTCTTCAAGTTCAACATCCTTCACCCTTTCCTTTTCCCATTCACCAGGGACATTCATCTCTTCCTTATTGCTAACAACAGATGTACTAGCAATAAGGGCTAATGACTTTTTCTTGTGTTCCTCTATTCTCATCATTTCTAACAAAGGCACTATTACTTTGATTTGTAACAAGATCTGATTCATGTCAACAACATTGTATTTTGGAATATCAAAGCTTGATACATCCTTTTCTTTCTCTTTTGTTTGCTTGGATTCAAATTTATTTTTATGAACCACAGTAGTTCCTTTTGTTCCCTTGATCATCCTTTTCCCTTTTAAATTTGTCTTTAACAGATGAAGCCTGAGGCTTGATTTTTAGGATACTTAACCTCCTTTCCTTTGATTTTCCTATTCTTTGTATAATTCTTCCCCTTTGCATCACCATATCCTTCATTTATGAAGAGGTTGTCTAAATTACCTTGGTCTTTGTTGACTGTCTTCTTCCTCATATTGTAAGAACTTCTAGCCTCTGCAATAGCATTATCAGTTAACAACCTGATCTCTTCATTTGAAGGCCTCCTTAGTTTCACATTTTCTCCTGATTCTAAATTATTTACCCTAGCAGTATCATCAATTTCATTATCAAGACGAACCTGTTGATGATAAGAATGAACAACCTGCCTTCTGATGTGAATATCCTCGTCTAAGCATCCTTCCTCATCAGCATTTTTATCCAATCCAAAAAGAATCTTGGAACCATGATCCTCCCTTTGTGAATCATCACAATCATTATATGATTCACGGTTGTCCTCCAAGGACTGAGCAACCCTACACTGCAAAGAAGAATCTGGAAACTAACAAGGGTCACACCAAGGAGCATCATCCACAAAGTTTGCATTATTTCTTTTCAAAGGATCAAGAGTCTCTGTGTTCTTCACATTTCTCTAATTGTTTTGAATAGGCCTACCATTATGCCAATTGGTATTATATGGTTGATCTGAAAGCTTAGGCCTTCTTTCTTGTCCTTGATAAGTCAATTTATTATGAGATAAACCTTTGTCATTTCTTGTTACCTTGTAGGTCAACACCTTGATGGCAGTCATCATTTTATCCATTTTTCCCCCATCATAAATCTTTTCATTTAGGTGCCCCCTAGGGTTCTTGAGAAGTTTTAAATCTTCTCTCCTTCCTATTTTACCTGAAGCTCTTCTATTGCTCTCAATGTGGATTGCAATCTTGTATGCATCTCTTAAGATCTGAGGATTCTTCTCTCTAAGGTGGTAATCCATTTTAGAATAAAATGAATTGAGATATGCAACCAAACAAACCTCTTCATTCAGTCTTAAATGTGTTGGGAGCCTAGACATAGTCTTTTGGAATCTAATATTAAATTCTGATACCATTCATTTTGACCTTTAGTAATGTTATTGAATTCATTCAACATGAATCTTGGGTCTATTTTGTCACCATATTTCTCTCTGAAAACCCTCTAGAATTCTTCCCAAGATCCAACACTAGACTCTAGAAGGCTCCTATACCAATCTCTTGCATCATCAATTAAAGATTGCATGAATAGCTTCATAATCACATCTTCATGCTTCACTTCAAAATCTCCTAATAAGTTCATTAAAACACCTAAGTTTTCCTCACCTGTCATGGCATCACTTCCAGAGAACCTGGAAAGGCACTGCCTTACTTCATTGGGAACTTGATTTGGGAAACTATGGATTCCCCCAAAATCAAGTTGCCTATATGTATCCATCTGTAGGGGTCTTCTTTTAGGAACATTATCTCCTCCAAAGTGATGATAACCTCCCTGGCCATGAGGAATATTTTGTTGTATATATGGTTATTTTGGTATGGGAATATTGGTTTCCCACATAAGCTGGAACACTCCCCTACACTTGAGGACCACCCTAAAACTGTCCTTGAGTGTCTGGTATAAAATTTCCAACCCCTATAATTTTTCCCACAAATGGTGGTTGGGACACACGTCCAACATTTGTATTAGGTTGAAAATACTGACCTTGTGTGGGGCTTATCTAAGGGCCCATTGAAACATTATAAATCATGGGCATAGAACTCATTCTTGGATTACTTTTAGAGTTAGAAGGGCCTGCACCTCTGGATGAAGTATTTCTTATATAGGCAGCACTAGTCGCATTTTGTGAAGTAGTGTTTGGTCAAGGATTAGTCCATGTACTCACATGGGAAGTACTTAGAGGAATACCTATTTTACTGTTAGTCCCAACTTGATTTTGAGGTGTAGGTATAAGAGCACTAGTAGCATTTTGTGCAGCTCTCAAATCATCAAGCTCCTTCCTTGCTTCATCTCTTTTCTTTATCATTTCTTCTCCAGCCTTTTCTTGTTTTAATCTCTCTATTTCAAACAACAAGTCCCTTGGTTCATTTAGGACTTCTTCCTCAGTCTATACTATATCATCTGAGGTATGGGTTTAAGTAAGGACTTCAAAAGTATTATGGAGGTTAACTTGGTTTTCAAAATAAAAGGAGTGGCTTTTCCTAGCAATAGGCTCACCCTGCAATTTTTGTATTACAGAATTTCTAGGGGGTGGATTCTGATCTAAAATTTCTTGAGAAGGTCAACCCCATCCCAGTCTATATTTCTTTTTTTTCTTTTCTCTTCTCCAAGAGTTTGTAGGTCTTATCAGTGGGGTAGTTAATCCCTCTTCATTTAAAAGAACATATGCTTCTTGAGAAAAATCAAAACTATCTTGATTATGTAGAATATAACTAGTATTTTTATCAAAGGTAAGATCAAACTTACTTGGATCCTTGTTTATTTGATTTTGATTCTTGTTTCTCTAAGTTGCTCTGCTTCTTGTGTCTCCTCCCTTCTTCCTTGTTCAAGGGTCATGATTGTGAATTGATCTTCTATCGTGCATGATTGCAACTTTTTCTTTTCAAGTGGTCTCTAGAGTATACATTTTCCACCCAACTTTATGGGAATAATATTTATTTCTTACTAATACAATTTGACAAAAACTTTGAAACTGTAATTACTTTATTAAGGCAAGGTGTTCTTCTACCAGATCTTCTCAACTTCTCCCCAATAGAGTTGTCAATTTTTTGGTGTTTCCAACTGATGGTATAAAATCTCCTAAAGGGTAGCTACTCCTTATACTCATAGAACTTAGGTTAGTGGTCAACGAACATGAAATGACTGATTGGAAAGCCTCTCCTCTGCACTTTAGGCTCTACAGGACCAAGGTGGGTATCCCTATACATTAAGGCAGATCATCATACTACAATGGTGGAAAGCCTTCAATGGGCTAAATCATCTATATAACTCTCCCTTATCTTCAATATCTTATGGTAGTATGGAAATAAACATAAAATAAAATATAGGAAATTAAAAGGTTTTCTATTGAATTGAAATTGGATCCACCTCATACTTAGGCTTCTGAACATAGACTAACTGGTGCCTTATCCACACGGAGTCTGGAAATGAAGTAATACTCCTACAATAGACCCACCATGGCTTCTTATAAACTTGCTACCTTATAGCAAGAAACCAATAAAAGAATAGAACTATCAAACTTCTTTAAAATCCCTATTACATCATCACTACCTTAACACATGACTTGAAAGAAATTACTCTGCTCCTTGAACAAAAACAAACAAATCAAACATTCAGGATCAGAAAATGTGATTAAGAACCAAAAAAATCCTTGATTATATTGATTCAAAGATAGTGAGTACAAAACTGGAGAGGATGATATAGCTGATACAATATTTAAGAGAAAAATGCAATGAACATTTGGGTCATCTATTATTATTACAGAGCAAACATTACAACATTTCCTTTCTAGGTGTAAGACAAAAACACTATATAGACTAAGACCAAAGACTTATAAAAATTTAGAGAGAATGGAACCCCAACAAAATGTACAAAACTTTCCTTTACAGTGTAGGCATAACTCATATTTGAATTTGAAATTACTAACACTAACCAAACGAGGGTTTTGGACCAAAGGACCCAAATAAAACTATAGTCTACCAAGAATTTCCCCCCAAAATGATGCAACAACCATACATGAATTCCCTTGACACCTTGAGCACACTCCAGCATTGATGGCATTCTAAAAACAAGCATCGTACCCCTGAGAAATCCATGATCAAAATAGGAAGAACATATCGTGACAAAGTATAACTACTACAACACTTCAAAAAATAAATGTCATTGCTCAGCAATCACTTCATCCTTGGAAGAAGCATAAGAATGTGATCTAAAGCCATTTAGAGTCGATCTGGTAGACGAGAAATGGATGCACCATTACTACATAGTCTTTACCCATGAATAGGATCAACTAGCCATTGGTAAATCACACTTTGAATTGTGGTCATCAATTTATCTCACTTGCACCAAGATCCAATGCTTAGTGCTCACTACTCATAAATTTAACACCTGACTGTCAGATTTAGACCACTTTAAATCTGGGTTGCTCGATCACCATTAGCACCACATGACTCACAACAATGATGTGATTCAACCAATCATGCAATCGGGAAGCACCACCTAGCTACACCTTAGCATCTACCTCATCGTTTGTCCTCCCACCTAGGTCCCATAAGAGACATGGGTCACCATCTCACTCACCCTGCTGAAATATTTTAATGAATATTAAGATTGAACGAGGAGCACGGGGAGTGGTCAAGATGCAACCGAGTCACCAAATAGGGACTTTCAATCCAAGGTCCCACCACCATCACCAGGCTTGAAGATTGTGGGACCCACGCCACATGCATGCCACACGATAAAAGCCCGCTCACCCTGCTTCTTTTTAAAAAACAATATTTTATTCCTGCGAGGCTAGTGGGGAATAGCTAGGATCAGATCCTCAAATCCAACCATCAGTAAATCTGCACATGCAAAAAAGTTAGTCATAAAGAGGGGGCCGACTAGGTTGATGGGACCAAGATCCTTGTGGTTAAAGACTTAATGCACAAGTCATTTAAATGGGAAATATCTCACCCAACCTAGGAAATATTAAAGTGATGATGTAACATGTAATGATCGACAAACCTAGACCATGGGGCCGGTGACAACATGCATCTGATGACTTAAGTCATGACTCAAATGACCTAAAACCGGATATAGCAAGTCAATGAAACAATACAACACATAGGGCTTAAGGAGGGTTTTGGCAAACAATGAAGGCTTGATGGATTTTAAACCCTAAGAAAAAACCCTAGTGCATGAAAAATGAACCCTAGCCCTTAGGAGACTCAAAATTTCAACAAAATGGCCATGGATTTTGCAGGTTCCATCAACTTGTCCAATCTAGAATACCAATCCCTAGGAGCCTATTTCAATCCATACAATACCGTATTCATTTGCAAACATACTCCTTATTCTCAAATAATTGGAATCCTTAAGTTTTCTCAATGTAAACTTCCTCTTCAATATTTCTATTAAGAAATTTTGAATTGACATCCATCAAATAAACTTTGAAGTTCTTATAGACTGAATATGCCAAGAACATCCTAATTGCTTCCATTCTAGCCACAGAAGAAATTTTTTATTCCAATTCAATTCCTTCTACCTAAGCATGTCCTTTGTAGACCAATCTTGCTTTGTTTCTCATTAATTTCCCATCTTCATTCAATTTGTTTCTAAATACCCATTTGGTACCAATTACATTATTATTCTTAGGTCTTGGAATAAGTTCCCAAGTATCATTGTTTTCAATCTGATTTAGCTCTTCTTCCATTAAATTAATTGAATTTTCATATTTTCTAGCCTCTGCAAAATTCTTAGACTCAATTTCAAATAACAGACAAAAGTTTACCTATTCATCCATCCTATCTAGTCTTCTCCTAGTCATAATTCCATCATCCTTGTTTTCTAGAATCTATTTTTCAAAATAATTTTTCTGAACATCCTTAGATGGGGATTTTGTACTCTCTAAATTTTCAACTTCTTCATCTGATATATCATCTTCTTCCTCTTATATACTGACTAATGATTCAAGATGTTGATTCTTCTTAGTTTGTGGTAGATTGTGTAGATCCTCATCAATCTTCACATTTATACTTTCAACAATTTTATGCAGTCTTTTGTTGTAATATCTGCATGCTTTGTTCCTTAATGAATATCCAAGAAAGATACCTTCATCTATCAAATTTTCTTCATCCCTTATGATGTAGCATCTGCTTCCAAATATCCTAAAATTCTTGACAAATGTAGGTCTTCCATACCATAACTCATAAGGTATCTTGCAATCATTAACCCTCATTAGTCCTTTGTTAAGGATGTGTATAGTAGTATGAATTTCTTCTCTCTAGTATACATTAGATAAATTTTCTTCATTTAACATTGTCCTAGCTATCTCCTGAATAGTTCTATTCTTTCTTTTTTCTACTCCATTTTGTTGAGGAGTTTTGGTAGCAGAGTACCATCTTTTGATTCCATGTTCTTCACAAAAATCTTCAAACTCATTAGATGTAAACTCGCCATATCTATCCAACCTTAGACACTTTATATTTGATCCCATTTCATTTTCAACCATACCCTTAAAGATTTTGAACTTATTAAATGCTTCATATTTTTCTCTCAAGAAAGCTACCCAAGTAATTCTAGTAAAATAATCAATGAATAGCATAAATACCTTTATCCTTACATGGCTTGTGTTCTTGTAGGTCCACATAGGCTTGTATGAATAAATTGTATTGGTTCTATAGTAGAGTGCTCCTTTGTCTTGAATATTTCCCTATTTGACATTATTTGCAGAAGGTGTTTGCAAGATTAGTAATCTTTGGAAAGTCTCTCACAACATGTTTGGAAATGATATTTACAAGATTATCAAACTTTATATGACCCATTATTTTGTGTCATATATATTTCTCATCTAGTTGTCCTAAAAGATATCTTATTCCTTTGACTTCAGTAGGATTGTACAAGTTGCCTTCAGATCTACTTGCTTATGCAACAAGTCTTCCATTTTTCTTGATGTCACGTCCTTGAGCATGAAATATGAGATTGTAGCCCTTGTCACACATCTAACTTACACCTAGAATATTTTTTTTTAGTCCTTATACATATAGAACATCATGAGTTTCAAACTTCCCATCAATGCTTAGAGTTCATTTTCACTAGATCCTTACAGTGGTATTATCACCAAATTTTATTGAGCCACCATTCTATTTCTTTAAGCTTATGAACTTGATTTCATCTCCATCCATGTGACTAGAGCATCCACTATCAATTATCCATGGTTTATATTAAGCATGAAATGTAGTTTGAGCAATCATAGACATCTCTAGCTTTCGATTTCATTATTTACCTTCCACTCCTTTTTAGATTTTTCTTTCTAATTAGTAGAGATATTCACATTCTCTTCATTCTATTTCTCAGAGACTTTTGGAAGTCACATCTACAAAAAAATTCCTTGTGCTTAAAATTGTTACACTTGTAATATATGATATTGAAGTCAACCAAGGGTGTGAAATATTTTTTGCTCATAAAATTATTTTTGCTTATGAGAAATCTTCTACAATATATTGCCTTATGCCTAAAATGATTGCATGTAAAACAATAACCAAAGAAAGAGTAGTTTGACTTGGTTGTAAAGGATTGCCTTGCAAGAACTAGACCTCTGGATTTTCTCTTTTAGTTTTTTACCTTGGTGAAGCCATTTTGTTTTGTCTTATCTTTAGTCTTCTTGAATTGATCAACCTTTGAATTGCTCGCAAAATTCTCATTAGATTTATTTGTAGCTACATTTTGACCTTCACCAAACCCAATACCAGTCTTGATGACAGGTGACCTTTGGAAATATAAGATCTCATCTAGAATTTTAGTGCTTTTTAAGTCTTTGTCCAATTGACACTTGGCCTTTTTTGAATTTTTCTCAAAGATAAAATCTTTGCCTCAATCTTTTCAGAGTCCATCTCTTTTTCTTTCAATTTTTTTGACAAGGCATCTTCTATTCTCTTTGCTTCCTCTATCTAAACTTTCAAATAAATAATCAATCTTTTTTATTCTTCAAGTTTCTCTTTCGGTTTATAATTTTCTTTCCTTTCTTCTTTCAAATTAGTTAATGTAGAAATGAGCTTTTTAAGATCTAGTTCACATTCTTCTTTATCAATATTGAGTGAATCTTCACCCTCTTATTCATGGTTTTCTTCATCGTCCAAAACTTTAATTTCCATGAATAGAATTTCTCCTTGTTCATCTTCAGAAGCACATTAATCACTTTCCTCAAATGATTCATGATCCTCTTTTGAATATAGGTTCTTCTTATGCTTGTGGAGGTTCTTCCTTTTATTTTGGTCATTACTTTGATTCTCACCAAAAGGAAAATTAGAAGAAAATTGACCAACTTTACCACAATTAAAACATTTGAAGGGTAATTTACCTTTATACTTGTTAGAACCTTTCCTCAAATTCCTCACAAAATTCACTTCTTCATCTTCAGAGTCATTGCAAGGATCAGATTCTTCATTTTTCTGATTTTTCAATGTTTTGAAAGCATCTTCTCTCTTTTGTGTCTCTTTATTACTGAAACATATAAAAAGGGATCCTAATTCCTAAATGTAAAGAACCTAGGATGCAAGGGGCCTTTTTCCAAGTCACATTAAGATATAGATAAACAAGATGATTAGATTGACTTACAACCATGAAGGTGAGCCAACCAAACCTGGATCTATATCTAATTGAAGACGGGAATAGATTGGAATTGATTTGGAATGATTAACCTAATTAGACTATGTGCCCTAATATGTAAAATCCAAGATCCTGACAACTGACAGATAGAAATAGTAATTTGTAGGTAGATCTGGGGAAAACAAAGTGATATGTCCTAGCCCAAAAAATTTTGTTTCGGCCACTGTAAGAGGACATAGTCACCAAGGGGCATATAAGTCCTTGACAAGGGGTACTACTCAACTTTTGTGTTCCTATGGTGGCAGATTTAAGACTCCTATTTCCACTTGAAAATTTTTCAAAACACTATTGGATGATTATGTAAGTGAGTTTCCATTTGTACTTGACAAGATATAGGGATTTAAATGCAACAATGAATATTTTGTCTTCAAGATTCTTTTAATCCTCTTCAAACCTAAAACTCACATTCAAAGAGAGAGAAAATGTTGGTCCATTTAGACGCTTGCCTCAGTCAAACCCCATGTAAGTGTTTCCACTTCCATAATGGTAATGTCAGTGATAAATGGATAATTGGAAGGAAGGAATGATGAAATCACAAATTTTTGCAACTCACCACCCTTCAATGGCTTCCTCGAGGGAATAAATTCATACACATCACCTCAAGGACTCTGATCTTACTTGCTTGAATGATTGAATTCTTTGGAGACCTACATGTTGGCCCACAGTTGTCGTTGCACCAAAAGATCAACCTGTTAATGCCCAATACAACCGCCAGAGTTAACGGATCCACGGGAGGTGGTCAAACCATGTCACAAATCTTGAGGGGAGCGTTGACCATCTGCCAACAATCTCCCCCTCAACGTTACTTGAGAGGGTTCAAACCCGATACCTTTGGATCTAATACCACTTTTTGACCCATAGTTGTCATTGCACCAAAAGATCGACCTGTTAATTCCCAATACAACCGCCAGAGTTAACAAATCCACAGGAGGTGGTCAAACCATGTCACAAATCCCAAGGGGAGAGTTGACCATCTGCCAACACTACAACAAGGGTTAGCCTTCACAAAACCATGATGACATGAACACATAAACTCGCATACACTTTGACATGATGCTTGTATCTTGAATTTCTGCAATAAAACACTAAAATATTTTCATGGCGATAATGCTTGCTCCTAAATTCTCCTTCTAATTTCCTTCTAGTTTCAAAATGGTGAAAATACTAGGTATTTATAAGTATTTATCCAATTTCCTAAAAATTAGATCCTGAAAGCCGACACTTGAAAGTAGAATTTTGAATTTAAAATGTCTCTAACATGTCCAAAAATGGGTCCTGGCCCAAATTTCCAAGACATTGGATACCAAGGGAAACATGCGAGTTGGATGCATTTATTCAATGCTTGTAATTTATTAAAAACAATATAAATGGGCTCTGGAATACATAATTTTAGGACATTAGAGGGTCAATTAAGCTCAATAATTTAGGGGGGCGGATATAGTGTGAAATTGCTAAGATCGTGATAATTTTCTATGCTACATTTAGCCCCAGCTTTAGTGAGAGAATGAAATTATGCTTAGACTCACAATAAAGTAGAAAAATAGGTCAAGAGGGGCCCAATTTTCCAAATTTTGAAGAGATATGATCTAGGGGGAGTGTGCAAGCCCCCAAGATCCAAGATCCCATGGTACACCAACATAAGCACAAATGAACACACACATGTATGATATGCAGTAAGACAACATACATAAATATAGATGTTAGAAAACACGAAGCACACATGATGAAAACACATGGCATGATGGAACATAAAGATGATGACAAAATGAAAAAAAACATGATGTAGACACATTGTAAACACGAAGAAACACACACAAAAACACAAGGTTAGTACTAAAATATTTGAGTCGTTAAGGCAAAGAGACCTTAATCTTAAATTGTCTCAAATACCAAATATCATCCATCGAATTAAGTTTAGCTCCTAGTTATGTTATGCCACATCACTCATAAAACATATGGCTCCATTGCCAATAAAATCATATGCTAGGTGGCCATGCTAAAAAGAGGTGTTCAAGTTTAACATCTCGAGGGATGAACACTCACCTTAGGGGGTGCAAAAAAACTCACCTCAAGGGGTGCAAAAAAACTCACCTCAGGGGGTACAACAAAACTCACCTCAGGGGGGTGCACAAATGACAATAGGATAAGATTAAAAACTCAAGTAATATTGTATCAACATCACCACAAGAGATGATAATAAAGGGGCTTTGCTCAATATAAAAAAGGTCACACCTTAGGGGATATCACTCATGACATCACCACCAAGAGAGGAAAATTCGTGGAAAAATAAATTCACACCTTAGGGAATACTAGCCCTAGCATTAACACCAAGGGGAACATCATATGCCAAGAAAGGTCACACTCCCATGGGACATCAAACCTAATATCACCACAAAGGATATGCTCATATGCATTAAGAAGGCAACACTTTGGTTGAAAAGGTCACACTTCCTAGGAGATGTATGCTATCATCACTAAGAAGGGACTATTCAACATGCAAACAATGAGTGGTGGACTATATGCCCCCCTCTTAAAATGTTAGTGTACTTGCTACACTAACATTTTAAGGAGAAACAAAGGGATCCCTTGCTAGAAGGAATGCACCTAACACAAGGCTACCTAATCCCTTGCCCCCAACTGTAGGGACAAAGGTTAACCAAGATGAATGATGATGTGTTGCTCCTTGTGAAATGAAATATGATCATCCAATAACTTTATCACATTTGAAAGAAACTTATCTTTATCCTCAACTTGTAAAGCTTCCACTTTTGTTATTGGTGTCAATGTTATAAGAGGATCCTTCATTCATGTTTCAGTTTGTAAATAATATTTAGATTTTGGTTCAGCTTTTATCATGTAAACCTTATTGTTGTGTGTGTACGTCATTGAACGATAAAGTGTTGAAGGAACTCCATTCATTTTATGAATCCATGGTCTACCCAAGAGAATATTATATGAAAGATCATGAGGCATGACCTAGATAGGATTTTGTAACGTAACCTTACCAACTTTAATAGATAATGTTATCACACCAAGTGGTTGGATTTCCATGTTAGCAAATCCTTTGATTGATAAATCAACGGATTGAATTAAAGTTTTTTCTGCTTTGATTTTATCCAAAATATTTACACTACAAACATTAATCCCTAAACCATTGCCAATAATGGTATGTCTAATCCCGACCTTTTTAATAATAATCATTATCATCAAAGTGTCATTTGGTTTTTACGTTTCTAAAGGGGGTAACTCATTTTGCAGAAAGATAATGTCCAAATATGGTTGATTTGTACTCTCAATAAAAGCTACCACATCATTTAGTTGCACACTAGGAGGGATCACAAATTTTTACAATGTACTTTGAATTATGCCATGGTAAGCAGGTGATGTTTGAATTAAATCCCACAAGGATATCTTAACAAAAGTGTTATGAAGTTGTTCAACAAGATCATATTCTTTACTACTACGTTGTTGGATATTAGGTGTAGGTGGGAGCTATGGTTGAGGCAATGAGATGTAAGTTGGTTTTTTTTTTGGTTTCTTATTATTTCTATTGTTATATGTGTGAGCTATAGTATGATAAAGTAGTTTATGGGTCACATGATTACTAGTAAGTTGTTTTGTAAAGTTTAGGATAAAGCCTAGAGGTTTAGAAGGTCTCATAATGAGAGGTGAATTAGGAGGTTGAAAAGGAGTTTTAAGAGGTCCAATTATTAGAGGAATCTTAGGAGGTCCAAAAGGGTATTTATGAGGTCCAATAAATAGAGATCTCTTAGGAGGTCCAATAATCAATGGAGACCTAATAGTCACTTGTGTGTTCATAACCTCAATGGATTTGATCTCTTGTTGATGATTTTCTAATGAAGGGGAATCTAAGGTCACCTTATCATCTTCATTTAATTAAACCCATCTTACTATATTTTGAAAGAAATGTATCAATGATTTCATCCTCTTGCCCAACAATATCTTCCCAAGTAGGAAATGTAAGGGGAGACAAATAAACAAGATTCTCATGATGCTCAATGATTGGATCATATAACACTAAGGTACCCTTGTCACAAGTAGGAGAGGTTTCAAGAGAAGAACAACTATGATTTTCATGATTTTCAATGATTTCATCCTCTTGCACCAAAACATTCTCACAAGTGGGAAATATGTTGGGAGATGAATGAAGACTAGGCAAAGTGATATTAAGAAATTTGTCAATGATTTCATTCTCATGTGCCATAATATCTTCCCAAGTGGTAGAAGTATTAGGAGAGGTACAAACAAGATTCTCATGACACTCGATGATTGGGTCTTCTTGTTGCAAGAATGAAGGTGTTGCCATTGACGTCAACTAGTCAATTGGTTATCAAATGCTCGGTATTGTCATTGATGTCATGGATGCAGGTTATTGGTTGTTTATGTTGAGGATATTGAGAAAATTGTAATGAAGGAAGATTACAGGTGTTCAGTGGTTGCTCCAGGTTTTTCTCTGATATTTGCTCCTATGTTTGTGTGGTTTAGATATGTTTATCATGGTTGTTGGAAGCTTATTTATCCAGATTCGTGGCTTTTGAATCATGATACAATGCAAGTTATGTTCACCAGTTGTGAACTATGGTTTTCTGTGTATCTAGCTGAGATCCAAGAGAAATGTTGTTGATCTGGATTTCCTTTTGGCTAAGTCTTATGACTTGCAGTTCTAGAGTTAATTTGTTGTGATCCTGTTGAAGATTATTTTGGTGTCTGGAACGATTTGATCGTGCTAAGATTTGTGTGTGCTTAATTGTTCTATGTGTTTTACACTAGTTTAGTTGACCTCATGTTGAACACTACCATTGAAGTTGATGAAGCGTGTTGGGACCTATTTGGGTCCTAATCAAGCGTGTGTTTTTGTCACCTTCATTCTAATTCCACCTTAGGAATTTTGGGCATTGACCTAATTTGAATTTAATGATGGATGGTCGACTTTGGATATGTTTCAAAGTTGAATATGGTATAAATACAGGATGAGTTAGCGGTTAAAGATGTATAAGAGATAAGTGAAAATAAATAGAGCAGATAGATGTGAAATAGATACGAATCAATGGGTGTGTGTGATGTGAATGTGGTAGATCAGTGTGAAGTCTAAATGTTGATTTTTTGGATGCAATGAGCTGAAGGTGTACTATTTCATTCATGCATGTTTGCAAGTGGTTGAAAAAATTATGGTGGAAATCTCTATTGCATTGAGATTGTCTTCTCTCTGTAACATATCTCTTCTATATTCTTTGTATCTCTATGGCAGTAAGCCCTTTAGGTGGTTAACCCTGTTGGACAATGAGTCTTGATCTAGACAATGAGTCTTTATTTTGGCAGTGAGCCTTCTTTCTCTGGCAGTGAGCCTATGTAATTGGTTTTGATATTCTCTATAGTGTGATGTAATCCTCACCATGGTTTTCCCTCATTGGATTTTCCACCTAAATCTGATGTTACTATGTTTGTGTGATGGTTTTCAATTTTTGCACTTGCACTTAATGTTTAATCATTTTATCAATGTTAAGGATTTGTGATTAATCTAAGTTCTAGTGAAAGATTTAAAAGGTTTGGTACACTGATTCACCCCCCCTCTCAGTTTTCTTGTTCAACAATTGGTATTAGAGCTTGGTTCCTTGGAGAAGAGCTTAACTGCTTAAGGTTCGGGATGGCTGGAAAAGTTACTCATGACTATCTAAGGTTCAATGGAACTAGTTATGCTATTTGGAAAATACTGATGGAAGAATATCTAGAGTATTGTGGATATGATGTGGAAAAGTCTTACAAGAATCCTTACACTCCTCCTACTAATGGTTTGAGTACGCGTGATGAGATCAAGTCACATGAAGTGAACAATAAGGTGAAGTACATTTTGAAGAATAGTCTTATCCATTTCGAGTTGATTAAAGTTCAAAATCTGAAGATAGCTAAGGAATTCTAGGATGCTTTGGAAAAGGTGCATGAAGGAGATGAAAGGGTCAAAGAGGCAAAGTTTCAGGGTTTGGGTAAACAGTTTGAGCTCCTAGATATTTTTGAAGATGATAATGTTAAATCTTATGTATAGAGATTGGATTAGGTAGTAAATGGAATGCGAGGACTTGGTGCAATTATAGATGAAACTAGGATTGTAAAGAATATTCTTAGAACTCTCCCTGATGCTTACAATGAAAATTTATGTGTTATTGAAGAAAATATAGATTATAAGACTTACACTAAAGATCAGTTGTTGGGAACTCTGACATCTTATGAGATAAGAAATCTGAATTTGAGAAATGGATCCAAATCAAAAACTACTTTTAAGGCTACAAAATAGGTGAAGGAATGCCCTCCAGAGAAGGAGAAAAATGAAGGTATTGTAATCTCTGCCCTACATACTAAATAGGGAAAGAACTATTGGGTTGTTGACAGTGGTTGTTCACATCACATGGCTAGTGATAAGAGTAAGTTTGTTAAACTTGAAAAGTATGATGTAGGATTAGTTATGTTTGGAGATAATACTAGTGCTAAGATTTGTGGGATAGGTTCAGTAAGTTTTGATGGAAATCATAATACTAATGATGTATACTATGTTAATAGTTTAAGGCATAATATCTTGAGTGTTGGACAGATTGCAGTAAAGGATATAATCTTGTGTTTGAGGATGAGAGATGTGAAATCAAGAAAGGATCTGAAACAATGATTGTTGCAGGAAATAAATCTGAAGGAAATATCTACCAACTTAAGGGTTTTGATGGACAATGCTTTATGACTCAAATTAATGACAGTTGGTTGTGGCATCGAAGAATGCATCATATGAATTTTGATAACTTGGCAAGGATTAGTGTAGTTCAAGCCATGAGAGATTTTTCAAGGATTACAAAGCCTATTAATGCTATTTGCAAGAATTGTCAGTTTGGAAAGAAAGCAAGAAGCCATTAGAGATCAAAGGAACAATCTACTACTAGACTACTAGATTTAATTCATACATATCTTTGTGGTCCTACAAGAGTGAGAAGTATACAAGGTGAAAGGTACTTTATGCTTTTGATTGATGATTATTCTAGATATACATGGGTTACATTTCTTAGAGAGAAATCTAATGCATTAGATAGATTCAAGACATTCAAAGCTATGGTTGAAAATGACATAAATTTGAGGATAAAATGCTTAAGATCTAACAGAGGTAACGAATTGACCTCCCATGAGTTTAATATGTTTGGTGAAGTGCACAGAATAAAAAGATAGTTATCTAATTTGAGAATCCCTCAGTAGAATGGAGTTGTTGAGAGAAATAATAGAACGGTTCAAGAAGTTGCCAGATCAATGATTACTAAGGCTAGTCTACCGGAAGTTTACTAGAGACAAGTTATTCACACTATTGTTTATGTGTTGAATTGATTTCAAGAAAGAGAAAACAATACAAAGACCCCCTATGAGCTATGGTGTGGAATAATTCCTACTATTAAGTATTTCAAGGTATTTGGAAGCAAATGTTACATCAGAAGAGATGAAGAAACTTAAGGAAAGTTTGATGAAAGAAGTGATGAAGGCATTCTTCTTGGATATTCTACTAAAATCAAAGCTTACAAATATTTCAATAAAATGTTGAGGAAGATTGTAGAAAGTACAAATGTCAAGGTTGATGAAGCAATGAAGAATACAATTGATGTTAACGAATATGTATCTGATGAACCTGATTGTGTAAGGATTGAAGAAATTGTGGAAGAAAAAGAAAAGGATGAGCAAGAGAAGAAGAATGAAGAAAAAGAAGAAGAAGCTCCGGTGGTGTCCCCTAAGACACCTAGATATGTGTAGAAGAATCATTTAGAAATTCAAATCATTGGAGACAAAACAAAAGGAGTATTGACAAGAAGCAGAGCTTCTAGTGGTGAGATAAATTTTTGTTTACTTTCTAAGATTGAACCGAAGACTATAAGTGAAGCATGTAAAGATGAGAGTTGGATGGAAGCCATGAAAGAAGAACTTATGTAGATTGAGAAGAATCAAACTTGGGAATTGGTCCCAAGACCAGTAGACAAAAACATTATTGGATCAAAGTGGGTATTCAAAAATAAGTTGAATGAGAATGGAGAAGTGGTCAAAAACAAAGTAAGGCTTGTTTGTAAGGGTTACTCACAAGTAGAAGGCATAGATTTTTAGAATAATTTTGCTCTGGTGCCAAGAATGGAAGCTATAAGGATGTTCTTAGCATTTTCTGCTCATAAATATTTCAAGGTCTAGCAGATGGATGTCAAGTCTGCATTTTTGAATGGTGAACTAGAAGAATATGTTTACATGGAACAACTAGAAGGATTTTAGTTGTCATATCAACTGAATATGGTCTACAAATTGAAGAAATCTTTGTATGGATTGAAGAATAGAGAGGTATTTGATTTAGCAAGGTTTCAACAAAGGTATGATAGATAGTAATTTTTACTTTAAAGTTGAAAATGAAAAAATCTTAATTGTGGTTGTATATGTTGATGACATTATTTTTGGAGGAAATGAAACTGTGTAAGATGTTTGTGGAAGAAATACAAAAATAATTTGATATTTCTATGTTTGGAGAGATGAATTTATTTCTTCGGCTACAAATTAATCAAACACAAAATGGAATTTTTATTTCATAGTCTTAGTATGTGAGAGAGATGTTGAAGATGTTTGGGATGGATGGTTCCAAACTGGTATGCACTCCTATGGTGAGTGGTTGTAAATTAGGTAAAGATGATGATTCACCGAAGGCTGATCAAAGCAAGTATAGATTTATGATTGGTGGACTGTTGTATTTGACTATTACTAGACCGAATATTATGCATGCAGTATGTCTTGTGGCTGGATTTAAAGATCCTAAGGAAACAAATGTTGCTGCTTTAAAATAATATTAAGATATTTGAATGGCACTCTAGATTATGGATTAAGGTATCCTAGGGATACTAAATTTACACTAAGTGCTTATACAGATGTAGATTAGGCTGGATGTGTAGATGACAGTTAAAGTGCAAGTGGTGGTGCACCTTTATTGCTTGTAGATTGGTGGCATGGTTGAGTAAAAAGCAAGATTTAGTTTCCATGTCTACTACTAAAGCTAAGTATATTGTTGTTGCATCTTGTTGTACACAAGTTCTATGGATGAAATAGACATTGAAAGATATCGTAGTCGAATATGATGATCCTATTTCTATCTTTTATGATAACATAAGTGCAATTAAAATTTCAAAGAATCCAATGATGCACTCGAGGATAAAGCATATATCTATCAAATATCATTTCTTGAGAGAGAAGGTTGCGAAGAATGAATTTAAGCTTGAGTATGTACCTACGAAGGATTAGATTGTTGATATACTTTTGAGTATCTCCGGGAGAAGTTAGGGGTTATTTCCCCTCCTTTCTTGAACTAGATGCATATAGAGATACATAAGTCTAGTGGATCTATGGATCTATCTTTCTTCTGGACTAATTTTTTGTTGGCTACCTCTCAGGGGGAGCAGGTTGTCATGTATTCTCATTGTATGAGTATTTTTTTTATAATGTCAAAGGGGAAATCAATGTAAAATATATTTTTCCTTTTCCATTGATATCAAAGGGAGAGAGGAAGAATGTGAAAAAGAGAAGAGTATCATGAGAAAAATATTATCTGCTAAGGGGGAGAAACAAAAAGAAAAATCATGTGAAGTGAGTTCAAAGCTAGTGTGTTATCTTTGATGGTTTTTTACATCATGTGTTGTCATCAATGAAGAAGGGGGGGATTGTTGTAAGAATGAAGGTGTTTTCATTGATGTCAACTAGTCAATTGGTTATCAACTAGTTGTTTTTGTCATTGATTTCATGGATGCACGTTATTGGATATTTATGTCAAGGATATTGAGAAAATTATAATGAAGGAAGATTGTAGGTATTCAATGGTTGCTCTAGGATTTTCTCATATGTTTGTGTGGTTTAGATATGTTGATCATGGTTTTTGGAAGCTTCTTTATCCAGACTCTTAGCTTCTGATTCATTATACAATGCGATTCAGTTGTGAACTATGGTTTTTTGTGTATCTTGCTAAGGTTCAAGAGAAATGTTGTTGGTCCAAATTTCCTTTTGGCTAAGTCTTATGACTTTTAGTTCTAGATTTAAGTTGTTATGATCGTGTTGATGATAATTTTGGTGTCTGGAAGGATTTGATCATGCTAAGAGTTGTGTGTGCTTAATTGTTTTATGTGTTTTACACTAGTTTGGTCGACCTCGTGTTGAAAACTACCTTTGAAGTTGATGAAGCATGTTGGGACCTATTTGGGTTTCCCTCATTCTAATTCCACCCTAGGATGTTTTGGCACCAACCTAATTTGAATTTAATGATGGATGGCCGACTTTGGATATGTTTCAAAGTTTAAGAAAGTATAAATATAGGATGAGTTAGTGGTGAAAGATGTACAAGAGATAAGTGCAGAGAAATAGAGTAGATAGATGCAAAATAGATGTGAATCAGTGGGTGTGTGTGATGTGAATGTGGTAGATCAATGTGAAGTCTAAATGCTAAGTTTTACATATGTAGTGAGTTGAAGGTGTACTCTATCATTCATCCATGTCTACAAGTGGTTGAGAAAATTGTGGTGGAAATCTTTGTTGCATTGAGATTGTCTTCTCTCTATAACATATCTCTTCTATCTTCTTTGTATCTATGTGGTAGTGAGCCCTTCGATTGGTTAACCCTATTGGATAGTGAGTCCTAATCTGGATAGTGAGTCTTTTTTTTGGAAGTAAGCCTTCTTTCTCTAGCAGTGAGTCATCTTTCTTTGGCAATGAGCCTTCTTTCTCTGGCAGTAATCCTATGTAATCTATTTTGATATTCTCTATGGTGTGAGTTAATCCTCACTGTGGTTTTTCCCTCATTGGTTTTTCCACGTAAATCTGGTGTTACTATGTTTGTATGCTGGTGTGAACCCCTAAACCTGCAATTGCACAATAACAGCAAACAAATTAGGATGTTAAATCAAATGCAAACAAGAATGAAGGATTCCCCATGAAATCCATTTGCTAATAACTTAAACTAGGAAAATGAAGAACAACTAAATAAATGAAAATAAATCCTAATTAAGTGAGCAAACTAGTGATCCCATGGGGGAATTGGTGTCAATTGAATGTTGAAATTGGCCCTTTCCCAACTCCTAAGTTGCATGGAATTGTGGATGAATAATGAGGAGAGAAGCCTCCAATTTATAGATTTCAATTTGGAAGAGAGATCGAGATTTGGGAAATGTGGGACTAACTTTCACCCAATGGTTGAATGCCACTTGTCACCATGTGAATGGTTGATGGTTGTGCACATTTTGGCCAAAGTGCCAATAAATGCAATTAGTTTGAATTTGAAATTTGTGAAATGATTTGTTGAAGAGGGAAGGAAAATGAAGTTAATGTCATTTGGCTCAATGCAAAGTACATGTAAGAGGCCTTAAATGCCTTGTTGGAAGGACCAAGCCCACTTGGACTTTTTGAATTCAAATTGAGGGAATATTCCCTTTTGATGCCATGTGAGGGAAAATAGACATTTAATAAATGAATTAAATCTATTTTCATGTGCAAGTTGCATTATCTAGAGGATTTTAGTGAGAAGAATTAACTTAATCAATATTTTGATTAATTTAATAAGAGATTAGATGATTTGACAATTTTGACTTAAATTGTTGAATTGATTTAAATCAGAATTGAGAGGAAATGATTAATTAAATAAATGATTTTGATTTATTTAACTAAGTGGGAAGATGTTAGATTAAATAAAATAAGGTTTAATTTATTTTATTTAATAAGAGGACTTTAGATACTTTAATCAAATAAAATGATTTATTTAATTAAACAGAGACATAAGGTTAATTAAATTAAATTGATTAATTTAATCACTAGAGGAGAAAGACTTAATTAAATAAATAATGATTTATTAAATTAAGAGACTGAATATGATTGAGAAGATGAGAGTATGATTTAGGAAGAAATGTTTTTAGTAATCAGGATCAAGTGTGCTAAATCGAATTTGTACATTTTCCATTCTATAGTTGGTTTTCAATTTCTACACTTGCACTTAATATTTAATCATTTTATCAATGTTAAGGATTTGTGATTGATCTAAGTTTCAGTGAAAGATTTAAATGGTTAAATTTGGTACAAATGATTCACCCCCCCCCCCCCCTCTCAATTGTCTTGTTCAACACTTCTAACACTAAGGTACCTTCTTCATAAGTAGGAGAGGTATTGAGAGAAGAACTATGGTTTTCATGATTGTCCATGATAGTATCCTCTTGCATCAAGACATTCTCACAAATGGGAGAGATATTGGGAGATTAAATAGCATTCTTGTCAAAGGTTTCATTTCATTTTCTTAGATTATGCTCATAACTAGGGAGCTTACAATCATATATGCCATGTGATACCCTATGAAAACCATATGTTTGAAAAGGAAACATGCCTCTACTTGTCTTATGTATTTTACAATGTGTTGTAACAACATAGGGTTTTAAATTTGTGAAAAAATAAAAACTAATCTACCCAAATTATGTAATGATTCAAAATATGCAAGAAATTATCCTACAAATATGATGATTTCAGACACTGAAATGTAACAATTTCTCCCAAATTTACAACAAATCAAGAAAAATGACATATTTATTGTGCATATCCTAACATCTTTTCAAATTTTCAAAAAACTGTTGCAAGCAAAAATGGATTGAAAATACAAAGATGGAAATATATACAAAATTTTCCTAAGACACCTATAGTAGGACAGGGATGAAGATGGGTGTCTGAGTCTATGACAAAGGTTCAAAAAATTGAAAAATTGAATTTTTATGTTGTTTAATATTACTGTTATTGAACACACAGAGATTGAGAGGGGTGAATCATTCTACACAAAAAAAATAACCCCTTCTAGAAATTAACTCTTTTAGAACAATCCATCCTTCTTTATCAGATCAAAACCTTAAAACATAATAGTAATAGAGAAAGATATAACAATTTGAATCCTTAGCAACTTCAGCAACCTTTAAACAATGCAAGATATACCAATTCTACTTCTAACCAAATCAGCAGTAGTGAGAAATAAATAGAGGACATGCATGCATAAGGAGAACACTATATTTACATGGAAAACCCAATGAGGGAAAAACTACAATGAGAGCTAACTCACAATATAAATGCCCACTACCAAAAAGACTTTCAAGAAAGATCACTATCTTAGAGAAAGATATAAAAAGACTTGTAGGACTGAAGCCAACACAACTTTAGGAGAAATATATAGAGGATCTGATGAGATTCACTATCTCAAAGAAGGATACAAATATTTAGATAAAGATTATAATGTTTGTCAATATAACACTCTGTTGACTAAGGTGTTATAGCACAATTGATCTTTCCTTTCACACACCTAGCACTATCACTACTGGATATTCAATACAATTTGTACACACACTTATTTTCACTTGTACACTTCTCTATCTTCTTGCATCTAAAATTATATTGTATTTATATCCACCACAACACTTCAAAACTTCAATTAGGTCAGCCAAAAAAAAGGATAAATAATGAAATCAACTAGTTGGCCACCAAAACATAATGTGGTCCTATCCAAAAGATAGAAAGGACCAAAAAAAATATTAGCACTTCTTCTAGTGTGATCCAAAATAATTTACACATAGGCTCACATCAACTGAAGTTGGCATCAAGGAAATGTGTGGATGAAACGTTTAAGCACATAACCATCCAGCACATAAATATACTTCTTATTTAATTAACTTGATGTAGTTCCAAGTAGGATAGTTCAAGACCCAAATCTATCATAACACATATTTCATTGATGGCACATCCCCCAAGCACATGGCGCAAGTAAAGGAACAAGCCCTGTCGACCAAATATCTACAACTATCCCAGAAATCCAACTCAAGACACAATGCAACACCAAAGCGGTCAATTATAAATGTGTGGATCACATGGGGATGTTCCCTAAATATTTAACAATACTTTCATACAGATCTTCCATACTGTCATGCCACCAATAGCCACCGTAGATCAAACAAGTACAAAATAATTTATTCAGGAAAAACAAAATACATAATCCAGATGATGTAGCATTAGTAGAACAACTTGCAGACTACTTCAACACATGAGATTGGAACTAAAATATTACACAAATTTTGAGAGCATATTCAACAAGCTACAAGAGCAAAGACATCAATACGAAGAAATGTGGAGCATTTCGTAGACAAGTTTGGACAACTAACAATGTTGCCAACCTTCTAGAATTAACAAAGATATCCTTAGAAACATAGGTGACCTGAAAAAGATAGGATTGAAACATCCACAGAACACTGATATTGAATACCAAACTACAAGACCAAAGCATCAACAGTGGAGGAATGCAGAGCATTCTCCTGGACAAACTTCAATACAACTTCCTGAACCAAAAACACTTAAGCAACTTTCGAAGGCCAGAACTTCCTTTCAGAAAAAACATACTTCATCAAGAAAATTAGGAGAGATAAAATAATGCATGCTATATATTTTTAGCAAATTCTCTCCACTATCAGTCATGCTTCTAATCCGCATCGGAATATATCATTATGAAATCAACTCTGCTGACAGTAATAATGCATTACATAAACTTCAGCAACTCTTCTTTGATAAGGCATGACATCCAATCATGAACTTCGGTAATTATTCTTTGATAAGGTATTGCATTTAACCATAAAATTTAACAAATATTCTTTGATAAGGCATGGAATTCAATCATGAACTTCATCACTGATATTATCCTAGACTGAATATAACAATGAAAACCAATAGCAAGGACTAAAAACTTACTTCTCAAGTGTTGACATCAATGACAACCAAAAATTACTTTTGAAATCAATGACAACTGCCAATAATCTCCTTAGTGTTTACATCAATGACAACTACCAAAAATCTCTCCCTTTAGCATTGATGGTAACACACACTGCTCACTCTCCCCCTTTGACATCAAGGACAAAAGGCCATACACTCCTACACAAAACAAAAGGATATTCTCTATCTTTAGGAACAAAGGGGAAAATATCTTCAATTGAAGTAGCAACACATATTCCCCCTTTGACCAAAAATACATACACAAAAGCTACATAACATCTTCAGGACTCCCCCTTCTACCAACACCCCCTGAGAGGTAGCACTCATCAATCTAGGAGTAAAAGATATGACATGAATTTCTCCCCCTGGAAAGATGCAATATTTATGTCTCTAGTTAGAGAAAAGAGGGCCAATAACCCCTAACTTCTACCACAGATACTCAGAAGTATCCTTTAAAAGTACCTTAGTGAAAATGTTTGCAATCTGGTCCTTGGTAGGCACATACTCCATTTTGACTTCATGTTTTGCAACCTTCTCTCTCAGAAATTGATATCGGATTGAGATGTGTTTAGTTCTTGAGTGCATCACTGAATTCTTGGAAATGTTGATTGCACTTGTATTATCACATAGTATAGGAATAGGTTCATCATAAACTACCTTCACATCCTTTAAAGTTTGCTTCATCCAAAGCACTTAAGTACAACAAGATGTTGTAACAATATATTCTTCTATTGTGGATAGACATCGAATCTTTCTTTTTACTGAAACATGAGACCAATCTATCTCCCAAAAATAATGCACTACCACTTGTACTTCTCTGGTCATCAACATAACCTGCCCAATCAACATCATTATAAGCACTTAGAGATAAATTTTGATTATTTTTGTATCATAGGCCATAATCTGGAGTACCCTTCAAGTATCTAAAGATTCTTTTCATAGTTTTATCATGATATTTCTTAGGATTGGCTTGAAATATGGAAATAAAACATACCGCATGCATGATAACTAGTCTAGAAGTAGTTAAATACAACAAACATCCAATCATGAACCTATAGACAGTCTGATCAACTTCTAGAGATTTGTCATATTTTCTTAAGTGACAACTTGTCACCATAGGAGTACCCACTGGTTTGGAATCTTCCATTCCAAACTTCTTCAGCATTCCCTTTACATATTTGGCTTGATAAATAAATATACCACCATCTTGTTGAATAATTTGAAGTCCAATGAAGAAGGATAATTCACCAATCATTAGCATTTAAAATTCTTTCTACATTTCTTCTGCAAAATTTTTACACATGTCATCTTATCCACCAAAGATGGTGTCATCAACATACATGACCATAATCAACAACTTGTCTTCCTAAACCTTAATGTATAGATCACTATCTCAATTACCTTTCTTGAACCATTTCTAAAGTAGGTACTTATCCAATCTAGTATACCAAACTCTGGGAGATTTCTTGAGACCATATAGAGATTTCTTGAGTCTGCAAACCATATTTGGATTCTTTGATAATTGAAATCCATTCGGTTGCTCAATATATACCTCTTCTTCTAGATCACCATTTAGGAAGGTTGACTTGACATCCATTTGATATACTTTGAAATTCTTATGTGTAGTAAGAGCAAGAAACATCCTTATAGCTTCCAGTCTAGCTACCGAAGCAAAAGTCTCCTCAAAATCAATACCTTCTACTTGTGAATATCCTATGTAAACCATCCTCATTTAGTTTGTTTTGGAACACCCATTTTGTTTCTATGACATTTTTATCAACAGATCTAGGAACTAATTCCCAAGCCTAATTCTTTTATATTTGATCAAGTTCTTCCTCCATTAGCTTTATCCAATTTTCAACTTTGCTATCATCAACAAAGTTCTTGGGCTCAAGTTTTAATAACAAACACAAATTTACTTGCTAACTGGATCTTGTAAACTTTCTCTTGGTTAGCACACCTTCATCCTTATCTCCAATGATCTAACTTGTAGAGTGATTCTTCTGTACACATTTTTCTCTAAGTCTTTAGAGTCTTTATTAGTTCTAAAACCTTCTCTTCTTTTTATTTTGTTCCTTCTTCTACTTCTCCAATCCAGGGAAGCATATCAAGTTCAAAAACTTCAAGTTCATGTGAGATCTGACACAATTCTTCATCTACTTTGACATTTTTACTTTCAATCGGCTTCCCTAACCTCTTGTTGTAGCATCTATATGTGTTTCTTCTAGTAGAGTAACCAAGAAAGATCCCTTCATCACACTTGGACTCAAACTTTCCAAAATCACCTTCATCTCTTCTAATGTAGCATCTACTACGAAAAATTCTAAAGTATCTGAAAATAGGAGGTCTTCCATACCATAGCTCATAATGTGTCTTGTTACTATTGACTCTCAACTGTACTCTGTTAAGCAGATAGATAGTAGTGTGAATTGCTTCCTTCCAATACATATTTGGCAGGTCAGCATCTTTCATTTTTGTTCTAGCCATTTATTGCATTATTCTATTTTTTCTTTCAACTACCCCATTATGTTGAGTGGTTCTAGGAGCAGAAAAATTTCTCCTCATGGCATGATCTTCACAAAACTTTTCAAATTCATATGAAGTAAATTTACCTCCTCTATCTGACCTTAAACATTTGATGCTAGCATTCATTTCATTCTCAATTTTTTCTTTAAAAATCTTAAACTTATCAAAGACTTATGATTTCTCTTTTAAGAAAGTAACCCAAGTCATTCTAGTGTAATCATCTATAAGAAACATAAATTATGTTTCACCTTGTTGACTCCTTATCCTTTTAGGTCCACATAGATCAATGTGGATAAGCTTCAATGGCATTGACACAGAGCACTCCTTAGTTTTGAAGTTATTCTTTGTTTGCTTTCCCATCTGACATTCTTTGCACAATGTGTTTGCAAGCTTGGAAATCTTAGGCATATCCCTTATTGTATGAGAGGTATTGACCTTTACCAAGTTGTCAAAATTGATATATCCCATTATTTTGTGCCATAACCATATTTCTCTAGTCTGAGCTAATAAGAATATTCTTTCATTAGCCTCCTTTAGATGATAGACATTACCATTTGTCCTTGTTCCTTCAATAACAAGCCTTCTAGACCCTTCCTTTTTATTTAAAACCCATTTGCATGAAAGGTAAGATTGCAACAGTTACCCAATTTCACTATTAGCTCAATCAGGTAGAGCTCTTGAATTTTTAAATGAAAAGTAGGGTTCATTTTAGTACTGCTATATTCATTAATGTGTGTAAAAATGGAAAAACGGAAGATTACATTACTGAACTGCATTTATCCTTATGCATACAATGTAAGAAATATTGTACAAATATTTTCAAAGTAATCTTTATTGAAAATGTAAATGTATAAGGTCTTGGACAAGCCATGAGACTAACTGCTTTAATGCAAATAAGAGAAAATATTATACATTTATAGATATTGTGAAGGAATGCACATATAAGGAAGAGAGACCAGTCATTTCCTGAATGACTGGTTCTAGTTGAGTTGTCTTGTGTCTTGGCCAGTCTTTCACTTATCTTGCATCCAACTATTGTTTCCTTGCCGCTCCTAATTGCCTACATCTGAGAGAGAAGGTTTTGTTAGAGAAATGAAAGGTCTTTAATCCATACATGCACATACCTCTATAGACATAAAATATGATCCTCAAGTGCACTAAAGCAGTTAGCATCATGAAGAATGTTCAGAAACAACAGGAATATCAAAGATCTTTGTCATATGAACATATTTTTCTAACTTGTTTGCTTCATGCAGGTATAGGAATATTAATGTTGTTGTTTTGATTCATTTAATATCAGCATGTGGGTTAAAATGTGGCTCCCACAAGGGTTGAGCCCGAAATGCATCCTTTGTTTCTTAGAGGGGTATGAGTATAGTTCCATATATGAAAGATACAGGTAGCCACTTGTTTTCTTTGAATAAATATTCATCACTCATGACAATGAGTTGATTTAAGTCTCTGTCAATAATGGCAAACAATTGTTCAAATAAATTACAGTATGAGATATTTTCAGTCACATACATTATATAGGACAGTCTATGTGTGAAGGTCACTACTAAAGGTGTCTGCAGACATAGTGGAAGAAAAAGCAATAAGGCATTGTTAATGAAGACAACCGTTGGATAGCTTAACAAACCAAGAAGGCAATTATAATATGCATCAGTATTAACAATTTTGGTTATGGTTGTGTGTGGTGCTGAATTTTGTGATGGTTGGGGACAGGAATCACGTTTAACACACTGTTAAGCAGAAGACGAAGGTTTGGGAGATCCTCGAGAAGGGTGGTTTAACTGTCTATATGGAAATATTGTATGGTTTCAATGCACAGGTTACTCAGATGGTTTCTAAAGGTTGGAATGACATAAACCTTAATTTGGGTGGCAGAGATGTTGTGGTGGATGAAGAATTTATTGCTCAAATTACTGGTTTGGCCATATAGGGAATGAAGGTTTTTAGGGACAAGAAAGACTCACAGGATGCTATGTCAATCTTCTTCAAAGGAAACGAGGCGGCTGATCTTAGGAAGGTTAAAAGTGGTGGTTAGTATAGGAGGGTCCTATGCCTCTTTTGAGGAGGGTCCCTCTTCCCCTATTCTTGGTAAAATAGGGAATAGAAAGTTGGTCGACAAAGAGGGCTACACTACGTGTAGTGATGATGCGGTCGTGACGGTTCTTCCTAAAGCTTCCAAGGATAAGACTGATCTATATGGGGAAGCTTCCTCTCCTCCCCCTAAATTTAAACATGCTAAGGATTCTAAGGTGGGGATCCGCAAGAGTAGGGATTCAAGATCTGCCAGTCAAATCTTGGAGAAGGGTTTCCCTCTCTCTCTTGTTGGTGGTGTTTTTGGTGAGGCATCTTTGAATGCTGATACTGGGCTTATGCAACAGAAGGTTGGTGTTGTGGCTCGTGATCCTACTGGGGGTTCTAACAAAGCGAAGGAGGTTAAGGAGTTGAAAAGGAAGAATATTGTAGAGGATCTCGCGTGCTCCATTCACAAGTTGATGTCTCTTACCCCTATTGATAAAGGTAAGGATATTGTGGATGATAAAATTTAGGTTAGTTATGCTGATGAGGATGATGTTGTGGAGGATAGGGTTGAAAATTATGATAGGAAAGTTTTGTCTGATGTGTTGGGCTCAACCCGAGAGATTGCTAATCTGCAGTTTAAAATTTTTAAATAGTTTTTTCATGTAATTAATAGGATTAATGTTAGGATTAGGGGTGTGGCTAGTAAGACTAAGGATTTCACGGTTCAAAGTCAAATTAACAATTTAATGGAATCCCTAAATATTGTGGCTAATACTGTGGTTGAGGAAACCATTAATCTGAAGCAAAATTTGGAAGGTAGAATTTTATCCCTTGAGGATAAAATTGATAAAATTGGGAAAATGATGATGAAGTGTGGTGAGGCTACTAAGCTTGTGGGTACTCTGGATTCTACTATGAGGAAAGTGGCGTTGAAGAGTGGTGAGGCACCCAAAATTGTGGGCACTCCGGTTTCTACCATGACGATTTATCCTCTGATAACTGCTAAAAAAAGAAAAGAGTTTGGGCCTACTAATGCTTCTGTTGTTGAGGGTAAAGTGTTGGTTGAGGCCGGTGCTGGTGAGAAGGATACTGCTAAAGGTAAGGTTTTGATTGAAGAGGTAAAAAATGGTGGGCCTAGGGTTAGAACTAGAAATAGAATGAAAACTCAGGTTGGGACCTCTAGGATGGAGGTGGTTGATACTGTACACGATGTGCAAAAGATGGTTGAACTGACATGGAATTTGTTGAGACCCTGAATAATATGTAGTGTGTTTGGCTAACTTCTTTATGGTTGTTTTTTGGTTGATGGTTTTCTTTCGGTGGGGTGATTGTTGCTTGTTGTTGTTATCTTTTCTTTTTCAGCTGTAAAGGGTTCCGGGCCCCTTCAAAACCCATTTTTTACCTTGAATCAAAACAATGTTGAATAGAGTGAGAGGCAATAGGTTTCTTTGCAAAATTAATGAACATGTTTCAAGATGCGGTCATCTCATGACAGAGACCATCTAGCAGAAAGGAGAAGACTTGTGTAAATGGTGCAGATAGAAATACTGCCATGATACACTATAATAGATTGGGCAGATGATACAATGTTGCAGTGGCAATATCTTTCAAGTTTTAGCCCTTGAAAGGACATGGACATTCAATCATGATGAAGAAATATCTTTCTCTGAATCAAAAGAGAGTAATATGTCTTGCAAGAGGACAGAGTTAAAAGGTAATAACCAAGTCTAAGTAAGAAACTCATGACTGTAATGTTCGGGTAGGACAGTCACAAATTCTCCTAGGTTTCAAGATTCCAAAGCATATTGTTAAGATATAGCATTTTAGAAGATTATGAGAGTATGGTTTTCATATGCTTATGCTATAGTCAATAGGAAAATAATGCAAGAATAGTGAGCAAGAAACTACACTATGCATCATGAGGATATTTTACAATGCACAAGAATTCATATGGAAATCATACAAATGCTTGAATGTATCCACTGAGAAAGATAAAGGAGAAAGATAATTAATGCAATCACAAGATATCAGGAGCAGTGAATCATAAATGCAATACAGTGTAGTCATGATAATATTTTAAATGTACTAAGAGGACAATCCTAAGAAGAGCTGGGAATTAAGGCATGTGGATTGTTTGAAGAATGATGGTTTGGAAACCAATATAAGGCTAAGATGACAATGACTTTAGGGATGGCAGCTCTTTATGAAACAATTGTCACATTGAAATGATATATGACAGTCGTAACTTTATGGCTAAATGTGAGGCCAAAATGAGGTGTGGTCATCATGAAATGGATGAGAAGTTAGAGATATTGAATGTGCAGTCATCAATGTCACTGTAAGGGTAGTATTTTTAATGTTGGATAGCTATAATTCCATAAGGGACTGTCAAAGATGACATAACTAAAGCAAGAATAACTCAGTCACAAAGGGTAGTGTTACGAAGTGAACTGTGCAGGGACCTAGTTGAGGCAAATCCTCATGATGCCAATGATCATTTTAAAGTGACAATATTTAAGGAGTAAATAGAGACGCCATATTTACAATTATGTCTTAGACTCATTCTTCTTATAGCAATTCACAGATGGTAGTGGAAATCACTTCAAGATAAATATCAATATGCCAAGAGGTTAGAGGAGTCAATATCATCAAATTCCGAATGGAAGTGGATCCAATTGAGAGATGGGAATGAAGAGGTTATTGTTGGAACAAGTTATAGTATGTAAATGGAAAATGGTCTCCAAATTCAAAGACAGTTAAGGGATTATAATCTTGTATGATCATATCATAGTAAGGGTGATTTTGACACTGCTATTCAAATAGAGTGCAAGAAACCCTCAGCCAAGGAGGTAAAACTCATATAATGGATCCATGGCCATAGGGTGAGAATAGAACTCTCAAATACTCATAGGAATGTGAAGACAAAACCCTCGGTCAAGAGACTGAAGACCTAATATGTTCATTCAGAAAGTAAAATTACAAAAAAGATGGAGTCGCAGCTATAATAGAGGGGAGTTTTCTAAAAACACATATCAAAATGGAAAGTATATGCAAAATGTATGGAAATATCAGAGTAAGTTCAAGAAAAATCTAGAAGTCAAGGGTTTTGATAACCCATTTCAGAGATGTACATGGCCATTTTTTCCAGAAAGAAAACAAAATATATAGAAAATGTTGAAGTTTATTCATACAAATGTATGGCAATACCATTTTTCTACAGGTGTATACATGGAAATGATAGAAGAATGGAAGAAAGGTCCTTGAAATGTAAAATATGCATATGAAATCAAAAGGTTCATCTTTCTCCTTCATTTCAAGTTCGAAATAGCATGTTTTTTGCAAAAATAGAAACAAAATACATAGATTTTCTTTATTTTCTGCCTACAGAGACCGAACATAGAGGTCGAGCTTGATAATACACAAGAAAAATGAGCATTCTCATCATTTTTTTTGGCATGAAAGAAGCTTTGAATGGAATTGTTTTCATAATTTTCTTATGGGAGATGTAAATTTTGCTTACCCCAATCTGACCACAACATATTCTTGCTCAGAATCTCTGTGGAAAGCTCTAGAATCTACAAAGTAATCTTGGCAGCGCTAGGGAACCCTCGACAAAGAAAAAAAAATCAGAATACAAAGTGAAAGGTAAATGTAAATGTGTTTTGACCACATGCATATTTTAGGGTTTGTTTACCCTAGAAATGGTCGATCACTTTTAGGCATTTTTTTCCTATATTTTAAACTTTTACTTCAAACTAATATGTTGTGGCCTTTGTGCCTTAGTAATTTTCCATGCCTAGTAAGTCTTTCATATACCCTTGTATGACAATTGGGAGTCTCTTGGACTTAGTTTTCCTTTTTTTTGCATTTAATCACATGGTCGAGCCTTATGTATTATTTTTGCATTGATTTTCAAATGTAAAAGCATGTGATTAAGTGATATAATTATAAATCACTTAATTAGAAATGTTATTTTAAATGTGAAAGTAAATATTGTGCCTTGTGCGATGCATTGAGGAGATATGCTTGGAGTTATAATTTGCAAGTATAGTGGAGGAGGTTGGAATTAGTTTGCAAACACATGCCAAGGATATAGGGGTGATTCATCACTTTTTTGGATAGTTGGAGAGTATTTAGGCCCATTTTAATGTGCCTTATGGTTTGATTAAGTCAAATTTGACTTTTTCAACCTTTTGGAGCTCTTTTAGAGAGGATCCAGTTACTATATTTTAGGCTTTATTGGTGCATCCGACCCAGGAATCTTCTAATTCCTAGTTTGGTGGATCTTAATTGGAGAGGGTTATATTCTCATTTGGAATCTTTTGAAGAGTTAGTTCTTACTTGCTTCTTTTCTATTTTTGTGACTTTTTGGAGTCCTTGGAGGAAAGACAGTTTTGTAACTCTTTTGGACATATTTGACAATGGATACCTTGACGATTAATGGAGATAAGCAGTATTTTTTCCTTCACATTCTCTATTTTATTGTGTGCATGTTAGTTGATTGATATAGCTACTTGATAATTTATTTTGTTTTCCTTGTAGTTTTTGTCTCAATGAGATCACCTTTTGTAGAAAATATGTATGTTGCAAGTCATAGGATGTGTTAAATGCAAATTTTTCTAGCTGTGAGAGA
The DNA here is from genome assembly GCA_007115665.2 of Sequoiadendron giganteum. Classification (NCBI taxonomy): domain Eukaryota; kingdom Viridiplantae; phylum Streptophyta; class Pinopsida; order Cupressales; family Cupressaceae; genus Sequoiadendron; species Sequoiadendron giganteum. The sequence goes on along the minus strand of CM021101.1, from coordinate 562,863,312 downwards.
TATCGTTCCTTCTAGAGGTGAAGTATTCAGGCCTTCCTATGAAACACTAATCCAAGAAACATATAATTTTTGGTTGGGTAAGCCAAGATTTGTCATTGACTAAATTGTGTATGCAAGTTGTTTCCAGGTCTAATGAATATTTAGGTGCATCACCATAGGAGTATTTTTCAATTTATATTATCTCCTTCTTCCCTTTTCCTCTGCAAGTTCAATAGAGTTGTTTTAGGTGACACCATAGGAAGTCGGCCTTCTCCAAAGGTTCTTTTCCATTACAGGTGACCCACAACCTGGAAAAGTTCTCATGTTTCTCCAAAGTTTTACGTTTACAACTTAACCAGGGTGCAACTTTTAGAGATAAGAGTAACCTTTGTTGCACATTTGAGTGACACTTAGAATATTATGTTTTAGACTGTTGACATAAAGCACATCTTAATTGTGTTCTTTCCATCAATTGTTATATCACCTTTTCCATAGATTTGTGTTGACTTGTCATCACCAAACTTAATAGCCCCACCATTAACCTTCTTGAGATTGATGAACTTGCTTCTATCACCAGTTATGTGATGAGAACATCCGCTATCAATCACCCAAGCATAAGCTTCTTATTTTGCATGAAAGGTGGTCCATACTGCCATTGATCTTTCATTGACCCAACTATTTTGTAAGGTACCTATTGTGCCTTCACACTCACGCCCCTCTTTTCTTTTTGTAAAAATGGGGACCCCCCTCTTTTGGCTTTGTGTGTTGTGTCTTTTCCCCCTTTTCCTTTTTTTCTTCTCTTTTTCCTTTGTTTCTTTTCTTCTCCTTGCTCTATTTGTCTTTTCAGAGTTTGAGTTTCGGGCTTTCAAGGAAGGGTATACCTTCCTTGTCAGGCCCAACCCTCATTTTCTCCTTGTTACTTTTCATTCATCGCCCACTTGTCTTTGTTCTCGTTCTTGTGTTTTTTTTCTTTTGGGTTCTTGATCTGGTTTTGGCATTCCTCAATTATTTTATTTTATTTTATTTCCTCCTTGTTTTTCTCACCATTTTTCTTGACTCTTTTTTCTCATGTAGATCGTGTGTCCAGTTCAGCACGTCGATCGATGATTTTTGTGATATCATCATCAGGTGTTGGACCTTGGGATCTCCTTGTGATTTTCCCTTGGTTGTTTTAATGGTTTCCTCAGGGTTTGATTAGGATCTTTTCCCTAGCATTATCAAAAACTAAAGCATATTTTTGGGTTTCAGAGTTCACATTGTTCATTTGTTGCTTGCTCAAAAAATTTGCAAGGGTAAGGAGAAACCCCAATCCTCAACTAGTGACCTTACCTCTTAAACCTTAGTTGATGTGATAGAAGCCCTTTTGGACATAAAACTTCAAAGATCCTCCTTTCCTCTTACTTATAGAGGTGCAAAGAGTATTGAGGATCCCTAACCTTTGATCCTTGATTTCGTTTGTAACATTACACTTAGTGAAAAATCTTGATCTTCATTTTATTGTTTCAGATATCAGATGTTAGGGATCCTGTTTATTTCTTTCCTTATAGAGGTAGGAGGTATGACAAACCCTCAACCTTTGATATCCACTATCATGGAGGATTTTTTTCATCATGGTAAAATTTCCAAGAAATCTTTCATTGAAAACCTTTCAAAATGAATCTAGACAAACAAAGTGTGAATCAAGATCGGGCATCAAGATGTTGTTTTAAGGGATACCTAAGTGAAACATGAAAGTGAAAAGACAAAACCCCACAACCCAATCCTTGAAGTCCTTTTGGACTTCGTGATTCAAGAGTACCCTTTACACAATGACAGATAACAATAGGGTAAAGGGGATCCTCGATCCTCAATACCTGATCAAACACAAACATTCCTTAAGAGAGCTTTCACTAGAAAAGTAAAGGATACATGGTACCCCCCAATTCTAATAGTAAAGACAACCAAAAATTTCTTCCTTTATGGCATCTTTCAAACAACGGGTATCATCGATACCTCTTACCCATTGCTTATAGAGGTGCAAAGGGTAAGGGTTATCCCCGATGTCCATGAATGAGTGTTTTCTTTTGACTGTTGTAAAAATAGAAGTAACTTCTATTTTCAAAATCTAAGAATGAAAAAATAAGAGTGAGGTTGATTAACAGTCATAAACTAGTGGCAAAGAGTAAATCAAAAAACCAAACTTCGATCCCCAAAGTCCTTTCGAACTTTGTGGGTCAGAGATATTGCCTAACCAATACCATTACCAAGGAGGTAAAGGGTAAAGGGGTTCTCTGATCTCAAACACCCAATCAAAAGATGAAACATATCCTCAACAATACTTTATTAATGAACAAAGAGTAAAGGATATCCGATACCCAAGAGGTTTTTGAACTTAGCAATGGAAATTCATTTCATAGGTATCGAGTATAGGGGAACCCTGATCTCTGATACCTGAAGGTTTTTTATAACGAAAATATGTTGAAAATGAAGGTGAAATTTTAGCTTAAAACTTGTAAACCTATATGACTATAGATTTAATTAAGTGTTCTTTGTCACAATTCTTTCTGAATGATTAATCTATTTTAGATCAATTTTACCAATTGTAGAAAGAGACAAAATATTGTAGAAGAATGAGACAGAAGATAGAAGTGACACAGCATATACGTGGAGAAACCCTTTTGAGAAAAAACTCCACCAAAATCAATAGTGCTTGTATTATTTAACCTTAGAACAAGATTACAATAATACTGTATCAATCCTTGATTGATATGCTTCCTTGTCTTCAACAATCCTTCTTCACAACCTACACAAAACTCTCATACACATTCTATAGCACAAGCTATCCATGCATTCCATGTGACCAAGCATAAATCCACACATCCCATGCCATGCTTCAAACCCTCACACATGCACAAGCTCAACTTGCTAACCTGCTACAAACTCTTATGCAATTGCTGCAATAAATAGACAATTAATGAGAATGTAAACTCATAAGAGTTATCAAATACAAGAGCATAAATATCCTCACAAAAAACCTCACCTAGATTGTGCAAGTAGAGTTCCACACTATAACATGAAGTCAAAACCAAAGTCTCCTCAATTTAGGCACCCCAAACTGAACACTTAATTGATCGTTGGTCAAAAAAATATCTTGCAAGCATCACCTCAAAGTTGGCGCCCAAGAATGGGCCCACTTAACTGATCCTTGTAAATATCTTCTGATGCAAAAGGTGTTAACTCAAAGATTCCAACTTGGGCACCCAAGGTGGGTCCAATTCAATCTTCGTTAACTAAAACATATCTCTCCACCAATTCATGCAAACAACATGCATGATTGATCATCCCAACTTAATTGAAAGTATCCACCTAGTATATGTCATGCAATTGAAATCATTAGTCATGCAACTCAAGTCAACTAACATGCAACTCAAGTCAATTAGCATGCAACTCAAAATAACTACATGCAACTCAAGTCAACTAGCATGCAACTCAAAATAACTACATGCAACTCAAGTCAACTAGCATGCAAATAAAAATAACTACATACAACTGAAGATAAATGAACCATAACTGAATTGAACTAATACTAAACTGATAGTTCCACTCCACTCATCTAAATATCAATCCCTATTTTGTAGGAACAAGACATGCATTATTGGTGTTATCAATCCTCGAAATAGTTAACTGAAGCAAGGTGGGTTCCACCATCCATGTGGGCACCCCATGTGCTCCTATTATTTAGGAACTCAGCTTGGACGTCCCCACATGTTCCTATTATTTAGGAATAATTACAAATGTCAATTTACATATTCATTTCATTTGAATTTAATCTCTCTCTAATCCTAGTGTTGGTGAACACTTTCCAAGGACTTAGGAGATACATGAAATTTGTTTAGGATTGTAATTAAATGGCATCCTATCCCAATAAAAGATGAAAGCTTAAGTGTATATACTGATGGTAAAGGGTATATGGGAGGCTCGAAGGCCAATCCCCAAAGTAGTTGTATAACTTTGGCTTGACAAATTATAACTTTGAGATAAGAATGGATATGGCCTAACATGATTTTTCTTACAGGTTTTTCCTTCTTGGTGTAGGAAAATGATAATGCATGGTACTGGTTTTTGCAAGAGATATGCCTTTGAAGGGTTATAAGGAGATGAAGTACTAGTTTAAAAGATACCACCCAAGGAAAAGGAAGATCATGCCAACCTAGTATGATCACTTTGCCAGATAACTAGAGATAAGTGGACATCATTGTTGATATCTACCCGTGTTTTCTAATGAATGATGTTGACAAGGCTGTGCATGAAATATTTTCCTAGTATTGCCACCCAAGTTGAAGATTTCCAAGGATTGTGTGATGACTAAAATAAAAAATAAAAGAACACATCATGCACCTAAGTTGAGAGGCACTGCTAATTTTGAAGACTGATGCTTGCTTCAGTTTACTTTTAGTTATCATTTTCATACAACTAGGGCGCCCAGTTCAATCTTATCTTATTTTTAAGTTGAACTCAACTCCAACTAGGGCACCTAGTTGTGCTTTTATTTAATTTTTAGTTTTCTTTTAGTTAAAAACTCAAGCACTAGAGGTAATTCTAGTTATCTTTTTTATCAGTCATAGTTTTAGGAACTTATTTTTCTATAAATGTTTGATTCTAGATCATTTCTAACGATCCAATTTTGATGTAATTTTATGTAATAAACGATAAAATATTAGCATGGAATTGCTTGCTCACTTTGTGAATTATTGATTCAATCAAAGGGTTATGCCTATTGCATGCATCTTGATTTGGTATCATGGTGATGGCATGAATATTTTATTTCAATCTGAATTGTCAAATTAGTAATATTTCCTTGGTAATTGTGGAATTAAGTAGGATTTTGTCTCAAATATGCATGTGCTTGATGGAATTCTGATTGTATAAAATCTAAAAATCTTATGTGGTGATTTCTTTCCTTCGAAGATTACATTGCTATTATTGGTAAATGTGAAATACTATTTGTTGTAATGGTGGTTTGGAAATCTTGCTTAAACACATAAAAATGATGAATGAAATGTTTCTTGTCATTGTCCATTTAGATTAAATCTAGTTTACATTACTTCTTGTTACCCTTTCTATCTTTTGAATTTTATTTGAAATCAAGTTTGGAATTATTGAAAGAGCATTGAATTATTGTAAATCTACTATAGATTTGAACATGAAATGCATTTCATAAATTGTTAGACCTATTATTTTAAGCTGCATGTTATTTACAAGAAATTAAAATCTAGATCCCCTCATGAAACTACATTGATCTTCCAACTGTGTTATCCAACACGGTCAAGACCTTACTACAAAGGAACCTTGGAGTAGTTCTCACTGATTTTCAAGAAAGGCAATAAACCCTTATGCCTAGCATGTTGTGTGTGGCTAAAATCACCCTCAACAGTACCAAACCTTTTACACTCTCCAATGAAGTTCTTTTTTCCTTCCAAAACCATGAATAAATTTTCATGATTTTAATCATTATCTTCATCTTCAGAGAAACAACTACTATCCTTAGAATAGAAGCCTCTTTTTATTTTCTCTCTTTTGTGACCATCAATTGATTTTTTATAGGGACATTTAGATGCAAAATGACCTATTCTTCCTAAATTGAAATACTTGAATGGTAACTTACATTTGTGTTTGTTAGTGCCCCTTTTTAATCTCCTCACAAAGTTTGCTTCAACCTCATCAAGTTCTTCATTTTGATCAGCAACTTCATCTTCAATATTTTTGTTGGCTTTGAATGCAACTTCCTTCTTTAGAACATCTTTATCAAACTCTCTCATCTCAAAGGCAGTAAGAGTGCCAAATATTTCATCAACTAAATATTGATCCAAGTCCTTTGACACTTCGATGGTAGACACTTTGTGACTATAATATTTTGGGAGAGAACTCAAAACCTTCTTCATAATTTCACTTTCCTTTACTTCTCCACCAAGACCGGAGATGCCAGAGACTAATTCTTGTACCCAAATCATATAGCTTGAAATATCTTCATCTTATGTCATCCTTAGAGTCTCAAATTTGATCTTAAAGATATGCATCTTGGATTGCTTCACTTTAGTATCTCCTTCATAAATGTTGCTAATCTTTTCCCAAACGTCTTTGGTAGAACTGCAATTCATCAACTTTAAAAGTTTTGAATCATCCAACCCACACAAGATAGCATACCTGGCTTTGGTATTGCACTCATATAGTCTGATTTTAGCTAGATCTGTAAGAGGAGTGGGGGGAGCAATATAACCACTTTTGATTGATTTCCACACACCAAACACAAGAGAGTTTAGGTGTCCTTCCATTCTCATTTTCTAGGAGTAATTAGTCCCATCAAACCTATGACCCTTGTATGAACCATCATATGCCATCTTGGATATTCGCCTCAAGGTGTTAAGATTATATAGAGGAACTTGGCTTTGATACCAATTGTTGAACACACCTGGAGATTGAGAGGGGAGTGAATCAGTCTACACAAAAACTTAACCCCTTTTGAAACTTAACTCTTTTAGGACAATCCAACCTTCTTTATTAGATCAAAGCCTTAAAACAAAACATTAACATAGAATGATATAGAAATTTTAATCCTTAACAACTTCAACAACCTTTAAGCAATGCAAGATATAGCAATTCTACTTCTAGCAAAATCAATAGCAATGAGAAAGAAATAGAGGACACACATGCACAAGGAGAACACCAGATTTACATGGAAAACCCAATTAGGGAAAACCACAGTGAGAATTAACTCATAATATAAAGTCTCACTTCCAAAAAGACTTGAAAGAAGGCTCATTGCCTTAGAGAAAGATATAAAAGGACTTGCAAGACTGAAGCCAACACAACTTCAGAAGCAAGATATGAAGGACCTAATGAGATTCACCATCTCAAAGAAGGATACAAATATTTAGATAAAGATTGCAATGCTTGTCAACATAAAACTTTGTTGACTGAGGCATTATAGCACAATTGATCTTTCCTTTTACACACTTTAGAGCTATCACTATTAGATATTCAATATAATTCGCACACACACCTCTTTGCACTTGTACACTTCTCTATCTTGTTACATCTGAAATGATCTTGCATATATATACACCACAATACTTCAAAACTTCAATTAGGTTGGCCAAGAAAAGGATAAACAATGAAATCAATTGGTCGGCCACCAAAACATAATGTGGTACTATCCAAAAGATAAAAATTACCAAAAACACTCTTAGCACTTCTTCCAAACTGATCTGAAACAATTTACACATAGGTGCACATCAACCTAAGTCAGCATCAAGAAAACATGTGGATGAAATTTTGAAGTGCATAAGCAATCAGTCCATAAACATACTTCTTATTGAATGAACTTGATGTGGTCCCAAGCAGGATAGGTCAGGACCCAAATCTATCATAATACATCTTTCATTGTTGGCGCAGCCCCCAAACACACGACACAAGCAAAGGAACAAACCCTATTAGCCAGATATCCACCACAATCACAAAAATCCAACTCAAGACACAATGTAGCACCAAAGTGGCCAATTAGCAATGTGTGTATCACATGGGGATGTTCCCTAAACATCCAAAAACACTTTCATAGACATATTCTATACTGTCATGCCACCAACAACCACCACATTTATCAAATAAGTATAAAATGATTTATTCAAGAAGCACAAAATACATAATCCAAATGATGTAGCATTAGTAGAAAAACTTGTGGACCACTTCAGCACATGATATTGGAACTAAGCTATTGCACAGATGTTGAGAGCACATTCACCAAGCCGCAAGAGTAGAGACATCAATGCGAAGAAATGTGGAGCATTTCCTAGACCAATTTGCACAAACAACAACACTACCAACCTTTCACAATTCACAAAGATCTCCTCGACAACACAGGTTAACTGAAAAGATAGGAGTGCAACATCCATAGAACACTGGAATAGAATACCAAATCGTAAGACCAACGTATCAACAATAGAGGAATGGGGAGCATTCTCTCGAATAGACTTCAATGCAGCTTCCTGAACCAAAAATAGTTAAGCAACTTGTGGAGTTCAGAACTTCCTTTCAGCAACACATACTTTATCAGGAACATTAGGAGAGCTCGCATAATATATACTATACACCTTTAGAAATATCTCTCCACTATTAGTCATGCTTCTAATCCTCATCTGAATATATCATTATAAAATCAACTTTGTTGATAGTAATAATGCATTACATGAACTTCATCAACTCCTCTTTGATAATGCATGACATCTAATCATGAACTTTAGCAATTCTTCTTTGATAAGGAATGACTTGCAACCATGAACTTCAAAAATTATTCTTTGATAAGGCATGAACTTCATCACCAATGTTAGCCCAAACTACATATAACAATGACAACCCATAGCAAGGACTAACAACTTACTTCTCAAGTGTTGATATCAATGACAACCAAAAATCCGTGTTGACATCAATGACAACAACTACCAACAATCTCCTTAGTGTTGACATCAATGACAACAATTGCCAACAACTATTTTTGCTTGCAAATGGGTTTTTCAATGACTAATTTTCTAGATCTGGTCACTTTAAGACAAAGTGATGCCCAATGCAAGTGTGCAATAATGTTGAAAATGTTTTTACAATTTTGAATGCAATTTCTAGATGTAATCGTGCAACCATTGACTGATTCTAAGGTGTGAAATGCTGAAAATGATGATTTGATATACAATTTTAAAACAAAACTATGCAATTTTTTCACTTTAAGAAAATGTGATTGAAATGTCAATATGCAACAATAAAGGATAATATTTAATGCAATTTTCAGATCTAATGTGCAATAGTTGTCTGATTTGAAGATGTAAAATTTTAAGAATGATGATTTGATGTAATTTTGAAACATAACTATGTAATTTTTCACTTATTTTTGACCTAAAATGAAAGATGCAATTTCATGCAATGAACAATTTCAGATTTTGACCACTTAGTGAATGCAATTTGAATGTAAATCTTACCTAAATGACTAAAATAAACACTAGTGCAAGAGCTATGATGCAAAAAATGAAAGGTCATAAATGAGAAATGCAAAGCAAAACCTAGATCTAGGGTTAATTTTCAGAAGGTATATGATGTCAAAATGTCGGGTTCACCAAAATGAAATATAGAAAAAGTGATCCTAGGTCCTAAATACAAAGAGCTTAGGATGCAAGGGGCCTTTTTCCAAGTCACATTAAGATGTAGATCAACAAGATGATTAGATTGACTTACAACCATGAAGGTGAGCCAATCAGACCTAGATCTACATCTAATTGAAGATGAGAATGTATTGGAATTGATTTGGAATGATTAACCTAATTACACTATGTTCCCTAATATGTAAAATGTAAGATCCTAAAAGCTAACGGATGGAAACGGTAATTTGCAGTTGGATCTGTGGAATGCAGAGTGATATGAACCAACCCAAAAAATCTTGCTCCAACCACTATAAGAGGACATGGTCGCCAAGGGTCGTATAATTCCTTGATAGGGGACCTTGCTCAACTTTTGGGGTCCTCTGGTAGTAGATTTGAGACTCCTATTTTTGCTTTCAAAGTTGTTGAAACACTATTAGATAATTATGTAAGTGAGTTTTTGTTTGTTGACAAGATGTAGGACTTTGAATGCAATAACAAATAATTTTTCTTCAAGATTTCTTCAATCCTCTTCAAACCTAAAACTTGCACATTCAAAGAGAGAGAAGATGTTGGGCCAATGGCTTGCCTTAGTCAAACCCTATGTAAGTGTTTCCACTTCCACAATGGCAATATCAATGATAAATGGATAATTGGAAGGAAGGAATGATGAAATCACAAAGTGTTGCAACTCACCACCCTTCAATGGCTTCTTTGAGGGATTGAAGTCATACACATCACCTCAAGGACTCTGATCATTCTTGCTTGAATGCTTGAATGTTTTCGAGACCTATAACAAGGGTTAGCCTTCACAAAACCATGATGACATGAACACATAAACTCACATACACTTTGACATGATGATTGGACCTTGAATTATTGCAATAAAACACTAAAATATTGCTCTTGACAATAATGCTTGCTCCCTAAATTCTCCTAATTTCCTTCTAGTTTTAAAATGGTGAAAATACTAGGTAAATATAGGGATTTATCCATTTTTTTGAAAATTAGATCTCGAAATCCAACACTTGAAATTAGAATTTTGAATGTTAAAATGTCACCAATAACATGTCCAAAAATGGGTCCTGGCTAAGAAGGGGGACCCATATGCCCAAGGACGTATGGTTCATGGCTAAGAAGGGGGGCCCATATTCCCAAGGGTGTATGGGTCTTGGTCCATATTTCTAGGACATTGGATACTAGGGGCAACATATGAGTTGGATGCATTTATTCAATGCTTGTAGTTTATTGAAAAATGGTACAAATGGGCTCTGAAATACATAATGTTAGGACATTAGGGGGTCAATTAGGCTCAATAATTTAGGGTGCAAAAAAATTGTGTAAAATTATTAAGGGTGATACTTTTCTATGCTACAATTACCATTTCTCATTTCATGGGCAGTGATAGATCCAAACAAATCATCTAAAGAAAGACTATTTAAATCTCTAGCTTCTTCAATAGATGAAAATTTTGCATCATACCTTAGAGAGGAGATCTAAGTATTTTATTGACAATTACAATCTCTTTTAATTCTTCTCCAAGCCCTCTGATGGCACTAATAACTTTATCCACACAGAGCAGATAATCAACAATGTTTTCTTTTTCTTTCATATTTAGATTTTCAAACATGCTTTTGTGAGTTTGTAGCTTGGCTTGCTTGACCTTATCATCACCTTCGTAGATGTTATGAAGCTTATCCCAAATATCCTTAGAAGAATTGTAATGCGTAACTTTAACAAATTCAGAAATTGTTAGCCCACTCAAAATAGCATTTGTGGCTTTAACATTATATTCACATTCTTTCTTTGCAGCTGGATATGTTGGATGAGTTGTAGGAGTAGTATAGCCATTCACAACTAATTTCCAAATATCAAACCCTAATGAGATTAGGTATGCTTCCAGCATTATGCTCCATAAGGCATAATTGGAGCCATCAAACTATGGTAACTTGGTTGAGTGTGATCCATCATGACTACCCATTTGTTCAAATCCAAGATCTATCTTCAGTTATTAAGCTACACCAAGGAACCTTGCTTTGATACCAATTATTGAACACAAATATACTGAGAGGGGGGTGAATCAATATATCATAAAATTTTAACTTCAACCAATAAGAATTAACCATCAATTCCCATCAAACATCATTGAGATCATTAGAGACAATAATGAAAGTAATGACATAAGACAACACTAGAATTACGTTGAAACTCAAGAAGGAAAACCATGGTGAGAAGAGTTTCTTGGATCTACTACCCAAATCCAACCTCACAAGAAAGAAAAGAGATCTTACAATTACATTTGTAGGTATCAACCTACTAGAAACGCCAATCCCCAAAAACCATTATAGGAACCAACCTAATGAGACACTGATCTCACAAACTGAACACCAACCTCACATGAATAGTGGCACCAACCACAAAATATAAATACAATTACAGTGAAATTTGCAGCAGAATCACTATCATAAAACTATAGAGTGATTTTACAATTTTTCTTTATCAATTTGACATCCTCACATTCACCCTGTACTCTACTTCACATAACCATCCATTGTCATGAAATATTGATCATGAATCACTAGGACAGACCTCGAACATATATATAGACTCAGAAACTATACTACTACATCATACTTCACAATGCCACAACAATTTGCATAAATACCAATCTAGGATTGTAGAATTTATTTCAATGTTGGACTAGACAAAAAAATTGACATATTTGATGAAGGAGAGGTCGGATAGCAAAAAAAATTCCAATCGCTGCCATGTTGGTTTGTGTAGAGAAAAAAATAAAACTAGGAACTAGTCATTTCACACGTTTGAATCTAAGCCATCGATCTTCAATTTTTATGGAAAAACGAATGGCTGACATTTAAACCTTGAGTAAATATTTCATGTTGAAAAATCCAAGACACGTGTTAATAGAGTGTATCGCTGCAATTCTTCATATGGACAAGTCAAACCCAGAATGCACTCACGCACAAACATGACATTTGTCGATATTTAGCACCACCACAAACTTCACTATGTTAGAGTGCACCAAGAATGCATCACCGTGGTGACCATAAATTTGAAGCACCCTATGTGCTAGTTGTTGATCTTACAAAGTGTGTAATGCATCAGCATAGTTTACTCAAATCCAACGCAAACACTTTTCGTTCTGCATCACATTAGTGCAATCTCATCAGAATCTGAATGGTCTCAAAACACGTTGGAACACAATAATATTATCCTTTGTGCCACTAAAGTGAAAACTTTAGACTTAGGGAAATATTTCAAAACTGAGGCAAATGGTAAGCAAGATCGGTAAACAAACAAAGCCTAGGGGCTTAAGTGACTATAAACTGTCAAGATCAGGTCATTAAAAATTTAGAATATAAAGAGCACACACATTCTGACATACTTAGGCTTTAAAGAATTAGGGAAAAATCCTTAGCAAACAAAGCATGAAACTCTAACACTGGTGAGTTCAGAGAAGACCAAACAACTAGAGAACCATGCAGAGATGCTCCAATCCATGAGTAGACATGATCAAACCAAAATAACCAATACACTCTCTCATAGCAGAGGTTTGACAATAATGATAACTTGACAATAGTGACAACAATTTGCAATAAAATCCACTATGATGTCTATGTTGGGAAATGGAGAGTCATCCTTAGGACAAGCCTTGTTGAGATCTATGAAATACGTGCATATGTGTATTCCCCCAGTGGGCTTGTAAACAAGTACTAGATTGAAAACCCATTATGGATAATCAATTGGTATTATGAAGCCAACATATTAAAAAATTGTAGCTCAACTTTGACAAGTAGTGCAATTTATGGATGAATTTTACATAGCTTTTGTTTAATAGGTTTTTCCCCTAGATATACTATCAAATGATGGACCACTAATGTTGTGTCTAATCTAAGCATGTCAGCATAGGACCAGAGTTGATTTTTTTGCCTCTAGGAATGATGTAAAATCGTGTTTCTCTTCAAGAGTCAAAGATGTTACATAGAACATGATATTAGGAGTGTCAATTGTTCCAACATTGATTTTATCATTTTCTCATCTCTTATTTCTAGTTGTAAAATTTTCATACTTATCTAGATTGTGGAACCTTAGTCTATATTGGGATCTCATTTGGTTATACCTCGTTCTTCAACAATATCCTATTATTCGTCATTTTTTTGCAATTCTTCCCAATTACAAAATTTCTTTACGTTATCGGATCTATCTACCATACCTCAATTCTCTACAATTCCCTTTGTGCTTGAATTACCCACAATGACTTTCTTGGTGAAAATTTTCTCACTATATCCATGGATATTATCCACAAATCCCTTGAATTTCTACAATTATCCACATACCCTTCAAACTCCACATTACGCTTATTTTCCCTTAAGATGAAGAAATGTACTAGTACTAGAACTTTCTAAGTCATGAATATATCTTTGTACCCCTTGAATTCTCACAATGATCCTTTAGACTTGTCCAAACCCTCATGGATTTACATAATTCTCCAATTGGCGATGGAAAATGACAAGTAGATGGTTATAACGACATTGCACATAAATTTCATGGGAAAATGAAGCTGTGACATGTGCCCTATATTTCCTAGACATGGGGTGGCCTCCTCTTCTCCATCTCATATGCTATAAATATGGATTTTGAGTTCATTTTTAAAAGAGTATTTTGAGAGAAGCTTCCACAATGTTAAGATGAGGTAAGGTTAGATGAGTTTAATGAGTAAAAGTTGGAGCAAGCTTTTTGGGTTGATGTATACTTTTTTAATGCTTGAGAGCCAAGGCATGTATGAAACTAAGATGTAATACATTATTATGGTTTGTACTCGTGTTGTAGTTTGTTTTATTGTATATTAATAAAGATACACTTTTGTTTTATGTTGGAATATTTAAAATTATTTTACTGTTACTAGATTCAACGATTTGTTAAGACCCTTGAGCTTGGAAATGTAACACTTAATAACTTAAAGAAAAATAATAATGAAAAAATAGTGGTATTTTGGGTATAATGGATGAGTTGTTACATTTATTGGAACATCTAGTTTAACACGATTTTTGAATATTCGATATATAATCCTCTATCTAGGCCTAAATTTAATTTGAGATGGAAGAAACCAACATAGCCGTGTGATTTTTATAATGACAATAATAGTACTTACCTCCTAAAATAGTAAAAAATAAATTAATGAACAATTATAGTTTTATCTTCATTGATTCATAAGCTTTGGAACAAATTGACAAGCATAAATGGTGTATGCATAAGAGAGTTACCATAATAACTTATAAATTAAATAGTAAAAAATCCTTCAAAAACCTTAAATTTATTTATCCCATGAAAAAAAAATTTAAAAAAATTGTAATCCTTTAGCTAAATTCCATTTTTTCTCCTTTTTAAATTCATATCTATTGTTCTTACTTTTAACTCCTTTTTATCTATAATTTCCTTCTTTTTTAGCCATCGTTTTTATTTTATTTTCTTTTATTTTTATCTTTCTATTTTTCATACAAAATACATAATGATAATTATCTTTAAAATTAGATAAGGATAAGATAAAATTTATATTTAAGATAAATTTATATTATCAAAATAATTTAATATCATTTTCTTCGTCTGTAAAAAAGATTATTTAATTAAAATAATTTTAATGAATAAACAATAATATAATTAAATCTATGTGGTGTATAAAATATTGTCAACAATCAAACACCACCATTTGTCTATTAACTCTTATTATGATGAGTCCCTTGCTTCATTCTTGTGATATCTACACATAATTTCTCACTTCCCCCTTCATTCATATGTTAGATAATCATTAGGTCAAAATTTACTTTCAGTAAATTTAATCATCTATGAAAAACCTATCACCATGTTCTAATCATTAAAATATTAATTATTTATGTCTTTTAAATAAAAACATCAACCATTTAAAGTGTGCAAGTTCTAATGTATGGCAATATATAAAAATAGGGTGTGATAATTTTATTCTTTATTTATTAGTTAGTGGTTCTTCCAAATTATAGAGTATAGTTTTAAATATTTGATCATATTCTTTCACCGACACGTTCTACTCTTGTATTCTCACCCTTATTTTACTAACACTTTTAGTAGAGGCATTACAAAAATAAGTTTATTTCAAAAATGATTCATTTATCTCGTCCCATGTCTTATTATATTATAAGAATACTTTAATATACCATTTTAGTGCTTCATCTCTTAATGTCTCTATAAGTTCAAGAAACTTATACAATCTCTTCTTTCTTGTTCTCTTTCTAGCCTTAATTAGGATTTAGCTTCTTCATAAAATTTCTTCTTGTCTTATTTGGAATGAGGAGTGACTCTTGGTTTGGTGGTTTCACCTCTTCATGGTGCCTTTTCATCTTTGAGGATGCATCTTTTGGTAAATTTTGATGTGTTAATGATATATTATTAATTGATGTGGGATTCTATTGCCCTTCTTCCAATGCTTCAATTGTGTCTAGGGAAAACTCCTTGAATTATTTTGATGAGGAAAAGCAAGTTTTGATGGGACCTGAAACCCATCACAAGAAGGTTTTGAAGGGACCTAAAACCCTTTACAAGGCAAAGATGTTGCTAGAAAAATAATCTGAATGCCAAACTGCATCCCAACGACAACAACCAAATATAGATATTAAAATCAAACCACGTTGCAACAGGTTTTGAAGGGACCTTAAACCCTTAACAACCAAGTTTTGACAAGGACCTTAGACCTTAAGAGACTAAAAAACAACTGCATGAAATAGACAGGCAACAAAGAAAAAGAGGGCAACAAGACTCCCCATCAGAAAATAAGACCCTCCACCTTTTACATCCAGGTTTTATCAGGTACCTTGAACCCTTATGACTCTTGAGCACAACTTGAATCAACCAAGCATCAGTAAACCAGCCACTTAGCACAACCAAACACCCCACCTCAATAGGGGTATTGGGAAGCACAACCGAAGACATCAACGCATCAGCCATCTTGCAGCTCCAATCCACTCGAAAAGCCAACCCCACCTCCACCTCTAAAGGAGAGGGCACCCCTCTATACGTGAGGATGATAAGAAAAACCTTACCACCAAAACCCCATCTCTCTAGGCCATACAAGCTCCACCTCAAAAGTAACCAGTGCTCCACCTCAAAAGGAGCAATCTCCCCCTCTATAGGAAACAATAGTTGAAGAACTTGATGGTTAGTAGCTTCAGTAGAAAGGGTCATCCTAACATCCCTTGGCAGCACAAGTATCCTCCAAAATAGAGCCCCGGGAGAGATAGGGATAAAACCCCCCAACAAGCACAACAAAACCCCACCATTTTCTACAACTCCACCATCAATAGCTCCCTCAAAAGGGAACCAACACCATCAGTTGCAAGCACCAAATAGCTGCCTAGAATAAATTTCAACAATAACAACCCTTCCAACATCAATAGCCCTACGAGAAGATAAAATAAATACTCACAGGAAAAGTGAAGAGAGACGACCAATCCATTAAGCACCCTGTCCTCCTTGACATGCCAACCAAGAATAAGAGATAGCCAAAACTCCCAACACCCTCTTGAAAAAAGAAAACCATACCTCACCCCAAGTAAGGCCACAGATGACAGAGGGATAACACAATAGGAAAAGGAAAGCTTCCACAAATAAAGGCCCATAGCGTCAACAAAAACTGCATCAAACATGATCCCACCAACAACCACCAGCTCCTAGCAGCTACACACAATAGCTACCAGTAACAGCAGCAAAACTATCGACAACAACCCTTCCTTCGTTAGCAAAATCCTCCACACTGCAAAGCCAACAAAAGAAGGAAACATAAAAATGAGCCCACCAACATCCAAGAGCTCCAAGAAGGAACCCACAACAAAAACTGCCAAAATAAACCCTACTATTGACAGAAAACTGTCTTCCAATAGCAGTCCTCCAGGGAGAAAAGGGAAACCCGCACAGGAAAATAGAAGGGAGCCAACCAATCCATTTAGCACCCCATCCTCTTTAACATTCCATTCAAGAATAAGAGAAAGGAAAAAATCCCAATAGAGTCCTGACACAGGAGAACCAAACCTCACCCCAGACAATGGAAAGAAATTTGTTGCCAATAGCAACCCAGAAACACCAACAAAACCATCTCCCAAAGAGATGCCAACTGCAACCCAGTCGTCGACTGCCTACGATCCGTCAGTCGTTCGTGACTCATCAACCAAGCACAGCCCATCCACCTCATCCTCATATTCAACATCTCCCTCACCCTCTACAACAGAGGAATTCAAACTCCCACCCTTGCTCTCGTTCCCATCGCTCACCATCTAAAAAACTCCTTGAATGTTTCCCTTATATAATATTTCCAATTTATTTTGTTTATCTTGAAATTCTAAAATTCTCATCATTTATTTTAGTCAATGTACATTTCCACTTACTACTTTGTCTAAGAAATTTTCACTCGAATCCAAAGGTTTGAGTTTTGAAATTGGGGTTAGTAAACCCTCAAATACTTCATTAATTATGACCCTTAACTTAGACAAATCTACTTCAAAATATGGTTCTCAAGTCAAAATTTCTAATGGTGGAGCACTCTTGCTTCTACACTATGGCTAAGCACTACTAATTATAAGCCATTTCCTAATTTATTCTTTAAATTCATGATATTCCTTTATCACGTATGCTAATATAGCCGCATTTTATTTTTCTTTCCTTGTGTGAATAGTTAGTTGCTTATATGTTGTATTGTTATTTTTCAATGCAATATCTATTAATCCCTTTATTGGTGGAATTACATGATATTTGGTAGAAAAAATCTTGTCGCTCTATATAGAGGTGTCTCTGGCCTTCTCCATTCTTCTGCAATACATTTCATATCTTTCTTAGGTTTATTTCAACCTCCTTTACTCTTCCACGTGCATTTCATAATCCATCTTGATTAGTTAAAAAATTATCTTAATCTCTTGATATTTCCTTTTGCTATATAGGTGTTTTTAATTTAGGTACTTCATTAATCCTGTATTCATCCTTAATGGATCAATCTAGACCTACCTAAATAGTTACATAATTTCAAGATCCCTCCTCATTCCATTTATCACCCGTAGATTTCTAATCCCTCTCACAAGATATGAACCTAGATTATGTAATTGCACATATTAATTATTAAATAAATACCATTAATACTACTTTCTTTGGTAGTATTCTTTTAATAAGAATTTTTATTTTATTTTTGTAATTCCTTCCTACACACCACAAATTAGGGTCTCAACAATAAAACCAAAATGTTGAAAATAAAATGTAGATCTGAGGTCTATATTATTTATGTCAAAGAAGTTAACCTAGGGTAATACAATAGGAAAAAATATAAAATAATGTGGCAAATAATACATGCATAACATTAGGATTCAAATATGTTTACATAGCCATAAATACCATAATATAGGTACTTATATATTCATCTCATATATTTTGTGTATATTATAAAATATTTATCGCAAGCATAGATATACATCATATATGCTTGGATAGGGTCTCTTGTTTATACATTTCTCTCTCCCTATCATGATATTTTTCTTGACCTTCTCCTTCTTGTTCTCTATATTCATCACTTCACAGACATATCCTTTATATAACTCTCACATTCAATCATATGATTCATATATATTCCTCTTACTCATCCATATTCATAACCATTTATTCTCTCTCCTCTCACTTTATCTTCCTTATGTATAGCCTCTTTATTCATCTTCATCTTGAATTTTCCTTATAGCCTTTCATAAATAATATTAATTGTCTTCTTCCCATTATTTTACCTTTCCATTATGATATGTATCCTCATTATATCTTATTTATGGATGTTTGGATGTGTTTAAGGATATTTAAGGGTTATATAACCTATATAAGGGTCCAAAAGGCACGTGTCAAGGTTGTGTGTTGTCACACCTCTCGTATCCCTCTATTGAGTGTATTATTCCCATATGTGTTATTGCAAGGCCTATAGTACAGTGTGTGATATCACATGACCTTCTTTGTATTGCACAACATACAAACTCTTGTATCCCTCTATTGAGTGTATGATGCTCATATGTGTTATTGCAAGGCCTCTAGTATAGTGTGAGATATCACATGACCTTCTTTGTATTTTCCATCTCTTTAATGTGATATTGAAAACCATTTATAATATATGATAATACTATATAAGGTAGTATTGTGTTATGTTTAGTATTGCTAGTTCCTTCAAACACACTCTCATATCACTCTATCCACTTCATCCATCCTATATACTTCCCCTACCAATGTTGAATACACCCACACCCAATTATTATACTATTTACTCTCCACTATATTTGCATATGAATCATATTCCATTAATAACCCTACCCTATTCCCTTATGATATGTTGCCCCATTCATATTCCTGTTGCGAATACTCACTTTCCTAGTGAAAGCATAACTAATCCAAATTCATTTGTTTTGTTAAATATTCCACTTTCTCCTTCCCAATAATTGTGTATTAAGAACATTCAATTAATATATGAGGTTAGTTTACACTCACTAAAAAAATTGTATGCATATTCCATTTTATATTTTAAAATACAAATTCATTGGATTGAGGGAACAAAATAAGGAAACTAATCAAGTAGACTTTGAGGGAAAAGGGGTTGATAAAATTGAATGAATGAGATAAAGTAAGGGGGTGGATGGATGGGATTGCGTAAGAGGACAAATAAATGGGATGGATTAAGAGGACAATTTAAGTTTATATTACTTAAATATTAAATCAAATAATAATTAAATTCATCACATAGGCTTTGAAATGATTGAATGGAACAAATAAATAATCAAATGTAATCCAATTATTAATTATTGTCATCATGTATAGAAGCATAATGTGAAGATGGTAATGATGTAACATTATCCCTAAATGACTTTATTATACATGTGTATTAAAATAATTGCATCAAAAGCCAAATCATCAATAAATAAATTCATCACCCGCATTAAGGATATAAATAAGTACATTAAAATACATATCAAGATTTAAAATATTGTCAAGTACACCAATGTTATAGATTTTGGAAACCATGTCAGTTGATTCAAATCATCCATCAATTACATGCAAAATATTCTCATTTTTCACAAATTTTAAGTCATGCATTAATTTAATCAGAAATATTAAAGTGGAATTCTTTCTTGAAGTCTTTGTAAGAGATAATTACTCTTAACTCTATCTAACTCCACCTATGCATGTTTTTGATATGATAAGCAGCATTTACAGGGTGTTGTACCCTTTACACAATGAGTCACTAGGGCCAAAATAGATCATGTACAAAAAACTTAAAATAACTAAGCCAAAAAACAAAACACAATAGACTAACAACCGAAGAGCACCACACAGCAGCATTAGACTAATAGGAATTCTCCCAATTCTGGGAGAGAGCATTGATAACATCATCACCGACCAATTCAGGGATATATTCATCAGTCTTCATGTCCACCTTGTCCTTCATAACAGTAGAGAGGGTGTTGGTGACACAATGAACCTGGCCAAGCCTATGAACTTCTTCTCCATCTTCTCCATTATCTCATGTAGCACACGAAGATCCTCCCCTTTATCCCCATCCTTCACAGTATTAGTGTGCTCCACATCCGGGTTAGAAGACTGGGACATTGAGTTCTCATTATGCACCTTTTTGAGATCCGGGATGGTGTGAGACCCTTCAGAAAATTCCTCCTTAGAATCCTCTAACTCATCCTCGTTCCCATCACCTTTGTTGTCAAAGCGCTCCTCATCAGAATCCAACTCATTAATCTATATTTTCTTGTTATTTTTTTCCAATCTTCCTGACCTCCTAATTTTGGTCATCTCAACCCCCGTCTCCACTATCCCAACCACCATATTTTCACCCTTGGAATCCTTCCCCACCACATTCTTGCATCTGTTATCCATGGCCGACAGCTCTTGCAAACCCTTCCCCTCATCTTTCACTTTATTTTTGGTGGCAGGTTTGCTTACCGTCTTGGCAGGGCCAGACTTCAATTCACAAAGACTAGTTGAAGCACTCAACTGGGCTAACTCCACATTTCCTTTAATCTTCTTGGGGGTCAGTTTAGGTTTAGGGGTTTTTGGAGTGGTTTTTCTTTTGGGTCCTTTAGACTCAGTCGGGGAAATAGTTTGCACATGGGGTTTCAATTTCCTCAATTCTGACAATAGATATGGGTTTAGGTGGGTAGAGAGCGAGATGAAAGTGGTAGAGCCTCAAAATGAGGCCTTGATGAAGTGGTAGAGGAAGAGAATCCCCGGGTTCTGGGTAGCAAACTCCATACATTTTTCAACAGAGTTTTCTAAGTCCATAAGCAAGAAAAACGGAAAGCTTAATAGAATTTTATGGTGGAGGTGATTTAGAAGAGGAAAATGGTAGAAATAGTAGGTTTTGTATCTACCTTCTAGGGTGGCACACTTCATTAGGGAAAGGTAGACTTGATCCCATGGTCGTGGCAGAGCCTCTCTTTCAAAACCCGATGGGTTGCGCACAGGTTCTTCATTACCAACAAAGAAAGCCTTCAGAATTTTGTTATCCTACGAATTTGTATGTCTTGGGTACTTCTTTCCGGTGCACTATGGCCCCATAACTTGGGCTATCACCTCCTCATTAACTTCAAAGGAGATACCACCCAAGGTCACCCTGTGTTCTTTCTAGGAGCTCGCAAACTATGTGGATAACTTAGGATCATGACCCACCAAATTCTCCATTAAAGGTGTAAGCCCGCCCTCCACACATATGTGCCATACCAGTGGGTCTTTAAGGAACTCACCACATTTATCAGGCTCCGTTCGCACTCTATCACCACCCATGTCACTTCTCTGCACATGGAAAAACCAGGAAGTCTGTGAGAGTAAAAGGTTTGATATTTCGATAATTTGAGTAGTCTTCCAAATACATAAAATTTTAAGCCAAACAATGTGGCCTTGGGCAATGAAAGCCATGTACAAAATACACGCTTGAAAATTACCATCCCAAAAGGCAATCTTGGTGATCACATTAATGTAAATCTTCAAACACTTGTGGCCAGATAAGTATGAAATGATGGAATGGGAAGGTTTGGTATCCATGTTGCTTTTGCACAATTCCCAACGAAAGTTGGCCGCAGGGCCAAATTTAGCTAAACCCAATCTCCTACCATTTAGCAGAAGCATCAAATTAGTAGGATAGAAAGGACCAATTAAGAGCTTCATCCTGTGCATGCAAGTTACATCAATTTTAAATTCAAAAAATTTCCCCATTAAACAGGTGCAAATATCAAATCTCCATATAGGATTACGTAAGGCCAGATCCAACTTGGCCATAATCATGAAGTACTCCCCATCACTTCTCATAAAAGCCTTTTTAAACACAATCTCCACCTCATTATTCCAAATTTGCCACTTGTAGGACACTTGAGTATTTAAACATGTTGATAACACACATGCACCATGATAATCACTTGATATGTATGAGATTATTGTGTTTAAATCTCCTTTTGATGGGTAAATAAATATTTTTTTTACAAATTCAACCATTAATAAGATTTTTCCACAAGGAAATTATCCTCTAGCATTTAAAACTTATTTGCTTTGTCATTTTACAAAATGGCTACATTGTATGTATGAGAGTATCAATTTTTACAAACTTCCATAAATTTTCTTATAGGTATTTCCTCTTCAACATAGTCTAGTCATGTGGCTTCTTTGCTAGATTTAGTTTCATACTTTTTTATTATTATTGTAGATACCCAAAATTGTCTTAGCCTGCGAGTAACGTTTTAGCATCAATTATCATCATTTCTTAATGATTAAATAATGTTTCAATTAATTATTATCACTAATTCATATTCTACTATTAATTAAATGACTTTATGTTGTTTAATTAATTACTTTATCATTAATCTTCTTAATTAATTAAATAAATCCTATTTATTTAATTATGTCTTTAATCCTATTTATCTTCTTGATTAATTAAATAAATCTAATATATTTAATTATGTCTTTAATTATCTTTATTCTTTTAAATTAATTAAATATAAAAATTAATTAGTTAATCATTTATCATCCCTTTTGAAATTAAATAGCTATTATGTTGATAGAGTAGCTCTACATAGACAAACTAACTCTGCGTCAATAGACATAACTCTACAATGGCACCACAACATATAGGTGGTCACCAAATCCATGAAAGAAAAAGAAAAATCTACTTTCTATTTTTATGAGCAATAATTTTTTATTATTTTTTAATTATTTTAAAACTGGACAGTATCACAAAATTCTATTTTCATTGTTTAATTACAATAAATTTTATTTTTTTCCATCTAGTAAGTCATACAATTCTTTATCATTATTTATTTTAAGTTTTCTAATCAAAAATAAATAAATGCTCTTTCGACATATTTTATATAGATTAACTTGTTATTTAATTATCCACTTTCCCACCTTCTAAATTAAATAATTACTTTAATTATTTAATTATCCTTTAATCTCTCAAACATTATCCATTCATTAATGATAAATAAAGCATTTAATCTATTTATCTAAATTCCACCTGCACATTCTTTTAATAATTAATTCATTTAATCAATTACTAAATCTCATGCAAATTCCTTATCTAGTTCTTATCTCCAAGATTAAATAATCTATTATTTAGTTTATTCCCACTTCTTAAATTAAGTAATTATTTTAATTATTTAATTTAATTCCTCAACATTATCTTCTTCTAAAAATAAATTAAATCATTTATTTTATTTATTTTATTTATTCAAATCTTGCACATGTAAATAATTATTAAATGCTCATGCAAGTTCTCACTTCCTAAATTAAATAATTTTTTTTAATTATTTAATTTATTTCTCAAATATTATCTTCTTCCAAAATAAATAGTCATTTATTTATTTTATTTAATAAGTTTAATCTTTCACATTCCTCTAATAATTAATTCATTTAGTTAATTATTATCTCATGCATATTCCACCTCGTTTTTAATGACCAGTCTCTTCCAGTCGACTGGATAATCAATTCCACTTCCCTCCTCAATCAAATCAGTTCATTCCCACTCAGTGTGAGTTAACAAAGCAATTAAATCACTTAACTCTTCAATCAATTTTTCATGCAAATAGTTAACTAGAATATTAAATCCAATTACAGTTAGTTAACTCCCTAATCAATTCCTCTCAATAATACTCAACCCTTGATCTTGATCTTCCACCTCTTAATCTGGATCATTCATTCAAATCAGACATTTCTATAAAATCGCCCCTCATATCTCTTTGATGGCTAACCACAAACTATGGAGTTTTGCATCATTGATCTCTTTCACACACTTTTAAGCTTGAAGTGAAGAAGAGCATACCAAATCTAAGAGAAAAGAAAAGAAAAGAAAAGGACAAAAATGGAAGTAAGTCATGTCAACACGGTGAAGGTAACAATGCTTTCTTAATTCCGATTTCATTGTGTTGTTTATGTTCCATTTGTTGGTTTGGATTGTATTTAGGTTTTGAATTATAGTCTTTGTGGTTTATTGTGTTAATTCATTACCTCCTTTATGGTTAATCTCATTTTTTCAGGTTACATTGTGAACCCAACATGAACTACTAACCTTTTTTGAATAACCTTGTTGTTTGCAAGTTTCTAGTGTTTTCTATCTTGTTGGTTATAGGTAATACTAAGTGATTTTGAAAACCAATTTTTTTAGGAGCCTTTTGAGTAAAAATAAACATCACGGTTTTGTCCAGAAGGGTTGAGGGATGAATTTTCATATAATAGTCCATATTTTAGTGCTAGATAACTTTTAAAATTTTTAAAAAGTACTTTTCAGACACTTTATTAATTTGTACAGTTGTATAGATTTGTACTTTTGGACTATTAATTTATTTTTATATATCTTAAATTTTTGTTTATAATTAATTTTCTTTCATTTTATGATTACAAAATTAATTAATAGGGATTTAATCACTCGGTCAAATTTCAAAAATACTTATTGACAGTAAAATAGGCATAACTTTCAAACCACTTATCAAATTCTCAAGTTTTTGTAGGAATTGGAAAGTTGGTTCTGATGAGCATGTTATGAATTAGTTCATTTATTCAAATCATAAATTAAAAATCAGGTATAATCAGTCCAAGTGAAGGCTTTAGTTTTAAACTTCAAATAAGCACATACACGAACTTGCTTTTTTATGATTTTTTTAAAATTTCATAAAAAATTCACAATAATTATAATGGTGTTCTTGGATTTCACTAATCATTTATGTAGCTTGTGGAAAACACTAGGAAAATATTCTTTCATAAACTACTAACAATGGGTTTTGCAGGTTTTCAATAGTCTAGAATTTCACACTTATTTTGGTGCACTAAAATTTACCTACAAACTTCACATTTCAGTTGGTGCCTCCTAAAATTGAATCCACAACTTGCATACTTAAATTTGGTGCTCTAAAATGAAGAACAACTTGTACATTTGATTTTGGTTCTCTTAAAATAAAACAAGACAACTATCTTCATTTGGGTTTTAAAAAAAACAAGATAACTTGCAATTTGTTTTCTGATTGAACATGACACATTTCATTTTTGGTGCATAAAATTTATAAAAACTTTCACATTTACATTGGTGTACCCTAAAAATAAAAATTGTATACTATGTCTTGTGCACTTTCATGCATGTGAGTCATTCCACCAAAAGTGTGTTGTTTAAAGTATCCTCTCCCCTTATGCTATGTATGAATCCTAGGTGATGAGAAATAACAACATTTAAAACTTTCCATTTTTATTTTAAGTAGGAGGCCTACTTGGGAGTACACCCTAAGGTTTGACCTTAAGCACATATCTCCAATGGGCTATATAAAGGGGCAAAATCCAAAAGGTAAGCTCAATCCACTTGTACTCTATAGAGCATACCTTAGTGATCCCAAGTGATTCCAGACATGGGTTTGAGACTTTGGTCTTGTGTTGGTCATACGTCGGGGTGTTCTTAGGGGTTCCTCCACTATGAACCATTATTGTAGAAGCCTAAAGTCCTATTTGGCCATAACTTATAAGTGGTGCAACATGATAGGATCAACATGTGAAGCTACTCACCATGTACTCTCTTGAGTCGAGATAGAGTCTTTTTGGGTTGCTAGAAATATCCTCTCAAGAAGAGATAGGTGTGCACATGGTGTCTATTGACAACCCTGTTTCACTAGGCATCTACTATTTGCTTTCATATAGAAAAAGTATTGAACAATCATCCCAATTGTTTCACTACCTGATCTTTCAAAGTATTTACCCCTTTAATGGGAGGTGGGAACCCAATCTACCAATAATTAAGTTGTGAATGTATGCTTCGGGGTTTGTTATTACCAGTAAAACCAATTAGCCTTAGGACCTTATCTTTTTCACCAATTGTTAAGAGTCACAACTAATAATTTATATACACTATTTTCTATGTTTTCACAACTGAATCAAATAAAAAAACTAAAAAACTAATCAAAGTCCTAGGGTCCCTTAGAGAACTATTTTTTGACAAAACCAGTGCACCACATTTGTTAGTTTGTGTATAGCAATTGTGTATCTGCACCACAGAAATAGTGCAACACATATGTTAGCTTTTGTGATGCATTTCTCTGTCAAAAAGCCACATCTCTCTTCTTGCAACACATTTGTTGTATTTTGCACCGCATTTGTGGTGAGAAATCTAGCAAAAAACAGTAACCTGCCCTAGTATACATTAGCAATGCAACTGTGTCAATCATAATTGTCAGGTTGTGTAATGCATTTGTTGCATACTACACCACAATTGTTAGTTTATATCACATATTTTTCAAACAAATAAAACATAGAATATTTTTAGAATGGGCATAAACTTGACTTTCTTTTTACATAGAATATTAAATCAAAATAGAGTCACTTTCTTGCATTTTCCAGCAAACTTTCAGTTTTCCTAGGTTAAAACATTGTATCCTTAGTGTCATATCGAAGTCCTAGAGATCTCATCTTAACATCTTCAAATCAGAAAACCCAAGAAAATTTAGTGGTCAGGTCTAGTGTCACCTCCTAAAAAAATTCAAATCTCATTTTTATAAAATCCCATCAATAAAGTAGGAGGTTGACTCATTAGTCTAGTTAGAATTCAACTTTTTTATCAAACTACCATCATCATTTTGAGGTTTAGGATTTCCATTTGGTTACATTAGTCCATCCCAAAATTTGTCAAAGTAATCTCCAAGTTTAGGGTTACAAGTCAAAATATCTAAGGTCTTTTGCATTTGTAAAATCTCATCAAAAAATACCAAAAACATAGAGTAGCATCATATAGTTTGCATTCACCTTAAAATGTCAAAAATACAAAAAAATGTCAAATGTAACGCCCCGCCACGCAACCCTAGAGGAAGTTGCAAACAACTACTTAAACAGGCTAATTTTTTTTGTTTAAGTACAATTAATAAGCAAGTTCACTACCCATTGCCAACAACCTCTAAGGTTACGAGACAGAGGTTATATAGAACCTCAACAAAAAACATGAATTTAAACCATGTCAATTATTTAATTAATAAATAAAGCACATGCATTCCAAATAAGATAATTTACATCAAGCATAAAGATACTTACCATTTCATTAATCCATAATTAAATATTACAAATACATCTCTCATTCCCTGAATGAGGCAAATCCAAAAAATAAGATTACAAATACAACTTCCCACCTCGAAACAAATGAGGGGTAAAATAATATAGGATCAACTGAAATGAAATAAAGTAAGAACTGAAACTGAAACCCACAAGCTCTCCAACTGGAAATCTCGTCCACACAAACATGAAGGAAGAACCCAACGGATTTAGGTGCACGCCACCCAACCAAGTGGAACCCAAAGGCCCACCCCCTGTGTTAGGAGATAGTAATAAAGAATCCTAGCCAAGCACATCTACCTCTAGACACAGGCTAACACAAAACTGAACCAAACTGAAACAACCAATCACATGTACCACACAAGTACAACACAAGTACAACTCAAGCATGGTCACATTGCTTCCAGATATAAAGCAGATCAAGTATGATAAAAGAACCATACACATAATAATCGAATACCAACTATGGTCACACAATTCATCATAAGGGGCTGATGCAAGAAGTTGGGTCCACAAAAAGTTCAAAAAGTGGAAGTGTTTTTGTTGTTTTTCATAATTTGTCACACTTGGACTAAAAATTTGAGGCACTTACACAATGAATTTTTTTAAAAATCAGTAATATGAAATTTTGAATTTTGAATCTAGTTTCTAAATATGTAAATTATTCAAATACCCAAATTGTAGAAATTAAATTTTGATAGGTATCTATAAAAACGACTTTTTTAAAGTCCCTGTTTTTTTACCATACCATGCACGTGTACGGACACCACTTTTTGACCCAAATAAAAGTATTTTGCTAATTCCTTTTGAGGAAAGAGCGCTAACAACATGAAGATTGATGAGGAATTTTTTTGTAATTTTTTGTTGAATATTTTTTTTTTTATTAAATTTTTATTGGCCTTAATTGTTGTTTTTAAAAATCAACGTGTACGGACAACATAATTTGACCTAAACTAAACATTTTTTGAAACTTTTTTTTTTCATTCTGTAAAGAATTGTCTAAAGATTGATGTCATATAATTTTTTTTACAAGAAACTTCACAAAAAAAGGTTATTAAAAAACCAAAAAAGTCTGATATTTCATGTGTAAGGACTAGTTTGCTTTGAAATTAATTTAAAAATATCAAATATAATCCAATATTAATAAAAATTATATATTTGGAAACTAGAAATCGTGTTCTGTAATGGGTTTTAATTTTATAGATTGATTCAGAAAAAAAAATCCATCAACCATACTGTCAAAGATGGACATTCTTCTTCAATCTGCCTTAGTTTTTTAGTTGCAGGTCAAAGGCTAAGGCTCGGATTGCCAAGCCTTTCCCGAGCCTAAAACCAAGGCTGCAAGTGGGTTGGAGATTCAAGTTTTTAATAACGCGTATGCGTTTTTAAAAATGCGTACGCATTACAAAGCGCATATGCGCTTTTTATTTGTTTGATTATTTAAAAAAAAAATACTTTTTAGAAACGCGTACGCATTTTGAAACGCGTACGCGTTTTGAAAAGAAAAACGCGTACTCGTTTCTAAAAAAAAACACGTACGCGTTTCTAAAAAGTATTTTTTTAAAATAAATGACTTGTATGCACTCAAAAACGCGTATGCATTTTATAACGCGTACGCATTTTTTTATGCTCGGGTACCCAATGCATAACGCATATGCATTTTTTAATAACGCGTACGCGTTTTTAATAATGCATACGCATTTTCTGTGAGATTTTTTTTTTTGGCCGAAACTTCCCCTCTTCGTGGACCCAACTT
Organism: Sequoiadendron giganteum; assembly: GCA_007115665.2. NCBI lineage: Eukaryota > Viridiplantae > Streptophyta > Pinopsida > Cupressales > Cupressaceae > Sequoiadendron > Sequoiadendron giganteum. The sequence goes on along the minus strand of CM021101.1, from coordinate 562,833,795 downwards.
CTTGTACTTACCCCACTGCAGACCATCAAGATGGTGGCCTCAACCGGTCCCCGGCCCTCATACTTAATAATGCAAAAACAAAACCAACTGTTGTCCTAGACAGAGTGTCATCACATAGTTCGTCATGAGTTACCCACTGCGGATCGTCAAGATGGTGGCCTCAAACCGATCCCTGGCCCTCATACTTACTAATGCGGGATCAAATACCTTTTGTACAGACAAGATAGATGACCTTGCCAACCCAGGCCTTCCCACTCATCCCAAGTCTAAACAACCCCTTGTTTCTATGAGTGAGGCCAACTTATCTTGATTAGTGAGAAGTTACTCCTAATCTTTTAAGTATTGTTTTAGTTATCACTTGATTAAACAACTTCTGAAGGTTACCCAATCTTATCTCTTCCGGGCTCTAGCCCCTACGAAAGCCACTCTTCTATTTGACAACACACATACCATCCATTCACCAAGGGTACAAAGTGCAACAAACAAGGTATCACGACCACACCTTTCATAGGAGGTGGCATAAACTGAAACTCACTCCAACACTGGAGGCAACCAAACACATAACAAGGTCACTCCTTACAAGGAGACGTGGATCCCATAATCCACTCCTAAACCAAGGAGATACAAAACATCCCCGTTTGTGGAAATCGGGTAAACACTGACGAGACACCATGCACTACCCAAGGAACTCACAATAGGTTGACAAACATCACACGACAACCCACATAACTGAAAACCCCATCTGGAAGACTTATTAAACCCGACAGAACACATTTCCCCAAGGTGATAACAAAGACTCAGATTCAAACAAGCAATTAATCAAGAATTAACCTACTTCGAATTTCCTAAATCCAATTCTTTTGATAAAATTTCATAGATTATTGCCATAATAAAATTAATATAATAATATCTCTTCCAGACATAAGCATAAATTTGAATCAAATATTCAAATCTTTAATTGCTTGTAATTAAAATAAAATAAACATTTAGTACTTTATTGCCTTAATGCAACAGAATAGAATAACGACTCCATTGGACAAGGATGAGATTTGAATCCAATATCACATACTCTAACTGATTTTAATAAATATAAAATAATAATTTATTTCCACCATTCAGAAAATAGCGTTTTAGAGTCATTATATCTCATTTGCAAATTAAAATAATTTAAAGTCAACTAGTCTCGATATAAAAACTTAATACCTTCAAATCTAATATTTATCTTTTTCAATACAAATTTTCTACAAAAATTTCATCAATTCGACTAAAAGCACAACATTTAAATTTGACTCCATTATAGTAAATCATGATATTAAATCAAATTATCTACTCAATACTATAATATATGTATATTTTAAAACTATACATATTTCATCAATTAAATCCTATATATAATAAAATTTTATATTATATAATAAAATATTAAACATTAATATATATTTTATCATTTTTAATATATATTAATATTTAATATAATATTAAAATATTAAACATATTTTATTTATTTCTTTGATTTTTCTTTTTATATAAAAACCCAAAAGTATGCCTTGAGTTGCGTGTCTCTTTTAGGGTTGGTCGCGCTTAGGGCTGGCGTTTCTTTTGGAGTGGGCGGTCGTAGTTTTTCCATGGCCGCACAAATCTGTTACAGTGGGCGGGGCGGCTTATGGTGGGGCGGTTGGCTCCCACTGGGCGGTCGATTGTGTAAACACAACCGACCTCCCCACAGTGGTGGGTGCGGCTGTGTAAACATAGTCGAACCCACCACTGTGGGTGGCGGTTGTGTTTCCACAGTCGTCCCACCATAGTGGGCGGAGCCAATCGCGGCAAGGGTTTGTGGGGTCGCACTGGGCGCGGCTCCCCCCACGCGCCTCCCATGGGGGTGCGATGGGGGTGAGCCCCCAGCCCCCCAACAATAACATTTTTATTTTTTTTATTTTTTTTTTGAAAAATTTCCTGCGGATTTTTCCCCCAATACAAAAATCCGATTTCATTTAATAAAAACAGGGTTTTTTATTCTGCAACCCAAAATACTATGAAATAAATAAATATATATATATATATATTTATTTATTTATTTATTTATTTATATATTCACAAGGAAACTATATAAATAATTGAGGAAATAAAAATCTAAAAGACCATTTTTAGTCAAAACCCCATTGATTTTCTTGAAGAAATATTTTTTTTTTAAAGAGATTTTTGCAAACAAACTCAAATTTCAACATGGGTTTTCTATTTTCTATTTTTTTTTAACATAATTCATTTGAGTTTCCAACCAATGAGTTTTGCAAACAACAATTTCAAAAAACATTAACCTTTTTAAATTCAATAACAATTAAATAATATGAACCTGGTATGCAAGGGTTTGAGAAGATCTTGATAGTGCCTTGATTTCCACTTCAACTCTTCAGATTCCTTAAGCTTCAATCCAGAAACTGACAAAATCCAACAATTCCTCTTCTTTCTATTTCAAACTTTTTCAAAATTTTCATGATCCAAAATTGTGAAGAGAAATTCAATAATAATGAAATTCCAAAAATATCTCCAAAATATCAGTGCAACCACCCTCATCAATTTCAGAAAATAGAAATAGAAAATATCTTCCTCTTTCAATTTTGAATTCAAATTTTCTAATTTGACCTTTAAATCATTTTTCTTATTTTTCAATTTCAACAAAATATCCAATAAGTTCCAAAATGAATTGTTTAATTCAAATTAATTAATTTAATTAATTCAATAAAATAAATCTAATCCAAGATTAAATTACTTTATTAATTAAATTAAAGTAATTAATAACTTTAAATAGCATTTTCCACATTATAACTAGATTAATTTAATCAACAACTTTAAACACATAAAACAATTAATTAGCATTTTCTAACTTGAAATTAAATAACGAAGAGAGGGAACAATATTTAAAGCAACACAACCGACAACACCTGACGACACACTAGGACTAGGGTGATGACTTGGCACAAAAAACCTAGCTACTATCTCCCAATCGAATACCATTGGGCATTGAACACGCTCCAACCTGTGAACCCAGGTGGAGTCAATGTCCTGTACTTGTCAACCTGAAAAATCAAGTAAACAACAACATATAATATAAACAGCATACAATACACACCGTGAAGAGGAAATCACGGGATCGCAGGGCGCTTGCAAGCGAGTGATGTGATACCGTCCCCTTCACCAATACAATGCAACTAACTGACAATTCTAACATATTAATATAGTCCAAAGCATAAGCATCATTAATTCAAATATCCATTTATGTTAATTCAAAACATGCCATAAAGATAACATCATATTAAAATACCATCACATCAAAAGATAACATTAACGTCGCTTTATAGATAGCGAACAAATAGAATTCGAGTACCATAGTCAAGGTACTAATAGAAAATACAACATAAAAGGGCAGAACACCGTTCGATCAAAAGGACAAAATGGAGGGGTATTACATCAAATATCTAGAAAAACTAAAAATCAAAACAAAATATTTTTATGGAACTGTCACACATTCTCAAGGAAAATGCAAAGAGATGGATTCAACATCTCATCATACGTACAACCCTACAAGTGACATGCACTTTGGGGAAAACCCTAGTGATCAAGAAAATTCAAAGTCTCGAACTCTACCTCCATTTGATAATTATACTTTACACGAAGTATATCAAGGACTTACAACTGAAGAAATAGAAAATGTGTTACAAGATCCTAGGATCTTGAGAATCATAGATGAACTGGTATCAACAAATCCTAACAAATATTTCTTCCAACTTGCACAAAATAGAGCAAGTTTTCTCACTAACTTTGATGTATCCACAATCATGGAGAAAGCTCTGAGAACGATGTCACAAGAACAAGGTTTCATTAATCAAATACCACCAAAACCTACCATATCATCACAACAGTTGAACACGGGCTTGTCACCTACTCAAACGTCACATTTTATATCAACTGTGAATATCCCACCAACACCTATATTTGACAAACCAACCACTAATGCATTGCAATCCACTCCATCTCAATCCACAAAACCAAACAATAAAACCTCATTTGTCGATGATCTCTTAGGAAGTATACTAAGGAATGCTCAACTTCAACGTGAAAACAAATTTAGGAAATCCCATCATATGGCTAATCCTACATCATCCAACCCTCTTCCACCATCATGCCCTCCATCACCTATCAAGATAACTCAAGATATCCATCTCAAAGATCCCAACACATCCAATAATTACATTGACAATATGTGTAGCTCACGTGATGAGAAATTAGACATGTATCAAGATAATTTTTCAAAGCAAGATCAAGCCCAGTTATCTATGTCTAACAATTACCATAACATTTCCACCTCATTTGACTTCATGATAGGATATATTGAAGAAGCATGCCCAGAAGAAGCCTCCATATCTCCTTCCATTCATTCATCATTAGAACCTTTGCAACAACAACCTACATCATCCCCATCAACTAAAGCATCCACAAATATCACCTTCTAGGATTTTCCCCAAGGGATATCCATGATAGATAATCCAATGTCTGATACAGATTTAATCCATAATTATAAAATCTAGACCAAATACCATCGTTTATCCCATCCATCCTGTCACCCACTCTAGATATTCCTACTCAAATTCCATTACCATCATCCAACATATTGTAGCCATCCAAGATCCCCTTATTCATGCCACATTGTCAAAGCTCGGTCTATGTCAAGAACACAATCCAAAGCATCAAGAAGAAGTCCCTGAAACTAATCAAGATCAAGATTTTTAAATCCTATAATCTCATCCTATCCTTGATCAAGATCCCATTATTCCTTTCCATGTCATTCATGATCCGAAAATTAACATTGAATCCATCCATATTCCAATCACCTCTACTTCTAGATATGAGACACTTCCTTCCACTAGACACATATATGATCTTCCTCCAGAACAAGAGTCTCCTACTCTATACATATTTTAAAATGATCAAGCTATAGCCGAATTCATAGGACTCTATAGTGACATTTCAAAAGATGACCATGAAGAAGGTTTTTACATCGACTTTGAAGCACCGGTATCTTTTGAAGAAACATCAAAATCTAATATTTCACAAAATCAGGTTGAAGAAATTGATCAGGAATCTATCCCACTATACAAATATAAAATTGACCTAACACTTATCACACACCATAAATGACATTCTTGCATCATCAACATCATTATCACCTAATATCACTACATTTTACATCAAATACATCAAAAACCCTAATTTCCTCTATTAATTGAATAATATTACATTATTTAATTAATTCACTTTTTCACCATTTTCGACCAATTAAATAAATTTCATTTATTTAATATAGTCCTAATCTAACTTTATTTCTCTTGATTAATTAATAACATCAATAATTTAAGTATGTCACTAATTTACCCTATTCCCCTAAATCAATTGAATTATTAAAACAATAATTTAACTGTCACTTTCCCCTAAATTTGAATAATTGAATTAATTATTCAAAAACATCATCAAAAATCAAATCAAACAAATACCACTTTGTTTGCAAAATTCAAACTTGATTTGCACGTTCAACTCAAAAAGGATTAATTAATTAAATCAATAAATTAATTATCCTCACCCACTTTTATGATTGAATAAATTACGAACGACCGATTGCTCACTCTGATTGGCTAACTGGTCCATCTATTTCCTAATAGATCAATCTATTCTTCAATCCCATAGATTATTCAATCTATTTCCTCAATCCCACTGAACACTCAAAATGATTTCTTCAATCACACCGATTACGTAATCAATTTGCACTAATTATTCATGTCTATTTCCTCTCAACATCTTTCAACCATCGATCAAGATATTGTACTATGTGATCTTGAGTGTCCATTTCGAAACACAAATTATATTTAACAAACCTCTTTCCTCTCAAAATAGGATCGAAGAATCAACCTATTTTACACAATGAAGTAATGTCAATTTCTTTATCGACATTGGACAAAGCTTCAACACACATCTTCGATCAACACACGCACGTTCTTCAAGATTTTGCATGCAACAATGGAGACTTCACATTGATACGAACAACCCAACATCTTCACAGACACACTCCAACAAGGGATGGTAAAACTACTTTTTCTTTTAATTCAATTTTTATTGTTCTTTCAATTCCATTCTTCAATTCATTAATTTGTTGTTTCATTTCATGAGTAATGGGAATGAATCATTAGCATTTTTTTATTTAGATTAGTTTCTATTCACTTAATTTGATTGCATTCGCATGATCTTGATTTCCCCCTTACACACCCATATATCAATGAAGCACTATTATCCTATCAACTCATATCACTCACTTTTATTAAAGAAAGTCATCTTACTAATGATAGGACAACAACTATTGATGATTCCCAAGAATATAAAGAAGAGTCAGCATCTTGTTATCAAAACAATAAATATACTATTGCAAACAAGATCTGTCAAAGAATGCAATATAAAGGAAAAGGATTAGGCCTACATGAACAGAGTGTTCTGGAACCAGTACAATTTTTTGATCATCCTAAATATCAAGGACTTGGTTATTCATCAATCCATAAATATAAGAATGTTAGTGGTACCTCCATGATTCCAGGGGCAATTACATCCAATGCAAATATTGAGATAGGTGTTATAAACAGTCCTTATCATAAGATTGTTGCCAACACTCCTCCAATTCACATCATAGATCATCATTCCTTAATTATTCCATCCACTAATTGGGACCAACAAAATAAAAATCCTTACAAAGAAAAATATCAAAGTCAAGCTTTTCAAGCTAATAAATCCAAAAATCAAACTAGACACATATAGTTAAAATGGATCTCAAAGAAAATTGGATCATGTAAAGCATTCGATCAACATCCAAATCCAAATCCAATATTCAATGAAACTATTGAGACACATCAAAAAGGCCTTCAAACTATCAAAAGTGCCCACCTCCTTCAAAGCAAACTTTGTTGAACACCCAGAATACTGAGAGGGGGGTGAATTAGTATTCTCTGAAACCACTTAAAAATTTAAGCATTCATTCCACACATCATATTCAATTTGTAGTAAGGAAAAAAACCATCAAAGCATATAACACATGAACACCAAATTTTTATGTGGAAAATCTAGAAAGGGAAAAACCACGATGAGGATTAGCTCACAATATATTATAACTAGTCATAACATATTACAGAAAGGCTCACTATTTGGTGGACTCACTATCTAGAGAATAAGAGAAATAGAGAGAATGGCTCATTTCCAGGAAAGATGGTTGGCTCACTGCCAAGATTTAACTGCTAAAATTGCATCTACAATATGCAAGAAATACAGTTCCATTGAAGCTCAAAATACTGAATCAGCACACTTCATACTACACAACTTCCACACTTTTCTCTATTTCGCATTCACATGCTCTGCTTAGGAATTCATATCATACATTTTCTACACTACACACACATCACATACCTCCACCACAACACCAAAAATTATCTTACATATATACCCATTACATTCACAATCACCTACAACATCAATTAGGTCAGCCTAATTAGATGTATCATGCAAAACAATAACTTATCAGCTCAAGATCAAAAATACATGCTTTGTGCCTTAATTCAAAACTTGTAGCACATCCAAATAGGTCAACATGGACCTATAATAGCTCCCAGATAACCAATTGACACTTCCTTTAACTCTGCACGACCCCAAACATATTAGGTCAACACCACTAGTGAGACAACACCAAAATACACCAACTAATTATCCACAAACTAACATGCGGACCTCAAAAACACATGCCACTTAGACTACACACCCTTCTGAAATCTGTAAACACTCCCTCAAATCCACATAACCAAATATTCTTATGTGATGAAATACAGACCAATCCAAACATGTACTCTACACTGGTAAAACTGTCACTGCCAAACCCAATATAATATCAAACATAACTTTTGCACAAAATGACATAAAGACATTAAACTTTGGATTTAAGGTCCTAAAAAATGTACCAAAATTTTCTTAGAACCATAGACATAAATACCTCAAGATGAAATAATTTGTACCAAAAAATTGATTCTTTGTACACTAAAAACTATGTTCTGACACTTATTCAAATAATCAATCCATTTGTTCTTCACCGAAGTAAAAGATCTATATCTCTATGCTGAAATACCATCAAATCAATCACTTAAGATTCATCAACCAACTATACATCAATATTCATATCAAACCATAATTTTGGCATCAATGAAAACACCGTATAAGCTCATGCACATGTTACCGACGGCCATATCAATGACAATCTCCTCAAACTTCCAACAAATTTCAATACCAACACACAAGGTGTATAAAAAAGTTGGTCCCAAACATAATCACTAAAATCTCGCATCCACCCTCCATCATCCACCATACAAAGTTTGGAGGGTAAAAATCCTACATCCAAACTACCAAATAGTTCATCCACGTCTTATATCCTCCACCCGAATCCAATATCCCACCTAAATTCTAAAAATCCCAAATCCCACATTCATCGTGTCTTGGGAGCAACACTTTATCATAAGGACTCTAATGGCACTCTATCGTGCTATGTGCATTTATATAAGGCCAAATCTTGTATCAAATATTATCACAGTAACATTCATGGGCTCTTTATGTAACAACCCCCATGTTCTACTCAGTAAAAATTCCAAATATTTCACGTTAAGTAAATATTCTATGATGCCATGACATAGAAATAAAAAAATTATTTCCGTAATGTAAATTACATGCATAATTGAGGTAAGACTATTCCAAACTTCCATTTCATTCCATTGTAATTTCACAAGTCTTTTGATAACATTAATTTCATATTGAATAAACTCAAGTTGGTCATTCAAGATTACATCCTTCCATATAAATGGGTACATGATACATACATAGCTCTTATGAGCTTCATCTAGCAATAGATATACAAATTGATCATGATGTCATCGCAATGGTAAATACCTTTTGGATGTCCACACTCTTTGGTGCACACACTCTAGTTGTCCCCAATGCTAGCGCAAACATATGTAAACCTCAGCCATCATCTGATGAGGAGAAGCATTACTCAAGTGCTTTTCTTCCAACCACAGACTCAAATGCGGTCCCCCACACATCTATCAATTGACAGATGGCCCTTCCATTTGACGAAGATATTGGTTGGAAAACCCCATAATAATAGCCTATCTGAGCTTAGTGTTGTGTCCTACATGACTAGAACTTGTAAACCTATAATCTAGGACTAGCATGCATTTAAATGGATCACAGTGAACTGACAATGTAAACAGTGGCTACTTACACTAATTTGGCCAAAGTATTCTCACCCAGTACTTTGAGTGATAGTCTCCCTATTCACATACACTTCTAAAGCTCGATTTGGATCATGATCATTCATATACTATGCTTAGGTAATTTCCTTTCTTAGGTAATCCCTAACCTCAAAAATAATCTATTCCCCTTTCCCAAAACACTATGATATCTTATGGATATCCCCATCCTTGGTATAACATGAGAGCTTTCCTAGTGCATGAATTAACTTTACATGGACAAGCTATTCACTACAAAATACAATCTAGTCCCAAGTATAACTTTATAATCTAGAGTATAGCTATATAAGCTTCTTCTATTCATAGATTAAATATTCATAAATAACCAACTACAATCAATAATATATCATATTAGTAAGTGGTTCTCATCAAGAGAATAGCCACGTCAATAATTGACCTCAATCAAAGAATCATCATAGCAATAGATGCTTCCATTCGAGAGTGTATCCCCTTAGTAAAAAGAGTTATTCAAAGTATAATATTGTCAACAAAGTGACTTCATCTCAAGAGTGTAAAGCAACTAATCAAGTAGCAACTCTAACTCTATAGGTAATCCCACCTATGTCTCATTTTATATAGTATCTCATAAACTCAAGTGATTTACTTATTCACATAGGTGAGTCTTAACCTTGATATATCCTAATCATAGGATAAAACATCATTCAATGACTAGTCTGTTCATATTGGTTAATCTAAACCTATATGTAGGGTAATCCAAACTTACAGGTTTCAATGATATTCAAGTAATTTTATCAGCCCATTAGGTAATTCTTAACCTATGGTATCCTCAAATAAACTACTCAAATCATTAGGTTATTCCAAATATAGGATTTCATTTGAGAGTGACGTATGACCAAGTGATCATACAAGTACAAATTAACAATGACATCCTATAATTTCTCCCAAACTGTTGATGTTCAACTAAACCTTATCATTCCTAAGGTTTCCTAACATCATAATCCAATATGTTTCACATTATAAATAACCCTTAAGCTATTCTTGTTTCATCATTCCTAGTACATAATACCAATGAGAAACAAACACTCCAATTATGGAGTAAATACAAGCACTTTCACAGAAAAGCATAAAACAACTTCTTTTTCCTTTCCAAAGCAAATGTTATGACTTCCTAATGCAAGTATTCCCAATTAAACATACAAGACACAATCTTTTATAAATATAAATAAAAGAGGATTAGTTCCCCATGCCTGTATACGCTCAATCCAATCAACTGTTTTGTTGTGCAGCCTTCCAACAGCAACTCACTAGCGTCACTTAATTCTCCCAAATCAATACTTCACTATAACTTCTCTCTCAAGATGGAAATATGAACTCTTAAAGTAATTCTCACACTATAACTCTCAGCTCACAAATTAAACAACTCTCATAAAATATGCAACAGTATAAGTTTGCAAAAGAATGTGTTCCAAATAAGAGAGCTTGCCTCTCTATTTATACAGCAAAAAGATCTATTCTAGCCTACAAAATAGGTATGGAAAATGACAGCTTAATACATGCAAGTCAACTCACTTCACTTATCTTAAAAGGTGGCATAAAACTAAACAAAAACTCAACATAAGAAGTTATAGGTTGACCCATTTATTTGATAGCAGCAAGAGACACTCAATTGTGCTCATGTTAAAATGATGGCAATCAAATTGTTTCCAAATTGGACTTCTATAGGAAATATAACTTCATACTCTAGCGCCAAGTATGCAAGCATTCTCCCTATTTTTTTAGTGTGGCTTTACTCATTGAAACAGTCTATAGTCACAATGCAACACATGCTCAATTTTGACTAACTCTAATCTTTGCAGAAAAGAGAAGAGTAAAGAGTCATTTGGCACATAAATGATACTTTGACCAATTCCTTGTATTGTTGCATGTGTTTCCTATTCTCATGCATTTCGCTTTATTTTTCAATTGGTATATATTTCATCGCTTTATATAATAGCATTCAATGTTGAGTAATTTAATGTTTAATAATTCCAAAATGCATTATCCATAGTATCGACTATGGTTCATTATCCATATCGACCATATTGTTGCACACTACATAGCATGTAATTTGACCTTTATTCATTGCCAATATATTATATTTGGCCTTTAAATGCTTTATATATGTTATATACAAATCGGCCTTCATCGGTTCATGCGCTCACAATATATATGTGTATTAGCTTCCCTTTGTTTCCTCACATGGCTGCGTTGAATGAAAGTAATGGCATTCAATGCGTTATGTAATCCTCCTCACAAATGCTTCATGTGCAACCACTTTAGGCTTTAGATTATATACTTTAAAGCTCATAGTGTTTCTCATAAGCTATGTGCCCAACATAGTATGACATTCAAATCTATTTAAAGGATTTAGTCAAGGCTCTTTAAAGCTATGCACTTCATTGAAAATTCAACACTATAATATGAAGTTCCCTATTACTAATTTCATCAATACAAAATATATATATATATATTTATATATATACATATTTTCCATATCATGAATTCTAGTATATATATATATATATATATTCTTTTACCATAACCTTGTATATAATATTACATATATATATATATATATATATATATATATATATATATATACATTTTATACTCCTCTATACACTTTTATATATATAGTTTTATATGTGTTATCACATGATATGATATTAAATCATATCCACATATATTTTTATATATTTCATAGTATAACATATATCAACAAATATATGTACATTATGCTAATATATACGTTCAAGGTATATCATATATTAATATATATACTTTTTTATGTATTTATTATCAAATACATACATGCACACCTATATATACCAATATATTAGCATTATCTAATATTTATAATATTAGACACATACGTATTCTTCTTCGTCGATAAGTAGATACAAAGTGTGTAGGTATATGAATATATCATAAATGTGCAACCAATACTCCTATGCATATTATATAGTTGTATGCATAAGTTTCCATTCAACATATATACATCTAATGTATATATTCTTATCAATGTAGATACATACATACACTCACAAGGAAGGTCTCACTCATATCAAAGAGACTCAACCAAATTATGAACAATCAAGCACATAGAACATAAGTAAGAACTCATAAGTTTCAAACATATAAACATCACCCAAGAATGCATTCAATAGTAATCAAGACCCTTACTAATGCAAACACATCATGCTAAAGGATGACTTACCAATTCCCAATACTATGAATAGACTTAACCATTTTATTGTGAGTGTGTTTGTGTAAACTCGGATAGGTTTCATATAGGGTTATCCGACCAATCACTTCTCCTGAGTGATACTTCCCCTCCACCTAGAGGATTGAAACTCTCCCTGCAACCAACTTAGCAAATTCGCAATGGTAGTTAGACATTCATAATAAATCCATATGCATCATAAAACTTAAGCATATTCATAGAGCAATGTATGTTCTTCATCAATGTAAACATAACTACTCTTTTAAAGAATTTATCAACACTTTCACACAATACCTATTTTAGTATTCCATTCATTTAGAAAACATATCAAAATCATGATTGTATTTACCATCCTATTTACCCATGAAGGTAAAAGTAAATCAATAATAATAAGACGGGGTGTGACATACTTCCCCCTTTGTGAATCATTGTCCCCAATGATTTAGAATGATTTATCATATAGATAAGTCAAATAAGGGTTTTACTTACCTTTTCCAATTCATGTAGAAATTATAAAATAATCTTCCCTCGTAACTTCACTCCTTGCAATCTCGCCCTTCCTGGCCCTTGCATCGAGTGTCCTTGCTAATGCATAGGGAGAACTTGTGTGCCTTACACATACTTTCTCTTTCAAACAACTTTGTACTTTATAATCTTATTACCTTGTATGTACATCCTACATACAATAATCATTTTATACCACATGACACCTATGACATAGTAACTAAAAAACATGTGTTTTCATTGGCTAATGAGTTTATATTTAGTGTAATCCAAATAAAAAAGGAATGTTGGTGCATTGTACACTACACCGTGGGCCCTTCCTTTTATTTTGTATTTACACCTTGGACAACTCATAAGTCAAGACTGTCCATCACCTACTTATCTATTTTCCTTAATCATAAAATTAATGCTCTTAACCATTGTCCATATTGCTCTTGGACACCTATCAATTCCAAACATAATGATACTAATTTATATTTCAAGATTTGTATCAACAAGGTTTCTTTAATCATTTTGATCTAGTATTCCTTTTTGACAAGCTTTCTAGTCTAATATTAACCCTATTTCTTAGTCTATTTCAGTCTAATAGAGTTTTCAACCTTCATTTCCATATATAGATCAAACCTCAATGTTAGAAGTTTATAGTTATTCTAAAAATCTTTTAATATTTGGTTTATTACTTTTGCCTATTCGGCTACAATAATATATTGAGCATTCGTTCAATTGAATGTTTCACAATATGATCATGGTTTACACAACCTTAACATTATTTTCTCTTTCAAAACTAAGATTACCTTCTCAGGAATACTAAGAAACTACTTCACACAATATATTTATTATGACCGATATCCCATAAATCAAATTTCCAATCAGCGTTGGTTACCTTGGCGAGTTTGTTCACCATAACATTATGTCAATTATACCGACATAGATAGATTAAACTATCTTGTGTTCTAATACTCCTCCTCTGGAATCGCAAGAGAGTATACATGTCCTGCCATTGATGACATCTTGTCCTCATTTCCTAGCACATTGGACAATAACTTGCTACATACTTTGCAACATCTTACTCCATCTTTTCCATATTTTAGTGATTCCTCATCCGACAAATAAATTTTTCATTCCAATGTCCTAACTACGAAATCAATTTACACATTTCATTCCTTAATCTTCCAAAATTTTGGGTACATAGGTTCTTTTGCATCCCTTAATAGTCTATTTCAACTAAGTGAAAACCTGTTTCATGGACTCATGCCACATAAGTGTAATGGTTGGACACTTTGCAGAGATAAATATCCTCCATCTTAGAATATTCATACCTTAGATTTCTTTTGTCTTTAAATCATTTCCAAAATTATATCCATTTTTTAGCTCAATCTATCTTTCTCGATGAGCACCAATACTAATTTTGAGTAATAATCCTTGTTTAATCCTATTGGTTGCTAAAATATATCAAATTTAATGGCATACCCAATTACCAAGCATGAACGTTTCCTTAATAACTCCAAATCATGAGTAATTTAGAGCTTTCCTTACCTATTCCTTAGGCCATGATCTTCCCTTTTATGATCGAGTAATCTAACTATCCTTTTCTAAGGAATCAATGATAATGTCATTTGATCTTCCAATCAAACATATAAAGTATTGAGTGATAATATTATTTTCTCATTGATCATGATCCTTGACCTCTTCATTATCTTTCAATAATTCAAATACTTTATTCTTGTGGTCATGAAATATATGACTTAGTTGACATCATGACTTACAAAGAAGTCAAAAGTTCCTCCAAATCGAAAATATATTTATAATTTTCATTGGGTGGGGTACTTTATCCAATTCAATCCACTCTCTTTCTTCCCCCCTTAGTGTTTCCACGACATTCTATTAACTCAAAGTTAAACTCCTTGCAAACATTTGCTTTCTCGGAATGATTCTTCATGCCTTGTTGTTGGCTTTCTATTGCCTTTTTCTTCCCTCCATGGCATGTCTTGAATATAATCTTTCCAAATTTAGATTCATCATTGATCTCTACTCTCATGGATTCAAAATTTTGGATCGTCAATAAAGAGATCTATTGAATAATTAGAAAATTTACAAGCTAAGAGGCTCTCTAATATTTCAATTCTCTTTTCCATGTAAACCAATTTCCTTCTTGTGGAGAAATTTCCATATGCACAAAGAATCTTTTGTTGATGTGTCCTCAACTTAGAATGTTGTTCCCTTTCTAATTCTCTTGATTTTGACACATAGTGTCATTTTGTATCCCATTTCTTTTTGGAACCCCTAAACATGAGTTTATTTTCGTTGACAAGTTGGTGTGATAAATCTACACTTTTACCAAACTTAGCACTAACCAAACTTTTTTTTTTATTAAGGGTAAAACAAGTTTTAATGGGGCCTTGAAACCCAATACATACAGTTTTGAAGGGATCTAAAACCCTATCCAAAGCAAGCAAGCAAGCTACAAATAGAAAAAAATTAAAAAATCATTGACAGCCAAACAATAGCAACCATCAAATATCAGCAAGACAATACAGGCTGCAAATAGCTAAAGAGAAGATTAGGGACCTTAAACCCTAACATCTAGGTTTTGATGATAGAAACCACCTGAACTAGTTAGGCAACAATTCAGCTAGGTTGCAGAAAACCATATGCTCAGTAACAAAAATACTAAGCCCAACAAATCTAGACTTCCCACCTCAATAGGGAAGCTAGAGAGAACAACAAAACACTGATAACCATCCACCTCCTTGTAGCTCCATCACACATGAAAATCTAACCCATTATCCTCCTCAATAGGAGAGGGCTCCCCTCTAATGGAGAGGAAGAATAAGAAATCCTTACCACCAAATCCCACCCTCTCCTACACACACGAGTTCCACCTCAATAGAAACAAGAAGTACAAAAGAGAACTTCCCGCCAAGCCTAAAACAACCAACTCTGCCTCTAAAGGGGAGGGCTCCACCTCAGAAGGAACAGTCTTCACCTCCATAGAAGATACCATCTATAGAACCTAGAAGAAAGAAAAAACTTCGATAGAAAAGAAATTCACATCCTCCGGCTTTGGCCTGGTAAGATACTGAAGCTTGAAAGAAGAAACAGCCATCAACATTAAACACAACCATGATTGAGCCTTAACAATGAACCATTGTAAAATCTTAATAGCAATAACATCAACTTTCTTAAGAAGCAAAATTCTGGCCACTAGTAAGCCAGTACTAATCAAAACATAGATCATTAACTAAAAAATGCAGAAAGCCTTCTGCAAATAAACAATAATTCCCCCTTTTTTCCTCATAAGCTTCATAACCACAAAGGAGTCCACAACAACTTCCATAAACCATAGAGAATACTGGGTTAACAGAGAACCCAATAGCTAGTCATTGGCAAAGCAGTCAAAAAACAAAAGCCTGCAATCCATGAAATGTTGCAAAGAGAGCCCAAGAGGGAAAGGGGAAATAGTGTAAAGAAGAGTTAGAGAAAAAGATAGAACAAGAAGCATACCATCCACCCCAACACATCAGTTAGAGCTAAAAATAGACCATTCCAATGAAAAAACCCCCTGTAAGGGACCCAAAGCACACATCAACAAGGCTTTCTCGCAACCCAAAAGCAGCCCAAGCAACTAACAGAATGTGAGGAAGAAAACTAGCAACATCAACACCGCCAACCACACCCTAGCACCACAGAGAATCCAACAGCCAGACATGGACAAAGCAATAGAAGCCCATAGCCTATCATCCGCGACATGCAACAAAGAAATCCTAGGGGAAAAGGGGAACAAAGTAGAGAAAAATCAATGAAAATTCCAACACAAGAAGTACCCCATCCATGCCAACACATTGATCAGAGCTCAAGATAAACCATTCCACCAAAAAAAACCCTCAAAAAGGGCCCAAAGAACCCACCAACAAGGCTAATCTGTAGCCCAAAAGAAGCACAAGCATCCAAAAAAATGTGAGGAAGCCAAATAGAAACCCCACCCAAGCAACCAGTTGCAACCCAGCAAAAAAAAAGCAATCAAAACCCATAAGCCAGCAAACTACAACAAGAAACAGAAAAATCCTAGGCTGGCAAGGGGAAATGTAGAGAAGAGTCAGGGACTAGTCCAAAACAAGAAGCTCACCATATGCCCCAACACGCCGGTCAAAGCTAAAGATAGACCAAACCAGTGGAAAAACCCCTGTAAGGATCCCAAAGCACACACCAACAAGGCTTTCCCACAACCCAAAAGCAACAGAAGTGGTCAACAAAAAGTGGAAAAGCAAACCAACAGCACCATCCATGCAACCGATCGCAACCCAAAAACCCAACCGCCTGTGAATGACAAAGTAGTTGAGAACCAGAAGCCAGCCATCCACGTCATCATTTGGATTAGACTCTCCAGCTCCCTCTCCCTTCAAATAATTCAAACCCCCACT
This sequence comes from Sequoiadendron giganteum, assembly GCA_007115665.2. NCBI lineage: Eukaryota > Viridiplantae > Streptophyta > Pinopsida > Cupressales > Cupressaceae > Sequoiadendron > Sequoiadendron giganteum. Next base: position 562,816,270 of record CM021101.1, on the reverse strand, counting down.
CCCACCACTCTTCCCACTCTCCATGTCCAAGCAATTTTCCAATTGAATGATAATATCCAAAATTTTGTTAATTTGATTTACCTTTTTTAGGTTTATTTCTTACAATCACCTATCCAAGTGACTTTGTTCCAAAAACCTAGTAACTTTATCTTTTCATAACCTTAACCACTCTCAAGTTGCTTGTTTTATTTTTCTTATTGTCAATCAGAACTCTAAATTGACCTTACCAATTTTGGTTAGTGGAACCATGTCCACTTCATTGATTGCTTCTTTTCTAACCATTTTGGTCTCTTCCCTTATTTCTAAGGTACTAACTCTTCTTGCAAGATCTTGGCCTTGCAAAAAAAATAGATTCTTGTCAATAGTTCTCCAACTTCTTGGATACCTTCTTCATTGACTATCTAGTTCATTTGAAGTTTCCAATTTATGTCAATAATACATACTCATAGATTCGTAGTATTCGTACTAAATCAAAAAATCCTTGACTCTTTACAAGTATAGGTCACTTCCAAGAAGGGGTTATTTCAATTCTTCCTATCCCTTTAGAGTCATTTAACTATTTTTTTGGGTGAAGGTTCATATTGATTATCCTTCATTACCTTCCTACCTAACCTGATTGCATAATCTTTTGTCATTCAAGGGGGATTTCATAATGAGTTGTTCGTTTAGGAGTTTTCAACTCCAGGGACGACTCTTATCTTGTCCCAATCTTAAACAAGTTTACAGGAATCTCTTATTCCTTTTCATTTCCCTTATTCTTTTCTCTTGCCATCTTGGCATGAGAACTTTTCAACCATTATCTTCTTATAAGGTTTATGCATTGTTTGTGTAATGAGTTCATAGGCTATAGAGTTGAACCCGGTAGCTCTGATACCACATGTAACAACCCCAATGTTCTAATCAGTAAAAATTCCAAATATTTCACGTTAAGTGAATATTCTATGATGTCATGACATAGCAATAAAAAAAATTCTTTCCATAATGTAAATTACATGCACAATTGAGGTAACACTATTTCCAAACTTCCATTGCATTCCATTGTAATTTCACAAATATTTTGATAGCATTGATTTCAGATTGAATAAACTCAAGTTGGTCATACAAGATTACATCCTTCCATATAAATGGGTACATGATACATACATAGCTCTTTTGAGCTTCATCTAGAAACAGATATACAAACTGATATCGATGTCACTGTAATGGTGCATACCTTCTGGATGTCCTCTCTCTTCATTGCACACACTCTATTTGTATCCAAAGTTGGCGCAAACATCAGCAAACCTCGATCGCCATCTGATGAGGAGAAGCATTACTCAAGTCCTTTTCTGCCAACTACGAAGTCAAATGCGGTCCCCTGCACATCTATCAACTGACAGATGGCCCTTCCCTTTGATGAAGAAATTGGCTGGTAAACTCCATAACAATCTGACCTTAGTGTTGTGTCCTACATGACTAGAACTTGTAAACCCACAATCTAGGACTAGCATGCACTTAAATGGGTCATAATTAACTAATAGTGTAAATAGTGGCTACTTACACTACTTTGGCCAAAGTATTCTCACCTACTACTTCAAGTGATAGTCTCCCTATTCACATACACTTCTATAGCTTGGTTTGGATCATGACCTTTCATATACTATGCTTAGGTAATTTATTTCTTAGGTAATCCCTAGCCTTAGAAATAACCTATTCCCCTTTCCCAAAACACTATGATATCTTATGGATATTCCCATCCTTGGTATAACATAAGCACTTTCCTAGTCCACGAATTAACTTTACATAGACAAGCTATTCACTACAAAATACAATCTAGTCCCAAGTATAACTTTATAATCTAGAGTATAGCTATATAAGCTTCTTCTATTCATAGATTAAATATTCATAAATAACCGACTCCAATCAATAATACATCACATTAATAAGTGGTTCTCATCAAAAGAATAGCCACATCAGTGATTGACCTCAATCAAAGAATAATCATAGCAATAGATTCTTCCATTCGAGAGTGTATCCCCTTAGTAAAAATAGATTTAAAGTAGAATCTTTTCAACAAAGTGACTTCATCTCAAGAGTGTAAAGCAACTAATCAAGTAGCAACTCTAACGCTATAGGTAATCCCACCTATGTCTCCTTTCATATAGGATCTCATAAACTCAAGTGATTTACTTATTCACATAGGTGAGTCTTAACCTTGATATATCCTTATCGTATGATAAAACATCATTCAATGACTAGTCCATTCATATTGGTTAATATAAACCTATATGTTCCAAGCAAGACCAATTAATCTACCTAACCATGTAGGGTAATCCAAACCTATAGGTTTCAATGGTATTCAAGTAATTTTCTCAACCCAATAGGTAACTCTTAACCTAGGGTTTCCTCAAATAAACTTCTCAACTCATTAGGTTATTCCAAATATAGGATTTCATTTGAGAGTGACGTATGACCAAGTGATCATACAAGTACAGATTATAAATGACTCATCCTATCATTTCTCCCAAAATTTTGATGTTCAACAAAACCTTATCATTCCTAAGGTTTCCTAACATCATAAGCTAATATGTTCCACATTATAAATAACACTTAAGCTATTCTTGTTTCATCATTCCTAGTACATAATACCAATGAGAAACAAACACTCCTATTATGGAGTAAATACAAGCACTTTCATAGAAAATCATAAAACAACTTATTTTTCCTTTCCAAAGAAAATGCTACGACTTCCTAATGAAAGTATTCTCAATTAAACATACAAGACACAATATTTTATAAAAGAAATAAAGGAATATTAGTTCCCCATGCTTGTATACGCTTAATCCAATCGACTATTTTGTTGTATAGCCTTCCAACAACAACTCACTAGCTTCACTTAATTCTCCCAAATCAATGCTTCACGATAACTTCTCTCTCAAGATAGAAATATGCACTCTTAAAGTAATTCTCACACTATAACTCTCAACTCACAGATTAAATAGCTCTTAGAAAATATGCAGCAGTATCAGTTTGCAAAATAATGTGTTCCAAATAAGAGAGCCTACCTCTCTATTTATATAGAAAAAAGAGCTATTGCAACCTACAAAAGAGGAATGCAAAATGACATCTTAATCCATTCAAGTTGACTCACTTCACTTAGCTTTAAAGATGGAAGCAAACTAAACATAAACTCATCATAAGAAGTTACAAGTCAGCCCATTTATTTGACAACAACAAGAGACTTATTCAATTGTGCTCATGTTAAAATGATGACAGTCAAATTGTTTCTAAATTGGACTTATACAGGAAAGAGCAATTTATACTCTAGCGCCAAGTATGTAGCCATTCTCCCTATTTCTTTGGTGCAACTTTACTCATTGAAACAGTCTACAATCACAATGCAACACATGCTCAATGTCGACTAAGTCTAAGCTCTGCAGAAAACAGAGTAAAGAGTCATTTGGCACATAAATGATACTTTCACCAATTCCTTGTATTGTTGTGTGTGTTTCCTATTCTCATGCATTTCACTTTATTTTGTAGTTGGTATCTATTTCATCACTTTATATAATAGCATTCAATGTTGAGTAATTTACTATTTAATAATTCCAAAATGAATTGTCCATAGTATCGACTATGGTTCATTATCCATATTGGCCATATTGTTGCGCACTACATAGCATGTAATTCAACCTTTATTCAATGCCAATATATTATATTCGACCTTTAAATGCTTTGTATATTTTGAATACAAATTGTTCCTCATTGATTCATGGACTCATAATATATATGTGTATTATCTTCCCTTTGTTTCCTCACGTGGTTGTGTTGAATGAAAGTAATGGAATTCAATGTGTTGTGTAATCCTCCTCACAAATGCTTCATGTGCAGCCACTTTAGGCTTTAGAGTTGTTGCAAGTATGAATTTGTTTGTTGGTGTTGTCATTAATATTATCATTGATGTCAACATAGTTCAGTTTGATTGCAGATGGTACTTGTATAATTGAGACACTGTAGAAGTTCTTAGAGTACATGGAGCTATATTTATGAAGTTATAGTTGTGTTTTTTCCAAGTGCTTTTGATAAAATTAAGAAATAATGAAGGCATTGTTTAGTGTGTGTGTTCTAAGTGTGCTCTGGTATTATGCACTACATTTCTTCTATGTTGATCCTATGCATGTGCAGATCTATGGTATTGTTCATGAGATTCAATGGATAATATATACTAATTTTTAGCTTCTGGATCGATGGAGAATGAAAGATGTGTTCACGGGTGTGTGAACTGGTTTGATAGAACTATTTGTTTGTGGTCTAGCAGAAATTTTTTGGCTCCACAATCTTCTTATGTTTTGTTTCAAATCTTGTGGATCTAGGAGATGATTCATACTGTTGTTTTTTGTGTTCTAACAAATGTGCTTGTGATTAGGCACTCCAGAAGACTTGCTCCAGAGCTCTTGTGTGTTGCTAGTTGGTTCAGTTGGACTGTTGAAGAATATTTTGTGCATGAAGATTGTTGTAGTTGTTGTGGATGTACCTAAAGGTTTCTTAGAGATGGTAAAATATTTGGTGAAGTGTGTTGAGTGAGTCACATGTGATCATCTTGTTAGAGATCTGCGTACTTCAAATATCATTGGTGTTTTCATTAGGTTTGGCCCACCTAGTGTCTACACGTTACATAAATATTTTGCATCTAATTAAGGAAGTGTGTGATTGATCCAAGATGTTGATTCGTCCTAATTAAATGTGTAATTAGTCCTCTCTCATTCTTATCCACCGCGGGAATGTTGATTATCCGACCTAATTAGAATTTCTAAATTGAAGGATGTTTAGCTGACCTTGGAGAATGCTTCTAGGGTTGAAGATGGTATAAAAGCAAGTCAAGATATTGTGAATTATGTAACTAGAGAAGAATAAATTGAAGTGTGCGAATAAATGTGAAAATAAAAGTGCGTAAGAGCGAATCAAGGCAATAGTACTTTGATGTGTTAGATTCCTGAAAGCAGTGAGCTGATAGTTTCTACAATCTTTTGATCAAGTTGTGAATGTGTGGAACCTTTTGTGGTGGATCTTTATTTATCTTTTCTTTTTTTGTAGGCAGTCAGCCTCCTTCTAGACAATGAGTCCTATTTTAGGTAGTGAGCCTTTGTATCTGGGCAGTGAGCCCTCTGGTAGTGATCCTTTGTATATGGTATTGCATTATTACTATATTATGAGCTAATCCTCATCATGATTTTCCCTCATTGGGTTTTCCACGTAAATCTGGTGTATCTGGTGTTTACTTTCTGTTATTTGCATTTCATGTTTACACTTTATAACAAACTGAGTTAAAGTGGGATTAATTAAGGTTAGAAGTAAAGAAATCTGATACAACTGATTCATCCCCCCTCTTAGTTGTCTTGTACATTTCAACAATTGGTATCAGAGCTCTGCTTCCTCGGTGAAAATCTTAACCTCTTGAGGTAGATCAAATGGCACACAAGTTACAAATCCCTATTTTTGATGGAGCTAATTACAGTGACAAAGTCTCTACTATTGAAGAATCATATGATCCAAAGGTATTTACTAGGGAGCACCTATTTGGTATCTTGACTACATTCAAGATGAGAAAATTTGCAAGAAATAAGGAGAAAACTGAAACAACCTTTAAAGCAATGAAGATAGGAGATGAATCGGATGATGATGGATCAGAAGAGTGGGAAGAAAAATTCACAAGGAAATTGAAGAAAGGTACTAGTAAATACAAAGGTATGTTTCCCTTTAAGTGTTTCAATTGTGTAAATATTGGTCATTATGCCTCAAGATGTCCTAATAGAGCTACACACAAGAAGAATAAAAATGATAATAACAATTACAGAGACAAGAAGGATAGGAAGTTCAATAAATTGTATTATGTCAAAGAAGATGCAGGAATTTCTGATGATGAGTCTGATTTTGAGGAGGATAAAGATGAATGTTTATTTCTAGCCTTAGAAAATAAAGTTGTATCTGCTAGCCATGGAAAAAGTGCAAAGGAATCTGGTCTAGAGAGCAAGAAGGATGAGATAGAAGGTACTCTGGTAACTGCTTTTCATGCTAGATAAGATGAAGACTTTTGGGTAATTGACAGTGGGTGTTCAAATCACATGACTAGGGATAAGAGTAAGTTCACTAAACTTGAAAAGTATGATGGAGGAATAGTTATGTTTGGAGATGGCTCTTGTGATAAGATTATTGGTAAAGGAACAATTAGTTTTGATGGAAAACATAGTACTGACGATGTCTATTATTTTAAGGGTTTAAGGCATAATATTTTAAGTGTTGGAAAGATGTGTAGAAAAGGATTTAAGCTTGTGTTTCAAGATAACACCTGTGAGATCATTAAAGGATCTGTAACTATGGTAGAAGCAGGAAGAAGAACTCGCATAAACATCTATCAACTTAAGAGTGGTGATGGTCAGTGTTTTGTTTCACAGATTAATGAAATTTGGCTATGGCATCAAAGGATGGGACATGTAAATTTTGATAATCTGATCAGGATTAGTTCTAATAAGTTGTCAGAGATCTTCCTAGAATCACAAAGCCTTCAAATTCAATTTATAGAAGTTGTCAATTGGGAAAACAAACAAGAAGCAGTTTTAAAGGAAAAGAACAATCATCTACTAGAATGTTGGAACTAATTCATACAAACCACTATGGTCCTACAAGAATAGGAAGCCTTAATGGGGATAGGTATTTTATGCTCTTGATTGATGATTACTCTAGGATGACATGGGTTAATTTTCTTAGAGAGAAAGCTCAAGCTCTTGATAGATTCAAGGTATTCAAGGCAAGAGTGGAGAATGAGGTTAACCCAAGAATTAAATGCTTAAGGTCTAATAGAGGTGGAGAATTCACTTCTTGTGAGTTTAATACATTTTGCGAAGAACATGGCATAAAGAGACATTATTCTGCCCCTAGAACCCCTCAACAGAACGGAGTTGTAGAAAGGAAGAATCGGACTGTTCAAGAGGCTACCAGAACTATGATGAAAGAAGCAAATGTTCCTGATGTGTACTAGAGAGAAGCAATTCACACTATTTTTTAAATTCTTAAGAAAGTTCAGATCAAAGGTAATAGCACTAAGACTCCTTATGAGTTATGGATTGGTAAGACTCCTACTGTTAAATACTTTAAAGTGTTTGGAAGAAAATGTTACATTAAAAGAGATGATGAGAATCTTGGAAATTTTGATGCTAGATGTGATGAAGGAATATTTCTTGGATATTCAAATAACAACAAGGCATATAAATGCTTTAATAAAAGATTGGGGAAAATAGTTGAAAGTACTAATGTAAAAGTTGATGAAGCTATGTATAGATTGGTAGAAATAAGTGAAGTTGGATCAGATGATCCTATCTATGGGCATGTGCAAGAAGAAGAAAAGGAAGAGAAAGAACAAAGTGATGAAGAGGATATTTTGTAACCTGCACCTAAGACTCCTAAATATGTATAGATAAATCATCTAGAGGAACAGATAATTGGAGACATAAGTGAAGGTGTAAAGATAAGAAGCAAAGTGGTTGAGGTAAACTTTTGTTTTAATTTCTAAGATAGAACCTAAAACTGTGAGTGAAGCATGTAATGATGAGAGTTGGGTTACAGCAATGAAAGAGGAACTGGAGTAGATAGTGAAGAATGAGACATGGGAACTAGTCCTTAGACCTGTAAACAAGAATGTAATTGGTTCAAAATGGGTATTCAAGAATAAGTTGAATGAATATGGTAAAGTAGTAAGGAATAAAGCAAGACTTGTATGCAAAGGTTATTCACAGGTTGAAGGAATAGATTTTGAAGAGATATTTGCACCTGTAGGAAGAATGGAGGCCATTCAGATGTTCTTGGAATTTTCAGCTCATAAAGACTTCAAAGTGTACCAGATGGATGTCAAGTCTGCATTTCTGAATGGAAATTTGAAGAAAAAATGTATATGGAGCAACCGAAAATATTTCAGTTGTCAAACAAACCGAACATGGTCTACAAGTTGAAAAAAGCACTATATGGACTTAAACAGGCTACTAGAGCCTGGTATGCAAGGTTGGATAGATACTTGACACGACAAGGATTCAGCAAAGGATCTGTAGACAACAATCTTTACTTCAAAGTTGAGAAAAACAAAATGTTGATAGTTGTGGTATATGTTAATGACATTATCTTTGGTGGCAATGAAGGTATGTGTAAGAAATTTGTAGAGGAGATGCAAAAAGAGTTTGGAATGTCTATGATTGGTGAGTTAAATTTCTTCCTTGGAATTCAAGTAAATCAAACTGATAAGGGGATATTCATTTCACAATCTAAGTATATTAAGGAATTATTGAAGAAGTTTGGAATGGATGAATCCAAACCTTTTTGTACCCCTATGGTAATCGGATGTAAGCTAAGTAAGGATGATGAATCTTCTAAAGTTTATCAGAGCATGTACAGATCTATGAATATGATTGGTGGACTGTTGTATCTTACTGCTCTAGACCGGATATCATGCATGTAGTATGTTTAGTTGCAAGATTTCAAGCAGAACCTAAGGAAGCACATGTCACAGCTGTAAAGAGGATATTCAAATATCTTAAGGGAAATCTAGATTATGGGCTATGGTATCCGAAGGATAATGATTTCACATTGAATGCCTATACTGATGCAGATTGGGTTGGTTATGTAGATGACCGAAAGAGTACAAGTGGTGGTGCATTCTTCTTGGGAGGAAGATTGGTCTCCTGGTTGGGTAAGAAATAAGATTCAGTTTCTTTATCCACTACATAAGTTGAGTATATTGTTGCAGTATCTTGTTGTACATAGGTACTTTCGATGAAGCAAACCTTGAAGGATATAGGTGTGATGTGTGATGAGCCTATCTCTATATTTTGTGACAATACAAGTGTTATAAACATTTCAAATAATCCAGTGATGCATTCTAGGAAAAAGAACATATCTATCAGGTATCACTTCTTGAGGGAGAAGGTGTTGCAAAATAAAGTTAGACTTGAATATGTACCTACCAAGGAAAAAATTATTGACATATTCACTAAGGCTCTTTAGAAGGATACTTTTGAGTATCTCAGGGGGCAGTTAGGGGTTACTGCCCCTCCTTCCTTGAACTAAGTGCACATGGAGGTGCATCAGTCCAATGGATTCACATATTCTTTTGATTTGGACTAATGATTGTGGTCTACTCCTCAGGGGGAGTAGAGAGATGCATTGTTTTAGTATGTGATGTGGGTGCACTCCTAAGGTGGGGTGATCAAAGCTTTATATGGCAAGATTTTTCATGCAAAAATTTATTTTTCCATTGATGTCAAAGGGGGGGAGAAATTCATGTAAAAATTTTGAAAAGTGAGAGAGATTCTTGCAAGGAGAAGAGAGAAGAAGCAGCAGGAAAATGTGTATGTTGTCTTTGATGGTTTTTCACATCATGTGTTTCCATCAATGACAAAGGGGGAGATTGTTGCAAGTATGGATGTGTTTGGTGGTGTTGTCATTAATATTGTCATTGATGTCAACACAGTTTAGTTTGATTGCAGATGGTACTTGTATAGTTGAGACACTATAGAAGTGCTTAGAGTGCATGGAGGTATATTTATGTAGTTGTAGTTGTGTTTTTGCCAAGTTCTTTTGAGAAAATTTAAGAAATAATGAAGGCAGTGTTGAGTGTGTGTTCTAAGTGTGCTCTGGTATTGTGCTTTGTATTTCTTCTGTGTTGATCCTATGCATGTGCAGATCTGTTGTATTTTTCATGAGATTCAATGGATAATATATACTAAGTTTTAGCTTTTGGATCAATGGAGAATGAAATATGTGTTCATCAGTGTGTGAACTGGTTTGACAAAACTATTTGTTTGTGGGCTAGGAGAAATGTTTTGGCTCCCCATTCTTCTGATGTTTTGTTTAGATCTTGTGGATCTAGGAGATGATTCATACTATTGTTTTCTTTGTTTTGACAAACATGCTTGTGATTGGGCACTTCAGAAGACTTGCTCCAAAACTTTTGTGTGTTGTTGGTTGGTTCGGTTGGACTGTTGAAGAATATTCTATGCACGAAGATTGTTGTAGTTATGTTGGATGCAATTGAAGGTTTCTTAGAGATGGTAAAATGTTTGGTGAAGTGTGTTGAGTGATCCACGTGTGATCATCTTGCTAGAGATTTGCATACTTCAAAGATCATTGGTGTTTACATTAGGTTTGGTCGACCTAGCGTCTACACGTTACATAAAGATTTTGCATCTAATTAAGGAAGTGTGTGATTGATCTAAGATGTTGTTTGGGTCCTAATTAAATGTTTAACTGGTCCTCTCTCATTCTTATCCACCATGGGAATGTTGAGTAGCCGACCTAATTTGAATTTTTAAATTGAAGGATGTTTAGCCGACCTTCAAGAATGCTTCTAGGATTGAAGATGGTATAAAATCAAGTCAAGATCTTATGAATTATGTAAGTAGAGAAGAAGAAACTGAAGTGTGCGAACAAGTGCGAAAAGAAAAGTGTGTAAGAGAGAATCAAGGTAGCAGTACTTTGATGTGTTAGATTCCTGAAAGCAATGAGCTAATGATGTCTACAATCTTATGATCAAGCTATAAATGTGTGGAACCTTTTGTGGTGGATCTTTATTTTTCTTTTCTTTTTTTTGTAGGTAGTGAGCATCCTTCTGGATACTGAGTCCTATTGTAGGCAGTGATCCTTTGTATCTGGGCAATGAGCCTCTATATCCAGTATTGCATTATTACTATATTGTGAGCTAATCCTCACCATGGTTTTTCCCTCATTGGGTTTTCCACGTAAATCTGGTGTCTCTGGTGTTTGCTTTTTGTTATTTGCATTTCATGTTTACAAATTTTAAGCTAATTTTACTACAATTTTACCTTCATTTTCAAAATTTGGTATTAGAGCTAGAGGTTGGGTAGAGTTTGGGATGCCTTTCTATTAAAAGTTTGAAGGTTTTTTGGCCGTAGTGGGAGCTTTTAATATAATGTCAATTGCTGATTTGAAAAATTAGTGTGTTGCAATGGGTTCTAATTCTTGTTTAGATATTGAAAGGTTCAATGGATCTAGGTATGAGATGTGGAAATTAAAAATGGAATATCTCCTTGAAGAGTGAGATCAATGGTCAGTTGTAGGTAATAAGACAAAGACACCTACATCAATGTCAGATGAGGATTGGGCTAAGTTAGATAAGAAGGCAAGAGGAACCATAAGATTACGTCTTGTTGATGTTGTTCTCTTGAATGTTTCAGATGAAAATAATTCATTTGATTTGTGGAAGAGGATAGGTGATACTTATCAAACTTCAAGCCTTACTAATAAGTTGTATCTGAAAAGACAATTATATTCTTTCAAGATGAAAGATGGTGATTCTGTTGCACATCATTTAAATGCTTTTAATTTTATTCTGAGTCAGTTAGCATCGATAGATGTAAAGCTAGAAGATGAAGATAAATGCATTTTGTTACTTTGTTCTTTACTAGAATCTTGGGAAAATATAATTGTTGCTATCAGTGGTAGTGGTGCAGATCCAAAGATGGACAATATAATTCTACTCTCCCATCAGAGGAGATGAGGAGGAAGTCTAAAACAGGCTCCCAAGATGCCTTGTTTGTAAGAGGTAGGCCTAAGGAAAAGGAATCTAAGGCAGACAAGAAAGGAAAGGGTAAGTATAAAGGACGGTCTAAAACCCCTTTTAAGAGTAAGGTAAAGTGTTGGAACTATGGGAAACCAGGACACATAAAGAAGGGTTGCAAGAGCAAGAAAAATAATTCTGATGCTTCTACTGAGAAATCCTCGGATGATGGTAATGATGCATTGATTATTTCATGTAAGAATGTTAGTGATGACTCTTGGCTTATTGATTCAGGTTGCTCCTATCATATGACTCCTAACAAGGAGTGGTTCTCAAAGTATATTGAATATGATGGAGGCAATGTCTTCTTTGGAGATAATAGCACAACAAACATTATGGGAAAAGGAGAGGTAAAGTTGTGTTTTAATGATGGTAGGGTTAACACCCTTAATGATGTTTTACATATTCCAGGACTTGCTAGAAATCTACTTTTTGTATCAAATTTTAATGATTCTAGAATGCATGTGACATTTGATAAAAGTGGTTGCAGATTGGTGAAAGGGAATATGGTGGTTGCTAAAGGATCTCGGCTAGGGACTTTGTTTAAGTTGAATACCTCCAATTTGAATAAATCAGCCAATGTAACTGAAGTTGAAAATATATGTATGTTGTGGCACCATAGATTGGGCCACATAGGTGAAAAAGTTCTTAGGACCATTCTTAATAAGAAATTGGTTGATGGTATTCCTGATTATAATATTGGAAAAAATGATTTTTGTGAGCATTGTGTGTTTGGAAAGCAATCTAAATCTTCATTTCCTAAAGGAACAAATAGAGCTAGAATATTATTAGAGATTATTCACTCAAATGTTATGGGTCCTGTGGATATTGACTCTATTGGAATATCTAGATATTATGTCACATTTATTGATGATGTCTCAAGATACACTTGGATTTATTTTATGCATAACAAATCTGATGTGTTCAATAAGTTTAAGGAATTTAAGGCTTTAGTTAAGAAACAATCAAATCATAAGATAAAAGTGTTGAGATCAGATAATGGTGGTGAATATTGTTCTATGGAATTTGATGATTATTGTAAGCATGCAGGAATTGTGAGACAGAAAACTACTCCATATACACCACAACAAAATGGAGTAGCAGAGAGGATGACCCGAACCTTAATGCAAAGATCCAGGAGCATGTTAAGTAGTGCTAAGCTAGATCGTTGCCTTTGGGCTAAGGTTGTATGTACTTCTTGATATTTAATTAGTAGATCTCCTAGTTCATCTATTGAAGATAAACCCCCTTATGAAATGTGGTTAGGTAGAAATCCTAGTTTTGCACATTTAAGGATCTTTGGTTTTGAGGTTTTTGTTCATGTGCCTAAAGAAAAGTGATCTAAATTGGATCCAAAAGCACATAAATGCATATTCATAGGTTATGGTGAAAATTTAAAAGGTTATAAGCTTTGGAATCCTCTAACCTAAAAAATTACTTTATCAAGAGATGTGATTTTCAGAGAATTTAGAGCTTATTCAAGAGAAGAACAACCAAAGGAGAAGGATACTTCTCAAACAGTGCATTTTGAGGAAAATACTAAGAAGCAAGAAGATGCACATTTTGAAGAACAATTATATGGATCGGATGAGGAGAGTTCACAGAGTTCTGAGATAGATTCTCATGATGAGCATATTGAGGAAGTGGAAGAAACCCCATTGAAAAGATCCACAAGACAACGGAATCCCATTGACAGGTATAGCCCACCTGATTTTCATTGTACATTTTCTTTGTTAAGTACTAATGATGAACCTAGATCTTTCAAGGAAGTTGTTTCTTTGGATGAGAACAAGCTTTGGACATAAGCTATGCATGAGGAAATGGTTTCCTTGGATACTTGTGATACGTGGGATCTTCAGAGTTTTCCCAAAGGATGAAAGGCCATTGGTTGTAAATGGATCTTTAAAAAGAAAATTGGAGCAGATGGTAATCTCGAAAGGTACAAGGCTAGATTAGTAGCCAAGGGCTACTCCTAGAGAGAGGGAGTTGAATTTAATGAAATCTTCTCTCCTGCTGCTAAACTAACTTCTATTAGATTCCTTTTATCTATTGTTGTTGCTTTTGATTTTGAGATAGAGCAAATGGATGTGAAAATTGTTTTTTTGCATGGGGATCTTGATGAGGAGATTCATATGAAGCAACCTAATGGTTTTGTTGTAAAAGGAAAAGAAGAATTGGTTTGCAGGTTAAAGAGATCTTTATATGGATTGAAATAGTCACCAATAATATGGTACCGGAAGTTTGATGCTTTTGCATTAAAAATAGGTTATGTTAGGAGTGAGGAAGGTCGTTGTGTTTACATAAAAATAATTGATGATCAGTTTTTAATTATTATCTTGTATGTTGATGACATGTTGTTTATTGGTAACAACAAGGTAATGATCAAATAATTGAAAGCACAACTCTCTAACACATTTGAGATAAAATATCTAGGGGCTGCAAAATATATCCTTGGTATGGAGATCAGCAGAGATAGAGGTAACAGAAAGCTTTGCTTAAATCAAAGCAACTATGTTGATATTGTATTGAAACGGTTTAGCATGCATGATAGTAAACCAATTAATATTCCTTTACCACTTGGCATGAAGTTAAGTTTATACATGATTCCTAAATATGATTTTGATTATGAGGAAATGTCTAAGATTCCTTATGCTATTGTAGTTGGTAGTTTGATGTATGCAATGGTCTGTACAAGACCAGATATAGCCCAAGCAATGAGAGTTCTAAGTAGGTTTATGTCTAACCCTGGTAAAGAACATTGGACTTCTATTAAGAGGGTATTTAGATATTTATGAGGTACTTTCTGATTACTATTTGGTTTATCATGGTGCTAATGATATTGATATTATGCATAGATCATTGGACATATAGGGTTTTGTTGATTCAGATTGGGCAGAAGACCTGAAGAGTCGGAGGTCAACAAGTGGTTATGTGTTTACTTTGTTTGGATTTGCGGTTAGTTGGATGAGTGAGAGGCAATCCATGATTGCTTTTTCCACCACAGAAGTAGAGTACATGGCTGCTACACATGCCTCCAAAGAGGTATTTTGGTTACAGAGACTTGGGAAAGGTATTGGTTTTAATTGCAAGCAAATTAAACTTGAACGTGATAATCAGAGTGCTATTTGTTTAGCCAAATATCCTATGTATCATGATCGTACTAAGCATGTTGATGTGTAGTATCACTTTGTGTGAGAAATGATTGAGAGTGGGAAGGTATTGATTGAGAAAGTTGACACTTTGGTCAATATTGTAGATTATCTTATGAAACCGGTTCCTACAGAAAAGTTCTCCTGGTGCAAGAAGGCCATTGGCCTTGAGTCTTGTACTTGATTTATATTAAATAATTCCTAGTTTAGAATAATCGCAATGATAATTTCAAGTGGGATAATGTTGGGAATAGGATGCCATTTAATTGCATTCTAAACTTATTTCATGTGTCTCCTAGGTCCTTGGAATGGGTTTCACAACTCTAGGATTAGGAAGAGATTAATTTGGAATGAAATAAACATTTAATTTGAAATTTTTAGTTATTCCTAAACAATAGGAGCATGTGGGGATGCCTTGGGAGAGCTCCTACAAAATAGGAGCACATGGGCACCTACATGGGAGGTGGGTCTCACCTTTGGTTCAGTTAACTGGTTAGTGAATTGAGTACACTTCAGAAATACATCCTAGGTTCCTACAAAATAGGGATTTTGATTTATGCATGGGATTGATGTTTATGAGGTTTAGTTCAATTCAGTTTAGTCCAATTCAGTTTAATTCAGTTTAGTTCAATTCAGTTCAATTCAATTCAATTATGTTTCAATTATCTTCAGTTGCATGTTAGTTAATCTCAATTGATTTGATTTGCATGGACAGATAACAAGTTGATACATTTAGTTAACGGATGGAGGATCATGCATGCACATTGTTTTGCATGAATTGGTAACAGATATGTTCCATCTAACAAAGATTAACTTGGGCCCACCTTGGGCCCCAAGTTGGCATCTTTGAGTTACAACTAATGCATATTTGTAACTCTCAGTTAAGTAGGACACAGAATGGACACCTTCTTTGAGGATGAGCTTGCAGAAGATATTTTTGATAACTACAAGGTTAACACTTCAATGTTGGGTGCCAACTTTGAGGGAGACTCTTGTTTGACTTTGTCAATCATTTTTGAGCTCAACTTGGCATCTTAAGTTGATTTGTGATATTATAATTGTTAACTCTTATGAGTTTGTAAGCAAGTTTATTGTCTATTATTGCATCCATTTGTATGAGAGAGTTTTGTGAGAAAATATTGCAGGTTGTGAAGAAGATTTGTTGAAGAACAAAGAAGCACATCAAGAAGAATTGAATCAGCATTATTGTAACTCATTCAAAGGTTAAATAATACAAGCAAGAACATTTCTAGTGGATTTTTTTACCGGAAAGGGCTTTCTCCACGTACATGCGGTGTCCTTTCTATTTTGTCTTATATTTCTTCTATCAATCTTCTATCTACTTTCTACAACATTAAAATTGATCTAATTCAAGATTAATCATACACAAGAGATTGTGACAAAGAATACTAAAATTGAATCTACAGTTACACGGGATTTACAAATTTTAAGCTAATTTTACCTTCATTTTCAACACGTATCTAGGCAGTGAGCCTCTATATTCAGTATTGTATTATTACTATATTGTGAGCTAATCCTCACCGTGGTTTTTCCCTCATTGGGTTTTTCAAGTAAATCCGGTGTCTTTGGTGTTTGCTTTCTATTATTTGCATTATATGTTTACACTTTATAGCAGATTGAGTTAAATTTGAATTAATTAAGGTTAGAAGTAAAGAAATTTGATACAACTAATTTACCCCCCCTCTCAGTTGTCTTGTGCATTTCAACAAGATTATATACTTTAAAGCTCATCATGTTTCTCATAAATTGTGCACCTAACATAGTACGACATTCAAATCTATTTAAAGGATTTAGTCAAGGCTCTTTAAAGCTATGTGCTTCATTGAAAATTCAACGCTATAATATGAAGCACCCTATTACTATTTTCATCAATACACGATATATATATTTATATATATACATATTTTCTATAGCATGAATGCTAGTATGAATATATAATATTCTTTTACCATAACCTTGTATATAATATTACATACGTATATATATGTTTTATACTCCTCTATACACTTTTATATATATAGGTTTATATGTGTTATCATATGATATGATATTAAATCATATCCACATATATTTTTTTATATTCCATAGTATAGCATATATCAACACATATGTATACTAATATATACGTTCAAGGTATATCATATATTAATATATATACGTTTGTATGTATGTATTATCAAATACATACATGCACACCTATATATACCAATATATTAGCATTATCCAATATTTATAATATTAGACACATACGTATTCTTCTTCGTCGATAAGTAGATACAAAGTGTGTAGGTATATACATATATCATAAACATGCAACAAATACTCCTGTGCATGTTATATAGTTGTATACATAAGTTGTCATGCAACATATATACATATATACATCTAATTATATATATTCTTATCAATGTAGATACGTACATACACTCACAAGGAAGGTTCAGTCATATAAAAGGGACTCAATCAATTACGAACAATCAAGCACATAAAACATAAGGAAGAACTCATAAGTTCCAAACATATAAACATCATCCAAGAATTCTTTCAACAATAATCAAGACCCTTACTAATGCAAATACATCATGCTAAAGGATGACTTACCAATTCCCAATACTATGACTAGACTCAACCATTCTATTGTGAGTGTGTGTGTGTAAAATCGAATAGGTTTCATATAGGGTTATCCGACCAATCACTTCTCCTAAGTGATACTTCCCCTCCACCTAGAGGATTGAACCTATCCCTACAACTAGCTTAGCACATTCGCAATGGTATTTATACATTCATAATAAATCCATGTGCATCATAAAACTTAAGCATATTCATATAGAAATGTATGGTATTCATCAATGTAAACATAACCACTCTTTACATCATGTTAGAACCCAAAAATTTCATGAAAAAACCCTAAGTTTTTCTCCGTTTTAATCCATCACTTTCATGTCTTTTTATAAAAAATCATTCACTACCTTTTAAAAATGCTTGCAACCTTTACCGTTGCTTTTTTATTCATTTTTATGTCATTTACTGCTTTATCGCGGCCTCCCATAAAGGGGCCTGCGGTATGGCGGTAGTGGTTAGCAGGTAAGCATAAAATGTTTACCGCGCCACCACACGCGGTCTAAACATAGACCGCGGTAGCATGGTGGGCGGTCATTGACCAGTCAAGCAGGCAGATAGGAGGCTTACCGCAGTACCGCAGGGGGTTCAAGTCGAGACCGCGGTGATTGCAGTAACAGCGGAGATAATTGTGGTAGTATGGCGGTAGCGGCTAAGGGAGCGGACATGAAGTGTTTACCACGCTACTACGCACAATCAATTCATTGACCGCAGTAGCGCGGTAAACCGTAAGCGGTTAGCAAGCTGACAGCAGTGAGTAGGTAGCAGTTGACAAAGACAATCAGTAAGTGGAAGGAGGGAAGTGGCTAACGGTTACCGCCATACCGCGGGAGAAAATTCAAAGCCCACGGTAGCGCGGTAAGCGATGATGGAGACTATGACGGTTAGTGTGGGGTCGGGCACCGCCATACCACGGGAGAAAATTCAAAGCCCACGGTAGAGCGGTAAGCATGAATGAAGACTTCGCGGCGTTCAATAAAGTGAAATGTGAGGAGCGATAAAGGCATAAAGTTAAATATTAAAGGTGGGAAAGGTGTTAAGGAAATAAAGTAATAAATCAAAGGCAAGACTATGTGAAAAATATTTAATTTGTTGATTAGGCAACTAATTAAATATTTTTATCTCTGCGAGAGAAATGCAAACAGTTTAACCAGAAACTGAAGGGTTGTGACTCTTCGAATTTTATTTGTATAAATCAATTATTAAAAAGGGAGAGAAGGAAGGGGTTAGAGAGTAGTAGTCATATTTTCCCGAGAAGGGACTGGGGAATGTAAAAAATACACAGATCTTTCTTGAAACAGTGTAATGGAGAATATGTTTTAAATTGGTAAATTTCTTTTGTTGTTCAGTTGCTATGTTAAAATAATCTAAATTCTTTATCTTTGGTTGTCTCCAACTTGAGATCTTTTTGTCATTTAAATCAGTGTATCGAGTATATTTTTGATTTATCAAAGTGTTCTCCCATTTTGTGTGATTTAATTAGTTGGTGTCTGCAAGTCAAAGTTAAAATTCTTCTAATGAATCACAGTGATTTAAGGATTTCATTTGGATTGTTGAAGTAGAACCAAATTAAGAAATATCCCAGCACAGTTTATGCAAGACATAAATAAATGAAGTTATATGCCAGTCGGTAAGACTTCATTCTAATGTGCATAACAACTAGGGTTAAGCCAATAAGAGATAACATATATCATTTTTGTTTTGACTCCATTGCCCATGTGGACAGAAGGCATTGATCTGCCTCAACCCAGAGATAGAATTTCATATCAAACAATTTATTCAAATCCTTTCATTGGTGCAATAGGAGTAGGATTAGTTGTAGATATTTTCATCTATCCACTACCTTTTCCATTGTGGGTAGAGTTGCATCAGGAAATATTTTTTTAAATCTGCATCATTCATTAGGTTCACTCGCCTTGGTCTAGCAGAACCTAAAGAGAAGAAGGTACAATTGCATCAATTGGCCTTGTATGTTGACCAAAAGCGTTGTGAGAGCTTGGCAACCTCTCGTGGTTCAAACCTACGTTTTTGAGACCCAACACATCATTTATCAACACTTTCACATAATACCTATTTCAATATTCCATTCATTTAGCAAACATATCAGAATCATGATTGCATTTACCATCCTATTTACCTATGAAGGTAAAAGTAAATCGGTGATAACAAGACGGTGTGTGACACTTTACAAGTGCTACTATTTTGGCAAAGAAACTCCTCAAGGAAGGACATTATTGGCACACTATGAAAGTGACATTTGTATCAACACCACCAAGTGGTCTATCATGATCGACAATCATTCAAAATTCAAAAAAAAAAAACAAAACAAAACAAAGAAAAAAGTAAAAAAAACAACCGTCCAATAGCGAAAACCATTCTTATGGTGCTTTGGGTAAGTACCATGATGAAAACCTGGAAAACTGGCATCATGTGTAAACTTAACCATCTATATGCATCATTCCAGTTAGGAGCATCTTATCTCATCCATAATAAATCCAACATCATATCCATTCCTCCATAATAAATCCAACATCCTATCCATTCCATGCATAATAAATCTACTATCCATCCATTCCAGTTGCATCCATCTTCCCTATCCACCTTGGTCTTGATAAAGACTAGGGGCATATACTTCAAAATATGTTTTTTGTAAAATCTTGACATGATCATTTTCCTTTGACCATATACCATCCCATGTCGTATCCTCACCTACATAGCACTATCCACACATTTCACTTGGGTCAAACATGATATCCTATTATGAGATAGTCCTTGGAAGTGAAATCCTTTATCCCAGATCTATTTGTACAATTCCTATCCTTCACATATCCATTCTCAGCGCACTAGTGCATCCACTCATGGTATTCCCTACATTGCTAGACTTTGGGGCAGGTGATTAATCTTGCTTTTGAACAAATATCTTGATATATGTCTTTTATCTCACTTGATGATCTAAATCCCGAGTGGAAACCACAATCTCATGAATAAACCTCACCATCAAACTTTCCACCATCAATATCAATCCAAATAATCCCTATCAATGTCATCAAGCACCTACACTCCAGTGGGTTATCAAACTATCAAACATATTTCATAGCTAGTTTGGCTATAAATATTGATCAATCTTATCCAATCAATCAATCATCATCTTGGGATTTATCCTTCCCACTCCTCATGTGGTTCCTATCTTAACAACACTATCCTTACATTATTGTGTATCCTCAACAATGTTATCACTATTAGTAATCACTCAATCAAATCAATCAATTTTAGCTTGGCTAAATACAAGATCTAAAAAGTTGTTCAATATCCCTATATACTGATATATCTTTATCATTCATCATCATTCATCCATATCATCAACATCCAAAAAATCCAAAAACATTAAAATATTGTAAAATACTAAAGACATTCAAATATTGCAAAATACCAAAAAAAATTAAAAATTCCACAAATTTTGAAAACATAGCATCATCTACCATATCCATTGTCCTTTGTCAAGGAAAATATCTTGATCAAACACAAACAAATCATCCTATAGAAAACTGAGCTCAACAAATCATGTTCAACAACAAATGAACTATCAAACTAGCCTACAACATAGTCGATCAATTGCCTACATATCTATCAATGAAATATACATATCTTTGTCAGCTATTAGTTGTCTTATACAGGTTATTACATCCTTGAAACTAGACCAAGAATCTTATACGAGGTGTTCATTATTGGAACTAGACACAATCCTATCAAAATACACTCATCTTTGGTAAGAAGATCTAAATGGTCGTTGACTCGTTTGGTCTAGCTAGTCTTATATTTTTATCTGATTTATCTTATGTCATTGTCTTATGTTACTTGATGATATCCACAAGTGATTAGAGGAGCGATGATGATCATTACATCTTTTTTGGTGATTTTTGTTTGCAGTTTGACTCGATAATATGACTAGGGAAACTAAGTTCCTTGTGTGATTGGAGTTCCATTTGGCATAATCAAAACATCCTATATAGGTCAAAGGTCAACTAATGCTTTCTTGCATCGGGATTAACATGCTCTATGGTTATTTCCTCACATATTCTAGCAAGGTTCTATTATTACTAGTATAAATTAGGTCACTCCATGTTTGATATTTCTAAATCTTTTACAAACGGATACTAACATCACCAAGGTTTGTCTCAACTTGGTGTACATATATCCACGTGTCCATATATCCATATCTTTAGGAAAACAGAAACAAAATCCATATTTGCAATTCATGCTTAGATGTTGTAGTGTAGAAAATTGTACACTCTTGAAAGTGGTGCAATTTAACACTTAATTTGGACCTATTTTAGCACCCTTGCATTAAATACCCTTTAAATCATCACTAATAGGCCCCTAAGACCCTTTATTTTGGATCTTGGGGCTTATTTCAACTTAAAACCCAACAAAATCATCAAAAACATCAAAAATTACAAAAAACCACCCCAAAAATCTAGGGTGGGACTCATATGTCACCTTGGGCGTATGAGTCCCCCTAGGTGGGACCCATACACCAGGGCTACATATGAGCCCCATTTGGGGCTTTTTTTAGGGTTTGAGTGGAAAAATCACCTTTTTAATTCAAATTTGTGGTTGATGTCAGCCTTTGAGATCTAAATAATGGTAAATTAGGTGTTAATACCTATATAAGAAAGCTCCTAAGTCATTATTTCATCTAAGCAAGAATTTTCAAGAGAAAATTCAAGATCCAAGCATTCAAAGTCTTCAGGCATTCTTTCACAAGAGCATTCAAGTTTCAAAAGCAAGCAAAGTTGAAGTCTTGGAGCAGCATTAAAGTGTTTTTGTAGGTCCTTAAGCTCACTTTCATTCAAGATCTAGCATTGTCAAGGGTTGATCATGGCTATCTATGGTGAATCATGATGGATTCTAGGTTGGGGAGATGCAACTAGTCATCAAGCCAAGCCTAAAGACTTGTTTCCTAAGTGATTCCATCCTCCATTATCACTCTATATTCAGCATAAGGAAGGTACAATCATTATTAGGGCTCATTTGGGTGATTAGAGATCTCTCAAAGTGTGTCATTCATCTTCATATGTCATTAATGCATCTTATTCTTACACATTAGAATAGGTTTGCACTGCATTTCATATTTCCTAATCTTAGACACATTTAAGGTTAGGGTTTACATTCCTATTTACATGCATATTCAATTGTTTCTATCAAGGTTTAATTACCAAACAAGAGGTTTTATCGAGGAAAATCCCCCATAAGTAAATCAAGTTTATATTTTGTTTTACAGGTCTTTTTCGTAGATTCGGATTCGGAAATCAATTTGGGAGAAAAGAGCAGGTGTTGAAGTGCAGATCTGACCTTTGAATTCCTAAAAAGGTGAAATGGGACTGATACGCTAGAAGTGGCATGTGAGTCCCACTACAAGTGTTTTTCAGGATTTTTGTAGATTTAGATACCTTTTTTCCAGAAACCTGTTCCTGTGCAGAAACCCTGATCTGGGATTGATTCACCTAGATTGGCATATAAGTCCCAGTAGGCCAAAAAAATTGTATTTTTAGTGTTTCAAAGCTTATTCCTGCCTTCTTCAGGTTTCCAGGTGCATACTTTTGAGATCTCGCCTTTCTATTTTGTTTTACATGTATTTTTAGGTCATCTAGTTAAAGATTGCATCATATTAGGGTTAAGCATTTTGATTTACATTGCATTTGTCTTTCCAAGCCCTAGCTTGGTGGTGAACCCCTTATTAGTGTACAATCAACCTCTAGGACAACCTTATTGCAAGATCTCTTTCTCCTTTGCATTGAGATCTCTAGGGTTTGTCCTTGAATGAGAGAGTGTGAAGATTGCTATTCTATCTCCCAAGCATAATAGAAAGCATACAATTTTCCCCCTTTCATTTTAGTGAACCTATATTTAGAACATCATAATTTTAATTTGGAGTGCATCATCATCCTAGATATTCCTTGCATTAGGGTTTCCAGTTTTCCATTTGTGAAAGTCCATATAGCTTGCATTTTTGCATTTCAAATCATTGAAATTCATACAAAATCTACATTTTCACTTAGGTTACAAATCATACAACATAAAAATCATCAAAATCAATTGAAATTTTTTAAAATTTTTGAAAAAAAAATCCTCACTAGAACTCATACGCCCCTCTGAGCGAATCAGTCCCAGTGCAAATTTTGCACTGCATTTTCTAAAAT
This sequence comes from Sequoiadendron giganteum, assembly GCA_007115665.2. NCBI lineage: Eukaryota > Viridiplantae > Streptophyta > Pinopsida > Cupressales > Cupressaceae > Sequoiadendron > Sequoiadendron giganteum. Next base: position 562,792,682 of record CM021101.1, on the reverse strand, counting down.
TTAAAACCTTATTTTTAGGCTTATGCTTGTTATTAAAATATTTATGTTTCAATTTACATAGCTTCTGTTACATTTGAATTAGCATAATTTACATTCATTACAATTGTGGATAGAATTAGATTCTCGTACTTTTCAATTTCAACATTAGTTCATAATTCAATTAGATTAGACTACATTTGGCATTCGCTTGAAAACAAAAACAAAAACACCTATAAATTGATGAACCACTTGGAGAAAGTATAGTTATTTGACTATGTCAAATCTCTTTTTCCAAGTTAACCTAACCCTCAAGCCTTTTAGTAGTGATGACTTTGACATGTTAAATGAAGCCCTTGAGGAATTCATCTCACAAGGTTCATCCATTAAGGCTTGTTATGATAAACCAAAACCAAGAGAAGTTAACATGATCCAACCTCAACTTATCCTTTACCCACCTTCACACAAACCTCAACCTGAATTTACTCTTTACCCACCTAAGAATAATGTTTTTCAGCAATCAAGTAATAATACCATCAGTACTCGAAATAATCTACAACCAACTTTGACAACCTTACCTTTGCCTAATCCCATTTTGCCTAGTGCTCCTCATTTAACTTCGCATAGTGGGGAGGAGTATGATATTATTGAACAACTTTAAAATAATCCTGCAAAGATATCCCTATGGGACCTAATTTAGAATTCACCTAATTATCACACCATGCTTCAAACAGTTTAACAACAAGTAGTGGGTACAAATGCAAATGATGTGCCAGCTCTAATACAAGGAATACATATAGTTAATGTAAATATTACCTTTCATCAACCTGAGCTACCTCCTTTGGAATTGAGAAAGAAAAATGATGCCTTCATGATAATAGCCATCTACAATAGATTAGGAATAAAAATAACCCTCATTGACAATGGCTCCGCTCTTAATGTGTGTAGTATCACACCTCTAGATAAACTTGGTGTGGATAAGTCAAAAATTCAACCTTATTCTTTGTCGATTCATGGATTCGATAACATAGGCAAACAATCCCTGGGTGTGATTACTTTACCTATTACAGTTGGAAAGGCTACCTTGCAGACTCATATTCATGTAATGCCTGATAATCTTTCATATAATCTTTTTTTAGGGTGACCTTCGATTCATGAAATGCATGTGGTTCCTTTAACCCTTCATCGTATAATGAAGTATGTTTACAACAATAAGGTATATCAAATTGAAATAGACCCCAAGCCTGAAAGTTTTCTGCAAGTTGAGAAAGGAATGACAAGTCCTCTAAACACATTGATTCCAACATCAAACATAGAACCTATGGAAGAAGACAAACAAGAAACGGAAACAGTGTCAAAGTTATTAGACAATGATTGTGATTCCTTGGAATTCACACCTTTGTTTATGGGAGAAAACATAATCATAAGAAAATAAGATGAAAAACAAAAGCAGCCAATGGTTATGCTCGGAAGAAAATTCACAAGCATCTACCTCATCTACCATTGAAGAAGACACAATCTACACAACAAAATTCGATGAGATAGATTATCAACAACCACCAAACCCAAAAGAAATGGAAAGACTTTATGGGAGGGGTTATGAACTTATGAAGCAATTGGGTTATAGTGGAAAAGGATGTGGAAAGAAAGAACAAGGCATATGTGTTCCTGTGGAACCTAACATGCAAGAAACAAAAAGTGGTTTGGGATATTGTCCTTCTAAGATAATGCAAGCAAACAAAATACCTTCATTAAACATCAACACCATTATGTGTAAACCTAAAATCAATCTCACCTTGAAGCATCCTGAATTACTTGATATGAATTTTGAACCATCATGGGAATATTTTGAAGATGATGAAGCTTTGAAACAAATGCTAGGATTTTATGATAAACCATCTACTCCTCCTCAAAATAAATGAGTTGCATGTGTTATGATTAACACCAACAAAACGATGGAGAAAAGGAAAGTAATGAGATGGACATGAGTAAAGAAGAATACAAACCTGAATTTCCAAAACCAAGTGCACTTCCTCTAGGAGATACAATTGACATACCAATGGATATCAGTGATAAGGAGAAAGTAATTAAGATAGGAAAGTGCATTGATGATGAAGAAAAAGAAGATCTCACAATTTTACTCCATGACTTTCCTGAACTTTTTTCTTGGAATTATTCGGATATGCCAGGAATCGATGCTAAGATAATGACACACAACATAGTCCTTGCTGAAAATGCTAAACCGGTTAGAAAAAAGATACGAAAGATGAATCCTAAGATAGCCTTGTTAGTTAAGAGAGAAATTTAAAAACTCCTTGAGGTCGGTTTCATAAGACTTGTAGATTATTCTCTTTAGATCTGAAACATTGTCATAGTTGCAAAACCTGACAATCATATTAGGATGTGTACGGATTTTCATGATTTGAATAAAGCATCTTTAAAAGATGACTTTCCCCTTCCTAATATCGACATGATAGTAGATTTGAATACGGGACATGCTTTGTTGTCATTCATGGATGGATTTTATGGGTACAATCAAATCTTTATCAACCCTCAAGATCAATACAAAATAACATTTACAACTATTTGGGGAACATTTTGTTGGGTCATGATGCATTTTGGATTGAAGAATGCGGGCACAATATATCAATGAGCTATGACATTAATATTTCATTGTTGCATACATAATATTTTGGAAGATTATGTTGATGATATTCTAGCCAAATCTTTAACTAGACAAGACAATGTGAATATCCTCCGGAAGATCTTTGAGCGAATGCAAAAATACAACATGGCATTGAATCCAAAAAAGTATCTTTGGTGTAGATAGTGGAAAAATTCTAGGGTTTATCGTATCTCACAGAGGCATCGAGGTGGACAGAAATAAAATTGATGCTATAGTTAACATGCCACCTCCTAGAAACATCTCTCAATTGCACACCTTACAAGGAAGAATTCAAGCTATCTATCATTTTGTAGCATCATTAATGGATCGAGCATTACCATTTACACATCTTCTTAAGAAAGATGTATACTTTTATTGGAACGAGGATTGTAAACATTCTTTTGAGAGTTTGAAGGATTATCTTGCCACTAAACCTATTTTACAACCCGCTATGCAAAACAAATTGTTCATCCTTTATACAGCAGCATTAGCCCATGCTCTCACAACATTGTTGGCTCAACAAGATGAAAATGGTAAAGAGCACCATGTTTATTACATTAGTTGAACTTTGATTGATTATGAGAAATGATACACAATGATAGAAAAACAATGTTTGGCTCTTGTATTCACTACAAGTAAACTGATACATTACTTACTAAATGCTGAAATACATGTGATGATGAAATTTGATCCTCTAAAACATCTTTTTCATTAAAAAAAAATCATCAGGATGTTTAGCTAAATGGGTTATGTTGTTAACAGAGTTTGACCTTAAGTTTGTTTCACAAAAAACAATTAAAGGAAAATCCATAACCGACCACTTAGTGGACGCTCCCTCACCCCTAGCGTTACCTAATGTAGAAATGTTCCCTGATGAGAATGTGTGGACTATTCAGAAAAATGAAGAAGCATGGGAATTATACTTTGACGGATCTAAGTGTAGAACGGGCTTTGGCGCTAGGGTTATAATAGTCCCACCCTCAAAAAATCCTGTTCCCTTATCCTATCGCTTAAACTTCCTATGCACCAACAACATGGTAGGATATGAAGCATTAATTACTAGTTTGCACGTTATTTTAGCTTTGGGAGTTTGAAATATTAGTATATTAGGTGATTCACAATTATTCATTAAGAAAATAAATGGGACATACCAAGCAAAGCATGAAAAATTATCGAAATACAAAGATCTCACAATGAATTTATTAGAGAAGTTTGAATCATTTACCATTGATAACTTCCCATGAAAGGATAATTGTCATGCGGATGCAATGGAAAGTGTAGCCTCTCTTATATCCCCTCAAGATCCTTCAAAGGATTTCACATTTATTGTCCATACAATTATGAAACCATCAATCGAACCCAAAGATGAAGAAGTATTATCAACAACTATGGAAAACTCTAGTGAATGGTATACACCGATATTTAATTTTTTAAATTAAGGTGCCTTTCTTGAGCTCACAACTAAGAATACTCAAGATTGTCTTTGAAAACTCATGTCTAAGTATATAATCCTTTCCGACGTGTTATATAGAAGATCCTTTAATGACCTTTTACTTAGATGCCTTAAAGAATCTGAAATCCCCATAGCACTTGAAGAAGCTCATGCAGGTGCCTGTGGCGGTCATTTTGAATGAAGATCATTAGTTCAAAAACTCATTTGCATGAGATACTATTGGAGACATATGGAAAAATATTGTTTCGAGTATGTTAAGAGATGTCACAAATGTGAAGAACATAGAAATTGGATTCATGCTCCTACTTCTGAGCTTTGGGACCAAATTCATATTTATCCATTCTCAGTGTGGTGACTGGATCTGATTGGGAAAATATCACCTCCTTCCTCCATCGGACATACTTTTATAATCACCATGACAGACTATTTCATAAAATGGGTAGAATTTATTCCTCTTTGATCAACAACTGTTGATGTGATATGTCATTTCATATTGGAACACATTATTGCTCACTTTGGACTTCCTTTCATGTTGATTTCAAACAATGGGACACCATTTAAGAATAATGACGTGAAGAAGTTCCTAGAAACATTTAACATCCAACATCGATTTTCAACACCTTACTACTTACAATCTAATGGTCAAGTTGAATCAACTAATAAGACCTTCGAGAAAATTCTAAGAAAGATAGTAAACAAACACAATAAGGATTGGCACACACAATTGACATATGCATTATGGGCTTACTATACTAGTATCAGAAAATCCATTGGGACTACTCCTTATAATCTTGTCTATGGTTCTGAGGCGATTATGCCTTTGGAGTTAGAAATCCCTACGTTAAGGATTTTTCTTTAAGGACTTATTGATGACAACACTTATAAAGAACAACGATTACATCAGTTTGAGATGCTTGATGAACAACACATTAACACTCTTGAACATCTCCAGGCTTATGCTAGAAAATTGCAGCATAGTTACAGTGATCATGTCATCCCTCATGTATTCAACAAAGGTGAATTGTTGTTATTCAAAAACCAATGTAGCGTTAATGCTGACCCGATTGAAAAAGGAAAATTCAGTCCTAATTGGTTAGGACCATATATAACTAATGAAATTTATGGGTCTAGAGCATATACATTAATAGAAATGGAAGGTACACCACTTAAGGAGCCTATAATTTTTGTGCATCTACGTCGGTATTATCCCTAATCTTCTTGAATAGTATGGATGATAAAGCAATGATGTTAGAGTTAGTAGAAGACAGTCTATGTGATCTCACATTGCTTCATTCTTGACAAACAATTATTTGTGTCTTGAATACTAAAGTAATTATTTAAATTATCTTTTAGATGGTTACTTTAGATTTCATACTATTCAAGATAATCTTGTATGTTGTGTTATATTAATCCTTATATGCATTTAATGTTCTTTAATTAGATCATAGGTGCATTTAATTTAACATAACATACTTAATCACAATGTTGCATCTAAGAGAAACTAGAATAAGTTTTAATTAGATTACATACAACATGTTAAATCATGGAGACATTTATTAAATATTCTTACAAAGATTATTTAAACAATCACATTACCATTTAACATTAAATGCATAAATATAAACAACAAAACATCAAATGATCATATATATATCAAAGTTTTGTACATGTCATCAATATATACAATGTTAATGAGGTATGTGACTACTAGATCCATCGGGATCTAGTGCTCGCATTTGTGTAGAGTTGGTTTGTTGTGAGACGGTGGTATGCGATCGTGATCGCGAGCCATCGAGTACATTCAAAGCATACTACAAACCATGTAACTTCCCAAGGGCCTCCCGAAGATCCTCCGCTAGATGATATCTCTTCGCATGTAATCTAGCTACCTTTGACTAAAGTCTCTCAACCTCTACTAGGTCTCAAGATGACCGATCATCCTGCACACCCTTGGCTTGATGGGCACACCTCCTAAAGCTCTTGTATGATGCCCACAGTCTGATGTACAACTCGAATAGCTCTAGATCTCGCTCCATGATGGGTGGGAGCACATAGTCTATATCAGTAACCTCTTCATAGACTGATGGGGGCACTATCTCAGTAGCCACCTGGTGATAGAGATCATGAAGGTCTCTCACAACTCTTAAAAGATGGAAATCATAAATATAATTAGTACACATCATGATAGATATATATATATGTATGAACATAAAATTAAAACATAAAGCATGAACATAAGTATAAAGCATGGAAGTAAATAAAACATTATCACCTAGCTCTTTGATTGGCTATGTAAAGACAGCCTCGTCATGTTAGGAGGCATGGAGCATGTGCTAGCCTCTCCATGACTGTAGGTGTTGGTGCTTGTTGCAGCTTTTGACCGTGATCTATTCACGTAATTAGGAGTTGGATCTCCCCACTCATGACCCACTAGATCCTCATTGGTTGTCTCATCACCCTCACTCATCAGCTGCTCCTCCTCCTCATCCTCCTCTTCCTCCTCCTCATCTCCCTCCTCTTGTCCATCATAATCAAGATTTGTAGCCTCGTCATACTCTTCTATTACATCTATGAATATGTTTGCATCCCTGAAGCGTATCTCCTCACCTCCATCCCCCTCCTTGTTTATCTAATCTAGGAGTGGCCCTCCATCACCTATCGTCTCATCCATCAGGAATACAAGAGCTAGCCATGATACTACCCAACACTCCTTATAGGCATCTATGGTACCGACATCATCAGCATCAGAGACCGGAGGTATATCATGATCCTCATAATTGAATTCATTGTAGACGACCTCGTCGACAGTGAATCATCCAGTGTCATCGGGCCTCCGGGAACTCCGTACTGATCTCCTAAAAAAGGGTCATGCCATGGGTGGTACCTAGACCTATCCAAACTATCGCATGACACGATCATAGTAGAAATTCATACTATGTAATTGTGTTTTCCTATCAAAAATATGTCCATTTGTAGTCTCCTCAGCTGACAAGTCTCATCTGGCCATTGTGGTATAAGCTAGTAAGGTCTCTATATGATCTCCTCCTCATCCAGTCTGTCGAATTGAACTCTCCAAAAATTCAAATCCCCATACTACCAGAGCCGCCTCAGTGGATAACTGAATGTGCGAGGATACCATAGGGCTGATGTACATGAAAATCTTGTCGGCCTAGTGCATATGATATGCTCCAAGCACCACACCTGCAGTAGCGTACAATGTACCTTGTTGTCGACCTCATGAAATGAAAATCACCAATGACAAGATCTCAAAAGTTATTCGATATCCCTATATAGTGATATATATTTATCATTCATCATCATCCATCCATATCATCAACATCCAAAAAATCCAAAAACATTAAAATATTATAAAATACCAAAGACATACAAATATTGCAAAATACCAAAAACATTTTAAAAATTCCACAAATTTTGAAAATATAGCATCATCTATCATATCCATTGTCCTTTGTTAAGGACAATATCTTGATCAGACACAAACAAATCATCCTATAGAAAATTGAGCTCAACAAATCATGTTCAACAACAAAGGAACTATCAAACAAGCCTACAACATAGTTGATCAATTGCCTACATATCTATCAATGAAATCTACATATCTTTGTCAGCTATTAGTTGTCTTATACATGTTGTTACATCCTCGAAACTAGACTAGGAATCTTATATGAGGTGCTCATTTTTGGAACCAGACACAATCCTATCAAAACACACTCATCTTTGGTAAGAAGATCTAAATGGTTGTTGACTCATTTGGTCTAGCTATTCTTATCTTTTTATCTGATTTATCTTATGTCATGGTATTGTGTTACTCGATGATATCCACAAGTGATTAGAGGAGCGATGAGTCCCATTTGGGGATTCTTTTAGGGTTTGAGCGGGAAAATCACCTTTTTAATTCAAATGTGTGGTTGATGTCGGTCTTTGAGATCTAAATAATGGAAAATTAGGTGTTAATGCCTATATAAGCAAGCTCCTAAGTCATTATTTCATCTAAGAAATAATTTTCAAGAGCAATTTCAAGATCTAAGCATTCAAAGTCTTCAAGCATTCTTTCACAAGAGCATTCAAGTTTCAAAAGCAAGAAAAGTGGATGTCTTGGAATAGCATTGAAGTGTTTTTGTAGGTCTTCAAGCTCACTTTGATTCAAGATCTAGCATTGTCAAGGGTTGATCATGGTTGTCTATGGTGAATCATGATGGATTCTAGGTTGGGGAGATGCAACTAGCCATCAAGTCAAGCCTAATGACTTGTTTCCTAAGTGATTCCATCCTCCATTATCACTCTACATTCAGCCTAAGGAAGGTACAAGCACTATTAGGGCTCATTTGGGTGATTATATATCTCTCAAAGTGTGTCATTCATCTTCATTTTTCATTCATGCATCTTATTCTTACACATTAGAATAGGGTTGCATTGCATTTCAGATTTCCTAATCTTAGACACATTTAAGGTTAGGGTTTACATTCCTATTTACATGCATATTTCATTGTTTCTATCAAGATTTAATTACCAAACTAGGGTTTGATCGAGGCAAACCCCCCATAAGCAAATCAAGGCTATATTCTATTTTGCAGGTCTTTTTCATAGATTTGAATCCATAAATAAATTTGGGAGAAAAGAGCAAGTGTTGAAGTGCAGATATGAACTTTGAATTCCCGAAAAAGTGGAACGAGATTGATATGCCAGAAGTGGTGTATGAGTCCCACTACAAGTGTTTTTCAAGATTTTTGTAGATTCAGGTACCCTTTTTTTCATAAACTTGTTCCTTTGCAGAAACCCTAATCTAGGATTGATTCGCCTAGACTGGTGTATGAGTCCTAGTAGGCCAAAATTTTAGGATTTTTAGTGTTTCGGAGCTTATTCCTATCTTCTTTAGGTTTCCAAGTGCATACTTCTGAGATCTCACCTTTTTGTTCTATTTTACATGCATTTTTAGGTCATCTAGTTAAAGATTACATCATATTAGGGTTAAGCATTTTGATTTAAATTGCATGTGTCTTTCCAAGCCCTAGCTTGGTGGTGAACCCCTTATTAGTGTACAATCAGCCTCAAGGACAACCCTATTGCAAGATCTCTTTCTCCTTTGCATTGAAATCTCTAGGGTTTGTCCTTGATTGAGCGATTGTGAAGATTGTTATTCTATCTCCTAAGCATAATAGAAAGCATACAATTTTCCCCCTTTCAGGTGTGCATACATCTGCTTGTCACATAATAAAATGCTCTATGATGATAATTGTGCACTATTCAAAGCTCAAAATCTATCAATCATACATCAATCATGACCCACTTCATGGATCTCATCAATCTTGATTTGGATGGATTGTCCATCTAACTGTTCTTCACTTCTTACACACATCATATTGGCTTGTCGATAAATTTGGCTTATTTTCCAAAATTTTAATCAAATTTCTCGAGGGGGCACCATGCTATCCCACCGTTACTGAGGCATACCGGGATAGGTCCTGAACATGACTTTTTAACTTTTCTTTGACACAATGCTATGAAAATGCATCGTATCAAAGAGGGGCAAAATGTAGATACCTGAAATTGTCCTAGCCTACAAGTAACATTTTAAAACCAATTATCGCCATTTCCTAATGATTAAATAATGTTTGAATTATTTAATTATTATCAGTAATGCATATTCCACTATTAATTAAATAAATTTATGTTATTTAATTAATTCACTTTATCATTAATCTACTTAATTAATTAAATAAATTAATATTATTTAATTACGTCTTTAATTATTGTATTCTTCTAAATTAATTAAATTAATTAATCATCTATTATCCTATGTGAAATTAAATAATTATTATTTAATTATCCACTTTTTCACTTTCTAAATTAAATAATTATTTTAATTATTTAATTATCCTTTAATATCTCAAACATTATCCATTCATTAATGATAAATAAAATATTTACGTCGAAGGCGTGTCCCTATTTGAGCTTTTGGAGCTCAATTTGTTAATCAAAGGTGTATAAGCATCAAGAGGGCTCAGTTGATAGTGTGGTAAAATACAATCGTAGATTGTTTAAAACAGGCAGATTGAATGATTCCTCGCATTCATCACATTTGTTTGTAACTCCTTGTCAGCGCTGCTCTTCAGTTAAACCGCTACTCCACTAAAGGAACTTGCGCCTGTTGGTTTTAACTACTCCTGCTGTCGGTGAAGACCTGAGACTTATCTGCAAATTCACTGTAATTAACTGTCTTCAATGAGGAAACTTGTGTTAATTGTCTATCACTGCCAAAGTTTCTATGATATATTTTCTTCTTACATTCATCGCCAGATTTCCTTGATACTTATATATCCTTTGTTATCACATTTTCAATGCAAAATTGATCCCCGTGAATATCACCTATTTATCTCTTCAGCAAAGAAGGTATTTGTTTATCTTTCAAATCCTTTTGAATGTGTTGTGATTATGTTTGGAATTTTGTCTCCTTATCAAACCCTACGCATTGTATGGTTGGTTGTAAATAGATGAATTTTCTATGGAATCATAGACTTGTATGTTTTCAAAAGGGGATTGAAGAGATATTTGTTTGCATCACTGGTTCTCTTATTATTGTTCTGACTTCTTTTTCTTTCATATTTCTATTGTCAAAAAAAAGGTAGAGCAAGTTTGTTCTTGGTTTTTTCTTTCTCTTCTTATGTTAAAAATTTGTTTTTTTGGATCCTTGCTTTAACGGAAAAAGAAAAATGTGAGTGCAAAGATATGGTTGGAATAAAGTAGGGTAAGATTTAATTGATTTTAATGGAATGCAGAGATCATATTATGAGGGCAATGGTAGTTTTAAGGTGTGCTTGAAGTGTTTTTGTTAACCGTTTCTTGATAAACCTTAGGTTCTAGATTAAGGATTTCTTCGATCAGGGAAAGAGCCCTAGAAGCTTGACAACGGGATAATCATCTGTTCATATAAGCTTGATGGTCTTTTCTCTTTTCTTTTTCTTTTTATTTTCTTGTGACCTGAAGTTAGGTTTTTTCAATTTAAATCGATTGTTTTTTATATGGGTATTATCTGTTTCTTAATTGTTTTTTATTACCATCCATTTCTTGATCACTTTGACACGATACTTGTACTTTTTTAGATCATCTTTGATAACTAAAAAGGTTACGTTGGTGTGAACATGATTGAAAACATATATAAAATTGAGTAGGTGTGAAAGATGACGTAGATAAACAAGAAAATGATTCTGGAAAAACTTGTATGAGTGTCATCTGTCATGAGGATGAAGATAATGCTTGGGTTGTAGATTATAGCTACTAATATGGGTGAGTGCTAAAAGGTTGGGCCTATTTGGCACAAATAATCAGGATGAAAATAGTGTTTTTTCCATATTAGAGCTCTTCATAGAGGCGAGTCTATTGAGTTTTTGATATGGATGAAAATAGTGTCCTGATTGCAGATTAAATTTCCTAATATAGTTGAGTTTTTTGAGCATTCGATATTAGTTGAGGGAAGGTATGAGATTAGTATAAGGGTTGGAAAGTTTTCTATTGCTCACACACCTCCTCATCCCTGCCCTTGTCCAACCAAAAATATTCACGACTTGTTTGGATCATACCGTCTGATCCTTCTCAGGATAAGATCCGTTTGGATTGTAGGTTAGAGTTTTTAATATAGATGACTCTATTTTTGTTACTTAGAGAACTTGTTAAAACTTTTGTCTGACTCTTTATATGCATGTGAATTAGCATTGCACTTTACTTTTAACCATTCTCACTGCTCTTTGCATTTCCCCCCTTTGTCTCCAAAATTGGATATCAATTATGGTTTATTTGTTTGATTATTTTTACATTGGTATTTTACATTCTTGGTCCTTTCTAATAGTTGAAAGGTGTGTGGGTGTGGAACACAATATAGATCAATTAGAAAACCGATTGACAAAAAACTTGTAATTAAAGAGTTCATTCCTTCTTTTAACAGTTATTTACACCTTTGCACCTTTATGTGCCTTAGAATGGGTATTGTCAATTTTTTGATTGTTTTTGACATGGTTCTTATCCATCTCTTGATCTTTTTTGGCAACTACCTTAAGCACATTTGCAATAGCCAAATAAGGTTTAGCCTACAGCATAGGTTTATAAATTGTGAACTATATTCTAAAAACACATGCTAAATTATAGTTAAGAGTTTGATAACTAAGTAGTCATATTATGGTATTTTAGAGGTTACTCATTAATCAGCTTGAAACTTTCAATCTGAACACCCTCTTTGTTGCAACAAGTTGAGGGAGAAATGAGTAGGCACCTGTGAGGTAGTTGCAGCAGCAACAAAGATAAGTTAGTTAGTTACAACAGCAATAAAGATAAGTTAGTTAGTTACAATAGCAATGAAGACTAGTTAATTAGTTATAGCAACAGTCATAGGAATGTTGTGGGAATGAAATGAGAGAATTTTTTTCTCTTTGTTATGTTTTGATTCTCTGAAACAATGTTAAGGGGGAATCCAATATATTTTTAAGAGGGAATGCAATATGTTAAGAGAGGTCAAGGTTGGATTGGGATTTCAAATTGTTTGCATATAAAGAATTGAAGTGTTTTGTATTAGCGGATTCCTAAGTCTTGTCTGGGTTCTCTATAACTGAGATTGGATTTTGTGAGATTCTATTTTTATTTCATCTGTATTGTAAGAGGTGCACAGTATTGAGTTTTTTTATGGATTTTTTAATTCTAAAATAACTGTGTTGTTATTTGTAGGCGGATTGGATTTGGTTTGTGTTATTTTTACAAAATACCTCCTTTGTTAGGGCTTCATTGACAGCAAGACACAAATTGTGCAGAATCTTCAGGTACTTCACTTGCTCTGGTTTCAGTGACTTTTGGGTTTGCGTATTTCTCAATAAAAACTTTTAGGTCTTTTACTCCATCATTTATTGATCTTTAAATTAGGACATCGAGAAAGGGAAAAAAATTGTTTCATACTTTCTCGCTGAAAATTCTATAACCCTTTAGACCTATCATTTGACTCAAAAAATGCACTTGTTTCTCAATTAAGCCTGCACCATATCAAATAATGGCTATCCCTTTCTTGTGAACATTTCATTTAAAGAATCTCCAAAAAAAAAAATTGCTCATTTACGTTGGTGTCATGTACTGATTTTTAATTAGAAATGTATAAATATTCAAAAAAAATATCTCATATAGTTTCAACATAAATGACTTGAAGTTGGTCAAAGTTGGGTGCCTAAAGTCCCTCTCTGGTTAATTGAATTCTCTCCTAATGACTGATCCCTTGTCGCTAATGAGCCTAATGAGCCTTTGTCACTAATTGAGTGTTCTCCTAATGATTGAGTCCTTGTCTCTAGCTCAGATTGAGTGCCTAACGATCCTCTCTGGTTAATTGAATGCTCTACCAATGGCTAAGTACTTAGCTTAGGTTGAGTACCTAAAGATCCCCTCTTTGCTAATGGCTGATTCCTTGCCTTAATCTTAGGTTGAGTCTCTAAAGACCCTCTGTCTCCCAATGGCCTAGTCCTTAGCTTCAAAATTCTAAAGGGGTTAGTGTTTGAGTAGGATAAATGGGATGAAAAAGTAATTGGTAGATCAAGAAAATTGCAGCCAAGAGGTTGGAGGTTGAAAGCTAGGGATTTATTGAATCCTAAGAGTTTCTAAGATACCTAGATCTAGCAATACTATCATCTCCTATCAATGAAGAGAACATTGACCCATTAGCACTAGATGAAGCTTGAGGCTTTTGCTGCTGCTGCAAATTATTGTACCTTTCAGGAAAATTCAAATCGGCACCTGGACCATACAATCTTCTACCAGCTTCATCATAAGCTATGGTTGCTTCTTGTGCTATAGAAAAATATCCAAGCCAAAGCTTGGTTCTCTTCTTGGGCTCTCTAATTTCAGCCACCCATTTCCCCCATGTTCTCTACCTTACTCCTCTATATTCACACATAGCATTTTGTGGCCCTTCTTTACCTCTTGTAGGCCCCTTTTTCCATGTTTTTGTAGGCCTTTTATGCTTGTCAAAGCCAATCTGTAGACTTGATTTGTTCACCTTTAAAGGATCACTCTCCATTACCAATGAAAATTAAGGCCAAAAATCTTCTCCCACTGTTAGCACTGGTTGAGAATCAAGTCTCTGAAATTTTGAAAAACCACATATTCAATCAATTATCACAGTTAAACATGATTTGATTATTCTTTACATCACTTTTCTAGAAATAAGATTCATTTTCTAACTTCTACTTACAATAAATGATCTAAATCACTTTTTCGAGAAAGTCAACTTGAAATCCATAACTTTCTTAAGGCTAAGCTTTTGGTTTGTTGAGATAGTCAATTCTAATTTGTTTCTACAGTATAGATTTCCTTCTTTTCCATAAATCCATTAGTTGGGCAGTCTCCAATCTATTTGGTATTGTATGCAATTGGTTTGTCCAATTCAACAAATTTCTTCTAAATCCATTTTCAAGTAATTGTGTAATAAAAGCTTTTAATGGTACATACCAACTATTATTTATCTAGATCATCCTCCAGATTACATAAATGAGGTTGGGTTTATACATCTCAGCTAACATAGAAAGTGTTATTGAATTTTTTTTCCAAATTGGAATATAACCCTCTTTCTTGACAAGCTTCCAGCAGATTTTTGTGCCAACTGGCAAGGTCCTTCATTTCATTCCAAGCCCATGGTTGATTTGCCTCATGTTCGTACATTGGTTGTGTTGCCTAGGAAAAATAGTCACCACTAATCAACATACTATTAACCTCAAGCAGTAAAATGGCCCCATCATGATTCCATAATTTGATAGTGAGAGCAGTGAATCAGATGAAAAGAATGACTTGGATATAGAGGGCATCATGCTATAAATGCCACTATCATAAGTGAAACACCTTGCTCAAAAGCAAATTGGATTTGATTTTCATGAACATCCTTGGGAGGTATAGAAAGGTTCAATACATTTCGAGAAATCAAGAAGGCCTCAAAGCTTGGTACACCTTGTTAAGAGAACCCTCACCTTGTTAGGGACGTCATTTTCAAAAACTCATATTTTGGCATAGGTAGGGAGGATGCTCGCAATAATTTTGGAATTCAGCTTTACACCCGTTGCTTACATTTGCTCAGAAGTTACGAAAGTACTTTGAACAAATCAACTTTATGCTTATCCCATGCCCAATGTATCCCATGCAACCACATTTCTTTAAGACATTTTATAGGCTATAGATGGTTTTAGAAAACAATTATAACCATTTTTGTTTATATTTTTCATGCAAAAGTTTGGTTTTCCTATTCATTGATGTTTGTATGTAACCCGTAAATTATGGTTTGTGCACATTAATTATCGCTTGTCTAAATGTCATCACTATCCTTTAATTTATGTATCATGAAAAATTAAAATTAATTCATCTACTAGATTTTTTTGAGTTTAGTTAAGTGTCAATTTCTAATCTCAAGACTATTTTATTTCTTTAAAAGTTTTGGGTGTCAACTGTTATATTTGTTTCTAATCCAATACTCTGACATATATTTCCAATGACAAGAAATGGCCACTCTAACATGATAATTGATTGGTTTACGTTTAAATATGATCTTGCATTAATATTATGCCTTGCAACTCAAACATGAATCTGGAAAAGAATATCCATTTTGCATTACCATAAGCCAAATAGATCTCTCATTATGTTGTGACTAAATTTACCAAAATAATGTTAGAAATTTGGAAAAATAACAAAGAAAATGCAAAGCTTCCTTTTTTCTATACAAGTTAACATATAGTCCTTCAAAGAGCACGCTCGGAAAGCCAATTAAAGGCAAAAGAAAGCACAATCCTCTTGTTTTCAATATTTTTTCAAGCTAAGTCTACCTGTTGTTGTAAATTCTAACAAGTCTACATGCTCTTCATAAACAATATGCTCAAAAGCAAATCAAAGGTAAAAAAACATAAACTTTCTCAAATTTCTCATTTTGTAGCTTAATCAGGCAAAGATTCTTCAGTAAACAGGATCCCTCATCAAGTCAAGTTTCTCAGCCCAGAAACTGCAACAGTAAAAGCAATGAGAGCAAAAAGTGGGCACTAAGTGCACACAGTGATTAACCTTCCAAGTACTCACACCTTGTTTATGGTACAACTACAAATACTAGAATTTGTTTGAGTTATGTTGTGTGCGCCTGATCAGGACTATGTAAAGAATATATACAGAGGGTACTACAAAAATGCATGCAAGTAATAGATCAAAAAAAAATCTTATGGGCACCTGGACCATACAATCTTCTAGCAGCTTCATCATAAGCTATGGTTGCTTCTTATGTTGTGGCAAAAGATCGAAGCCAAAGCCTGGTTCTCTTCTTGGGCTCTCTGATTTCAGCCACTCATTTCCCCATGTTCTATGCCTTACTCCTCTGTATTCACACATAGCATTCTTTGGCCCTCCTTTACCTCTTGTAGGCCCCTTTTTCTATGTTTTTGTAGGCCTTTTACACTTGTCAAAGCCACTCTCTAGACTTGATTTATTCGCTTGTAAAGGATCACTCTCCATTACCAATGAAAATTAAGGCCAAAAATCTTCTCCCACTGTTAGCACTGGTTGAGAATCAAGTCTCTGAAAAACTGAAAAACCACAGATTCAATAAATAATTTTAGTTATGCACAATTCTTCATTTACTTTGATAATTTAGATTTGTTTAAGTTCTTTGTTATTTCTCAATTGTGTCCATTTTATATCCAGTTGATTCTAAACTTATCCTACTCTATTGGTAGTTTAAAAAAATTGTTCATCTACTAGATTTTGTTGAGTTTAGTTAAGTGTCAATTTCTAATCTCAAGACTGTCTTATTGCTTTAAAATTTTTGGGTGTCAATTTCTTATCTCAAAACTACCTGTTGCTTGTTGTTGATAGATCTTCTCTATAGTCAAATATTCAACAACATTGTTCTCATCCAAAGGAAACTATTTAGTATAGAGGTATTTTAAATAAATGTTTCTTCATACTCTATTTTGTGCTCCAATTGTAGAGGTCAATCTTGAATCCTACTTTGAAAAGATTGTAACCTTTCTTCACTTATTTAATATAAGGTAGATTTTTATTTTATAATATATAACTTGATGATAAAATCACTTGGACAATTTTAAATTCACACTTATGGAATGGTCCCTCAAGCTTGACCTTTGTGAAGGTATATTGGCCCCAGCATGCATACTGTGCTCAACTTTTGCATTGTCCTAGTATACAAATAAATGTTATGAAAAATATAAAATCAATGGTAAATAAAAAATAGATTTAGAAATTTGGAACAAATTTGATGGCCTTTGATTTGAATGGTACACTAAATTTTTTTAAAGAAGAGATAAGATGAGAACACATTGATATAGATAGAAGCAAAAAGTTATACTTAAGAGTATTAGAGAATTATTTTTTAAATTTCATACACACATATGATAAAGTAGAAAATAGAAAATTCATAATAACTCATGGTTGAGAAATTTAGGTTTTAGGTTTTATATTTAAGTAATTAGTGTAATATTCAAATTTACAAATGTTAATTTTCATTTACTTTTGTGTTTATTTTAGGAGAATAGATCAAAATAACCCGTAATCAATTATTTGCATACCTTAGTAAGATATTTAAAGTTGTACTCATACGAAAGGTTGTATGAACCATTTTCAACTTCATAATTACTACTGAATTGAATTCCCTACACTCAGCTTTCCTGCAAGCCAATCACTTCAAATATCTTCCAACGTCCTCATGTCTACATTAACTACAAATGCCATTTTTGACATCCTTTCAGGTATGCCAGATGTAGATCCCTTTCTACAAGTTGTATCTATTGATAGCATTGAACAGCCTCACGCTACGCTTGTCAAGTACCGTATCCAATTGTCGGATGGGACACACACACATTATGCATTGTTGCCCACCCAATTCAATGAGCTTGTCGTGGAGGAAGCTTTAGTCGAAGGTTCCATTGTCCACCTCAAAGAATACAACTGCAATAAATTTCACAGATTCAGGTACGTACATAATTACCATATAGTTTTAAGTTCTTGTTGTTTAATCATGTACATTTTATTCACTTTCAAATTGTCCTTTCCTTGCAGGGCTATCATAATTCATATACTGAAAGTTGTCACAAACAATGCATCAATTATTGGAGCTCCATTTTCTATTCATCAAGCTACACTCTGTACACCCTCTAGCAGCTCTCAGGGGCCATTGGCCACTACTCAATCTCCCAACACTTCACTTTATGAACCATCTGAACCAACTCCCATTGCAACCTTAATGCCATACCATAAGCTTTGGTTTGGATTTAGGGTCGTGCCCTTGCTAAAAGTCTAATTCATGAGCAAAAAAACTCAAGTAATGATGGGAAAGTCTTTGGTTTCAATTTTGTAGATAAATCAGGGTCTGAGATATATGTTACATGCTTTAATGATCTTGTAGATAGGTTCTACCATGTCATTGAGACCAATAGTACTTATGCCATCTCCAATGGTTGCATCAGAGTTAGGAACACAAAATATAGTAGTGGCACAAACCCTTATGAAATATTCCTCCACAGCTCCTCAACCATAACTCCATTCAGTTGCGTAGACTCTGCTATACCAACACACAACTACCATATCAAAAGCATTGAATCATTAATGTCATTGCGTATTAATTCCCTTGTAGATGTCATTGGTATTGTTTTATCTATCTCCCCTGCATCAACCATTCGCAAGAGAGATGACACCGAAACAACAAAGTGTACAACTACAATCATTGACATTTCCAGTCATACCATTGACATCACACTTTGGGGTAGCCATTTCCAAATTGTTGGGAAACAACTAGCTGACCTTCCCCTAGAACCCACCCCACCAATTATTTTGATTAAAAGTGGTTGTATAACCACATGGTCTGGAAATTCTATAGATATTATCTTTCCAACAATCATTCTAATCAATCCTAACTTGGTCGAAGCCTCAACATTACAGACTTGGTATGCCACTATAAGGATTGCCCAACCTTGTCTTTCCCTCTCGAAGAGCCAGTTGTCAACCTAAAAATTTAAAAACCCAATTCCTATTTCAAGTATTGTGAAACCAAGCTCTCTTGACAAACAAAATGTTTTTGTAAAGGCCACTATCACAAAGCTCCACTTAGACCACTTCTACTACCTGTCATTCCCTCGCATGGTGGAAATAAAAAAGTGTAAGAAAAAGGTTCTTTAGATTACCCCAAGTGCATTTAAATGCCCCAAGTGTTTTGCAGAGATTGCTACATGTGATTTAACCTACATGCTAAAGATGGTACATGTCATCTTCTTGATGTTACTACATTTGATGAACCAGCAACAATGTTGTTAGGAGTTTGCACAGAAGACTTCCAACTCCTACTAGCAGAACCCGATGCAGCAACCAAAATTATGCACACAGTTGTCAACTATGATTTCTTTCTGTCACTTGCCATCCAATCAAATGCTTTTGATGGACGTGAAGCACAAAGAATTGTTACCACAGCTATTAAACATGCTTAGTTTTTCTACTATAGGCTATTGAAGTACACTTGTCATGTCATGTGCAATTGTGCATATGTGTAAGCACAACAAACAGTTACAAAAAACATGTATATATTTATATTTGTTTAATTGTAAACCACTCTACTTGATAATGTTTGTGGAATTTACTCTCACACCTTTTCACATTTAATCACACACTACTTGCAATATATTAAGAACAAAATTTAATGGTTTCCTTTTGTGAAGAATTAAACCAAAAAATATACAATTTATTATTACCACCTCTTATTGTTTCATGGGATTTGTAATGCTTTTCATCCAATCGATGTTACTGCCCCTACACTCCCCTTGTTTAATAATACTGTCTTTTGGTTTGGAGGTCATCTGTTTTGTTTCAAAATGTGCTCTTGGCCCATCCTGCATATTTGAATTTAATAAGTACGTGACTGTAAATGTCAATGAAAAAATAAGAGAAACAATGTTGGATAATTCACAAGACAACAAACAACTACCAAAACAGATGAATGAAATATTAAACAAACAGAATCACCAAAATGTCTTTAGTTGGCTTCAACGTCTCTGCCTCACTTTCTTCAAAATTCCATTTAATACCATGTTCAGAAGCAATTTCTTTCATGAACCTCAATTTTATCTATGTACTTGGTGCTCTTGTTGATATTTATTCAATAATCTAAACAACAGAATAATCAAACATTCATGAGCACAGGGTGGTACTTTCATGCTCCAAATTCATAACTTGGAAATTGCACACAAAGAAATCAACATGAAGTAAAGGCATATCTTGGTCAAAATATAAAAGAACTTGATAAAGTTAATAAATACTCGCTTGTTGACTCCACAATCAGGACACAACTCAACTGCAGATTTTGTAAATTCTTTTCCATATTTTGCAACAAAAAGAGAGCGAACATCTTGAAATTTTGGCAATTCTACGCACCTTGCTACAGCAAAATTCAAACTACCTATTGATTCTTTCAAGTCATTTGGGCACACCCTAAAAGTTTCCAATTTATTTTCAGAAAGTGGCAAAAATAAACCATGAAGAGAGATCCTATTGTACATATGCCTTTCCAGAAACAACAAACTACAAATCATTTGGTTAATCAAAAACTTGTAATTATGACTTACTTTTGTGTCTTAATAGACAATATTCTTTGACACACAGTTTCACAGTATCCTCCAATAAGAAGGTATGCATCCAGTATATTTTTCTCTCTGAAGATTTGTTCCACCTAGTGTAATGAAGGATTATTTTCTGCAATTGTTTAAAACTAGATTAGTAACACCTGCAAGTCAATAAATCATCAAACAATAGAATGCAAAGGAGAAATGTAAAGAAATGCAAGAAACTAGAAAGATCTCACCCATTCCTACGCTCCATGATTGATTTCCATTGTACCTCCTCAAGCTTGCTGTGATAATGGATGCCCTCAGATTTGTGAGCAAACCCTATATGCCTAGCCCTAACAAAGCCTTTGAAGGATTTATAAAATAAACTATATGCAAAACTAGAATTTTACTTCTATTATGCAAATAGTAATATAAGCCTAAGATGATATGAGAATGCCAAAATGAGATTGCCAAAATAATAATAGATTAAGCGATCCCAAAAATGAGATCAAGATTGTCATTTTATAGAAAATGCAATCTTGAACGGACGGATGAGATGAGAGATTGAGAAATGCCCTAGAATCAATGGTTAAGATTCAAAGTGACAATTCTCAATTAGGGTTAGGGCAACAATCCCCAAATGTGTGGACAGGATTTAATTTAAGAAATTAAATCAATGGTGGATAATAAACGTGACCTTGAGATGAAATTAGTAAAAATCAGGAGATAGGGAGATGAGATTTTAGAAAATCAATAATTTTAGTAATTACTTGATTTGTAGAAGAATATTTCCATTTTGAATTAAATTAATTCAAAATATGGATTTTGTGAGGTAATAAGTAATTGATTTTTGAAATTAATTACTAAATGAAGAATCAGTTAACTATGTGAGACATTTTTAAATGATTTGTTTTATTTAAAAATATAGAAGTGTCACATACAACAATTAAATAATTAAAATAATTATTTGATTTAGAAGAAGTAGTTAATTAATTAAATAAATTAGCAAATCTATTTAATTAAGAAGATTTAGGAATTAGTGACATATTAAATGAATATATTTAAAATATATTTATTTAATAATCAAGAGGACATTAATGATAAGGATTAATTAAATAAATGAGACTTTATTTAATTGTAAGAAGACTTTAATAATTAGTGACATTATTAAATAAATAAATAAGATTTATTTCCTTAATAATCATGAAGAATGAAAGATCATGAATTAATTAAATAATTATAAATTATTTAATTAATAGTTGAATGTGGGTTAGAAACATAATTATAATGTCATAATCATGTTAGTATGAAAGGTGGTAAAATAGTGGTCGCAGGCCTAAGTCATTTTTAGGTGTCTACACCTAGAAGCATTAAAAATAAAAATCGTTAATTTAGTAAAGGTGTAGAAACTAATTATTAATTTGTAGCACATATGCATAAGCAAGCAAGTACATTTTGTTGGGCATCTTTATTTCAGAAGAAAATTAGTCTTTCCATAAACATTTAATTTATGAATTATCTCCAATATTTTGTGACAATTTTATGCATACGAGCTAGAGAAAACTTACACTACTTATTTTAAGAATCACATGGCCCCCATTTTCACACCCAAAGACTAGGACACAAGAAATTTGTATCTTTATATACAAACTTAAGTATTTATTTATATACGTAACCCCTTGGTACTCTGAATGTAGCCCAATTGGTGAGTTTTGATTTACTCCACAGCTTGGTCACAAGGTTAACATCTAGGGGTACAAAAATTTAACAATATACAATTTAAATGGAAAGAATGTCATTCTGGACTTCCATGTGGGGGTCTCAATCATCAAATTTATGTATACATATACATAATCTCTTCTTTGATTCCATGATTTTCCATATTAGAAAGATTGCAGTCATAGACTTTACTTATGGACAAACACCCTCAAACATATTGCAAGGAAAATAAACCATGAAGAGAGATCAAAAACTTATGCCTTTACAGAAACAACAAACTACAAATCATTTGGTTAATCAAAAACTTGTAATTATGACTTACTTTTTTGTCTTAATAGACAATATTCTTTCAGACACAGTTTCACAGTATCCTCCAATAAGAAGGTATGCATCCAGCATATTTTTCTATCTAAAGATTTGTTCCACCTAGAAGCATTAAAAGGAAAAACCGTTAATTTAGTAAAGGTGCAGAAATTGATTATTAATTTGTAGCACATATGCACAAGCATGCAAGTACATTTCGTTGGGCATCTTTATTTCAGAAGAAAATTATTCTTTCCATAAACATTTAATTTAAGAATTATCTTCAATATTCTGTGACAATTTTTCTGCATACGAGCTGGAGAAAAATCACAACATATCTAAACAAATCTAAACATAGTTTTCTTGATATGTGCCCTTACACTCCCCTTGTCCTCTTTAAAAACTTAAAAATTGAATGACAAGTCAAATTAATGGCAGAATTAAATATTTTTTGTAATTTTTTATATATAATGATATTTAAAAATATTTAATGTACTTTCAATTATTATCGAATATGATAGAAAAATTGTTTGTATATAAAAAATATGTCAATAATAAAGATCATGTAACTTTGCATCATTTTTATATGGTTAATGTAAAATAAATTCCTAGATATGTTTTCTAATGGTCATTTTTGTGTTCCACTACATACTTTAATATTTATTTTCAAAAAGTTTCTAATAATTTACTTAATATACTAACCTCCAACAAATTGTTTCTATATATCAACTCCATTAAATCTAAAGCGAGTTACTTTGATAGCATGCATTTTCTTTATGTTTACTATCCTTTATGCATTTTTCAAATTACTTTACAAATTATATTTATTTTCCTATTTAATAGTAATATAAGAGATAATAATAATTTTCATGCACAACAGCAAAATGTCAGATCAAATCCATACAACATGGGCATACAATTGGTTGTCAAAGTATCACCCATATCTTCCACCCAATTTCCTCCTTCGTATAGAGGAACTGAGTGTTTGATATTGGGTGAGAGATAAGATGGTGAGGAGAATAAATAACAAAGGACCACAAACTTCTCAAATAAAATTTCTCAATTATGCTATATACTTTAACTCCCTATATGAATCAAAGATTAAAATGAGCTTAGATGTCAAATTTCATCATCTACAGTTTGAGATTATAGATTTTGTGATTGGCCAGTTGCTCTTTACCATGAGATTCGAGATATTTACCTCGCCAGATGCATATGGAAGATCACAATTAGACCAATGGTAAATATCAAAAGACACACTTTATCTGATGAACTGAGTATGAAGTTCATGAGATTTTTTAAGGGAAATCCAAAATTAGTAATCACATGGGCCCACTTGAGGAATGGATTCTCGCAACTCTTAAGTTCAGGTACTCCGTTAGATTCATGGTGCATCAGGTAAAGCCATCATTTAGGTTGTTAGATGAAAACTATGGTATACCTACCTTGTCTACTATGAAGTCCAACTTGACAATTAAAGTTTGGACTAATCTTGATCATATTGAAGATGGAGAGTTATTACTAGTGCATCCATGGTTAATTAGATCAAATGATTGTGCATAAATTATGTGACAAATGTTCCCAAACTATATAAGCATTGTATTTATGATTATATTCAATTTTGATAATATTTTAAATAATGTGTGTTAGATTTATTACTCATGCATAAATGTTTAGTTAAGTGGAAATATTTTTAAATATTTATCCAACAAATGCTTGAAAAATCAATCTTTACTCAACTTTGAAACATATAATATTGAAACAAACCTAAAACATGCAATTTATTATTCCCACCTCTTATTGTTTTTGCTCAATATATTTAGTTTACACAACCATATTGATTATTTTGTACTGCTCGATGTAATCAATTTAAATTATCTTACTTAATGTTGAACATTTTATGTAAATGTACAGAAAATACAATATGGATTTGGAAAATTCAAGCTTGCAAGATAAGCGAGCCTATCGTAACCAGCAACAACGGGACCACTACCATGCATAGAAAGACATCGCCAATAGAAGAAGATGTGAAATCACACAAATCTCCCTTGCTAGTGCCTCCACATCTACACTCCCATCCTCTACTTACCCTGCCCAACTCCATCTGCCTCCAATCTTTCCTCAAACCTTTTTTGCTACAAGAAATTATTTCCATTCTATGCTAGACAGACTTGCACACATATCGAATTGTCTAGTCTGCATGGAACAATATCCAGGTATAAAGATAAAATAGTTAAATGGACTTTCTACTTGTTACAGATGTGTAGCTAAAAATAATGGTCATCGCTTCTCAACATGGAATAACATGGACCCTGGTGAGAAACCTCTATGTTTAAAAAAACTCAATCAAGTTGAAGAAATGCTAATAGCTAGGGTTAACCCTATTCTTCAAGTAACCTATGCAAAGGGAGATCAGCTAAAATATACTGGCCACACTATTTCCTTTCCTCAAGATATTTCTATGATTTCTACACACTTTCCTAGATGTATAGATGAATTAGACATCCTATTAGTTAATAGGAAGAACATCGACCAACAAGATTATAGCTTCTTCGTGAGTAGAGGGCATGTTTACAATGCAGTACATTATAAAACCATGCATGACCCATACTATCAAAATGTGTTCTTAGATGAGGTTGCATTAGCATGCATACCAATTGCTTCCACTAGCATTACCGACCTCCTACTTGTAACAACCAAAATTACTAGCCCAACAACTGCAACCTTTGCACATATAGATGCTACGACCTTCAACCCTTTTGAAGAAAATGTTCACCACTCGACTTCCTTTGTAGCTAATCTTCCACCAGCACGTACAGAAGTCGAAGAATTATGTTCAATACTACAACTAGGTCAAGGCCGACCAACCTTGTCTACAGACTGGCCACCCATTTCACCATCTCCCATCAATGAGTACACCACTGAAGGATTGTTTGTTATGGCTTTCCCAACTTTGTTTCCAAAAGGCATAGTTGCTTTCAAACAACAACGCATGCAAGAAGTTAAATTACATGAATATGCTCTCCACTTGCTTAGGTACTTTGATAATAGCTTTGGCTAACACCCTCGCTTCAGGTACTTCATACTCAATATTATTATGCATCATCATAGCCAAGCCACAACATCTATATTTTTCCATAAGAACATTGATACATGCTTGCCAACAACTATTTTCAGTCTTCGTCAATGATTAAAGGACCTTTCAGATGAAAGACTTGTTGAACAACTCACATGCTTCGGATCATCAATTCGTGGAACACACCCTTTTTTGGAACCATTGTAGAGCAGAGCTCTCTGATATGGTTATCCGAGTTGGTTACCCATCACTATTTTTCACACTCAGTGTGATTGATACAAAATGGCCAGACCTACACAAGATCATGCCATCAACCGCACCTTCAAATCTGCAAGCCTCTTATATATGGAGGGTACAAAACATTGTTCAAATTCCACACCTTACTGCCCAATATATGCACCATAGGTTCACTACATTTCGTGAAGAGGTTTTGCAAAAACTACTTGGCACAACCGATTACTGGTATAGGTATTTTTTTTCCACCCTCGTTCATTTCCAATGGATACCATTAAAATACTTTCTAAACAAAGAATCTACTAGGTATGAATGGCAACACAAAGGCTCTGCACATATTCATGGTTTCCTTTGGCTAGCAGAAGCACCTAATATTGGGAAACTACAATGGAATAACCTTCAATCGATACAAAATTCCATTAAATACATTGAAAGGCATGTCTCCACATGGAACCCCCAAGCACTACTTTCAAGGAACCAGGAAATTCATCGATCTCTTGGTGATGACCCATGTTTAATGGACAGTACAATGATCTTGCAATCCAACCCTCTCATTGACTACACTGAACTAGTCAATTCTGTTCAACATCATACTAAGTGTACCTTGCAAACATGCCTTAGGAAAAAAAAAGGCCAATTGTTACAGTGTCGATACAAAGCCCCTTGGGCCATTCAAGAACTTTCAACCCTTCAAATTGATGAAGTTGGCCAGCCAAAATTCACCGTTGCTCGCAATGATGGCCACTTAAACCTACACAACCCTTCCATCCTCTCCATTTGGAGAACTAACATCGATTACTAGCCTATTATCTCTATCCACGCAGTCCTCAAGTATATTGTAAAATATGTAGCAAAAGCTAAAAACAAGTCAGAAACATACCACGCATTGTTATCTCGTATTTTAACCAATATAAACTCTGACAAGCCCACCCCAATAGCTTTCAAAAAAATACTTGTTGATACACTGGTCGACCGTGATATTGGAGCCCAAGAAACTTGCCACCTCCTACTTAAACTTCCACCCATCCTATCAAGCCAAACTTTTGTCTCTTTAAATGTGAACCAAAAAAACTTGCAGCGGTTGTGCCTCTCATCTGAATCAACCACCACCTCCCCAAATACCATTGATGCTT
The DNA here is from genome assembly GCA_007115665.2 of Sequoiadendron giganteum. Taxonomy (NCBI): domain Eukaryota; kingdom Viridiplantae; phylum Streptophyta; class Pinopsida; order Cupressales; family Cupressaceae; genus Sequoiadendron; species Sequoiadendron giganteum. The sequence continues at coordinate 562,765,501 of CM021101.1, read as the reverse complement.
ACATGGATCGTCCAATACATTTAGAGGCTATGTCACTTCTTGAGGTCACCCAAAAGTGGACCTACAAGGCTTCTTGAAAGCACTAACAATGGAAAGAGCGGTCCACTAAAGCCATTGTTCATGTCTCCCCACACTTCACCTCCATCCCTGCAAGAGATAACAACCACTTCAAAGCATTTTGTTGGAGTGAGCTACTACTGTACAAACCGTTATGCAAAATTTGCAATGAATTCACTTTGTTAGCCACTCCTGTTATATAACAGTGGGAGAGTTTTGCATCCAATTATCATCCTACCCATGTGCTTCACACACCATCAGAGCCTTCTGAATGGAAAGTACTATCAAGCCTATACCCAAGCATTCATTTCCACTTTGATGAACTAGACATTCTTGGTCGCCGTGACATTGACTTGCACCATGATTGCGGTTCTTCCCAACTCAATCTGTACCAAAAAGACTACGCTACTACCTACATACAATCCAATCATCCAACATTTTAATTCCACCATCTTTCCACTCCCCCTACCCATTACGACCTCTTTTTTGAACAACAAAAAGCATTTAATATAGTTTTCACACATCTAAATGCAGGTACTTTCCAAACTCCTTTTTAAATGATTGTTCAAGGAACTGTCGAAATAGGTAAACCACACCAAATAAAAGCCATCTAATATGTAATGCAAAATTCATCCCAAAATGGCCCATTACCATTACTACTTCTTGCACCTACAAGTGTAGTAACATTCAACATCAAAACATCAACTATCCACTCAACCCTACATGTCCCTATCAAAGATATTGCCCCCCTACAAGGCCAAACACTAGCAAGCTTCCAAGAAAAAATGCACTACATTCGCTACATATTAATAGATGAAATGAGCTTCATTGGTCCTAAGTTACTTCAAAGAATTGACATGAGGCTAAGTGAAGCATTCCCCAGCCACAATCAATTCTCATTCAGAGGACTATCTATCATGCTCTTTGGTGACCTTGGCCAACTTCCACCAGTAAAGGACATTACTATGTATGCCTCAACCTCATACGGGGGTTCTCTATGGTGCAACTTCACCACAGTTGTAACACTAAGAAAAATATTTTTTTAGATCAATGAGGAACCAACGCAAGTTACCTTTCGTACTATCCTCTTGGATTTGCGAAATGCAAAGCCTACAATGGAAGATTGGCAAGTTCTTATGTCTTGGCAAGTTCTTATGTCACGCTCATAGTTGTAACACTAAGAAAAATATTTTTTTAGATCAATGAGGAACCAACGCAAGTTACCTTTCATACTACCCTCTTGAATTTGCGAAATGCAGAGCCTACACTGGAAGATTGGCAATTTCTTATGTCACGCTCAAGCTCTTCAATGGCCTCTATGGAGCAAGTAGAGTTCTTGTCCTCAACACACCTTTTTTCAACAAATGAAATGGTTTCACTTCATAACCATCAAATGTTATTATCTTTGGCAACACCTATTGCCTTGTCAATTGCAGAGCAACTACGGGGGTCACCATGCTCTGATCCTAATGAAGAAAAACTACAATCAAAGGTCCTTTTGTGTGTCCAACAAGATGTAATGTTATGTTCAAATTTATGGGTCAAAACAGGCCTTGTTAATGGTGCACTTGGGAAAGTCCAAGCTATAGTATACAAGGATGATGAAAATTCGCCTTCACTTCCTTTGTTTGTTGTAGCTCACTTGAAAAATTACATAAGTCCTACTTGGGATGTTAATAATCCAAAATATGTCCATATGTCCCCTGTGAGTCGTGGGCTTCATTGTCAAATCCCCCTAAAAATGGCATGGGCTTTAACAATCCACAAATCACAAGGGCTTATACTAGATAAGGCAACTATCGACATCGACAATGTAGACCGGCAAGTCCTTACATTCACATTTATTTCTAGAGTTTGTGCACTATTAGCCTTGTGCATCAAACCAACCTTCACATTCCAAAGATATGCACGAATGACACAGAGTCCATATGTAGCGCGCTGAAAGCAAGAGGAGCAATGCTTATTGTCATTGTCTGAAATAAACTCTTGAACAAACACTCATTCTGCACATATCTACAAGGTTAGTTTCTCCAAATATGTCTACTATAATCCTCTACCTACACAATGCTTTTTTACATATTTCTTTTTATGCAACTCCTTCATTGCTTACTATTATGTCTACTCAAAAAATTTCAAGCAATTAACTAACCTTATCTACACTTCCACATTGTGCATACATTTCTATTTCATAGGTGCAAGATGTATTTGGCATGTATAATGGGAATACCAAATTCAAATATAGATTACATTTCTCATAAAAAAAAATGCAACATATACTACATACTTAAATCTGTAGCTGAGGTTTTTAAAGTTGTAGCTGTAAAATTTAAATCTTGCAATGAGATTTTATTGTGAGAAACTGGAATGTTATTTAGATTTGTTCAGTTAGTATGAAGTAATATTGTATGGGATTTAATCTATCTTGTTATTGAAATAATCTCAACCTTATTACCTATGTTGAAATAGTTGTTCATTTAATTACTTATGGTATTGATGCCATAAAATACTTGTACGATTTGTTATTGGATGATGGAATATCAATAATGTGTTCTCTTTTGTAGCAAGAGGCATATGGTTGGTTATTTACAAGAACTCCTTAATTTTTTAATTCTATTGTATGTTTAGACATTCTCATTTTAGTATACTGTGTAGATTAATAACCCTTATGGTTAAGGTGTAACTAAAATGAGAAGTATTATACTTTTTTACAAAATTGGTATTTTAGCATGCCTTAATTGTTGAACACTATCATTTAGAAATAAACATTTATTATACTGATTTAAGAAACAAGTATACAACATTTTTTTAGAAAACTGGTATTTTTTCTATTCATTTTAAAAATGCTTTTTTGTACAGTCTTATAAAGTTTGGAGTAGATGTTACAATGCTTTCTTAGCATGGATAGTGTGATTGCATGGATTGTAGATTGTATTGGATTTAATCTATCTTGTTATTGAAAGAATCTAGCCACAACTGTTCATTTAATTATTGTATGATCTATTATTGGATTAATGCAATAATGAAATATAATATAATTTGCATTATCTATTATTGTATGATCTGGTATTGAATAAGATGTAATAATAAAATTTGCATACCAATGCAGCTTAGATTGAGTTTTGGATTTATGTTTTGATCAGTGTGTATGATGACGTGACACACTTTTGTATGGTCTCCTATGTCAGCCATCTTATAAACAAATCTAATATGACAGGAAAAAAATCAAAACCAAGCATACTACTTTTAATGTATATTTCAATCAATTATCTCAGCAAAAAACATTTCAGTTCAAAAATAACAGTATCAAATAACCAAAAAATATGTCATCTCATAGACTGCAATGATTGCAGGATATTGGTAGGTGTAAAGCCAAATTCCACAACCTGGGCTAGTATCCTCCCTTCTTGTGCCAAAATGGGAGCTTTGGAATAGGGTATGGACACCCATCAAAGCATGGAAGGATTACACTGTTAATGATGTAGTATTGTATGAACTATGAAGTAATATTTTGGATGCCAATAATATATTTTGGTTCCTCTTCATTGCAAGTACCATTCTTTCTTCAACTTATATAAACTATTATGTGAGAGAACATTTTAGTTGTAATTTGGGTTTGAAGATGTGAAGGCACATGTTACACCAACTATTTGAAGAAATTGAAATTGTTCTTTCTTTCTTTTTTAAATAATTTATCTATGTATGTCATGTGTTGCAAATTTAAGTTTGCATGTGGTCGATATAATAATAATAAGTGTTAAATAATCAAATGAAATAAACTTAGACAAATTTATATTTTTTCCTTAAAGAAAATAAGTATTATCTGATTGTGATATGATGTTCTATGTATAATTATTATCATGTTTAAGCTAATATTTTTAGTTGTTTTATCACACTTTACTTAAATTAAAGATAAAAACTTGTTAAAATCTTTTAATTTTGATTTAGTTTGGTTAATATTTTTAGTTGTTATATCACACTTGACATAAATCAACAGAAAAAATTATTGAAATACCTATGATAGAAAACGCCAACATAAAACATTTTTTCTCTCAAATTTCTATCTCCTTTGCTCTTTTCAAATTACAGCTCTTCGGCGTACCCAGTGTGATTGCTAGTTAATTTATTTATCTAAATCCCACTTTGCACATTCCTTTAATAATTATTTCATTTAATTAATTATTAAATTTCATGTAAATTCCTTATCTAGTTCTTATCTCTGAGATTAAATAATTTATTATTTAATTAATTCCCACTTCTTAAATTAAGTAATTATTTTAATTATTTAATTTAATTCCTCAACATTATCTTCTTCTAAAAATAAATAAAATCATTTATTTTATTAATTCAAATCTTGTACATGTAAATAATAATTAAATTTATTTAATTATTAAATACTCATGCAAGTTCTCACTTCCTGAATTATTAAATTTATTTAATTATTAAATACTCATGCAAGTTCTCACTTCCTGAATTAAATAATTATTTTTAACTAACTTATTTCTCAAATATTATCTTCTTCCAAAATAAATAAAATTATTTATTTTATTTATTTAATAAATTTAATCTTGCACATTCCTCTAACAAGTGCTTTGAAAGAGCTAGAGTCCCTGCAAGGGAGCAAAAACTATGTTTGTGATATTTGAGGTTGTTATGATAGTTGCGGTTGTAGTTGTTGATATGATGTTGAGTAGTTGTTAGGAAAGTTTGACAAAAAGCATGTTGATGTGGCGTCATATCTGACGATATAGCATTGAAATGAAAGTTTTAGGCAAGAGAATTTTGAAGTAAGTTGTTTTGGAAAAATTGTCATGATTTTAAATTTCCACGTACGATAGTTAGGAACCAAAGTTATCAATTAGAAATCATGGTGTGGAATTTATCATGATTAGTGAATTGTTATGATATGTATATTTTTGCATGTGTATTCGTATATACACATAGATATTTGTGTATCGTATGTACGTGTAATGGCATATGTATGTGTATAATTTTATATGTTTAGAGACATATGTAGGTACAAAAATATATACATGTAGATAAATATAGTTAGATACATAGCTAGATGTTTATATATTCTTAAGACATTCATATATATGCATATATACATACGTATGTATTTAGATACATATACAAACATATTTATGCATGTATAGATACACATATAAATACATAGATAGATCTTTACATGTTATAAAGAAAATACATTGGTGGATTTCAAATATTTGTTGTTGTAGATTTAGGCTATCCATATTTCATTTTGTATGGCTTGATTGATTGTTTATATTTTTTGTAAGTTTTATGTCTTAGTTATTCATGTTTAAGCATCTAGTGACAAACAATTTATGATCTTTAAACATTTTAAGATATGGCCATTATTTATTCTTTGAGGTAGTTGGAAAATTTAAAACTTTCATGGTTTTTTATTGCTATTGCAACATGTATGATATGTAAAGATGTGTAAGAGGTATCAGTTTATTATGTAGGATGTCGATTGTAGCACTTGTATTTATGTACTTGAATATATTTTGTTTTTGTATCTGGTTTTATTTTTTAATGGTTTGTTAAATTAATAATTTTAGTTCAGTATTCAAAATTTTGTGTTTGAAGACAAGTTTTTGAATGTGTGTATATATACTTGTACATATAATACATACATATATATACACGCATGCATATATATCTATAGCATATATACATCAACAAGCAAGAGACAATAGACAAATCGAGTAATAGGTAGTTGGGAATATCAATGACAAAATAAAATATTGAGAATATTTAATCAAGGAGCAAGGGAAGACACATAACCTATTATAGCATCGACATGAAAATGAGATTGTTGTAATCAGTTTGTCCATAGCATAAGCCAATGATCAGATAAAATTTTTGTTAGTATACATCTCAGCTATGCGTCTTTTTACTTGTAAAGCCTGATTGGTCATTTTGAATCTGCCTTTTAAATGTAGGTGTTGAGTAGGGAGATGTTGTGGTTAGATGTATGATTAATTTTGTAAGCTCTATGTCTTGATTAGCGATATTTAATTATGCAGTTAACAAACAATTAATGATCTTAAAACAAAGTGCGATATGTAGACGATTTATTTTACATACACATGTTTAGATGCATACGTATACATGTAAGGTTCATTTATAGACGATAGTTATATATATAATTGAAAATTACTTGTTCATATTTATTTCCTTATTTAACCATACTAAACATACTATTTATTTTGCAAACAGCTCAAAATGAAAACACTTGAAGAATCACTTTTGGGAATATATCTTAAATAAATACTTATTTCTCCTCAAATTAAACCTAAACTATTTAAATTAGTTAATAAATTCTTATAAATTGTTCTAAGTATTTTAAAATCACTCTTGTGAATATAAATTTTACTAGTAAATTGTTCTAAACATGTGAAAATTATTTTCAAATTACTAATAATAATTTCTTGAAAATAGATACTAATTTTAATATGCATTTTAAAAATAAATTAACCATTACCTATCGGTTGTGAAAGTAAGAAGTAGAAAACATTAATTAAGAATCTTTTTCAAAACAGAATAAAAGTCAATTAATTTTAGACCAAATTCCAAGATTCACAAGGGCGAGGTGAGAGCATATATAATTAAACTTAATAAACCTAATTATTATTCTACTCATATCTAAATTGATTTATTACAACAATAATAATTGGACCAATTAGTATAATGAAATAAATGCTTACATTTTTAACTATTCAATTAAAATTTGAATATGCATCAAAAAATATACAAACGTACCATAAAAATGTGATGCGCAAAAAGTGATAAATGTAAAACCTAATTAGTTACTAAGTAGTACTAATACTAGTTAGTTTGTATTATCTTAACTATTTTGGCTAACTATTGAAAATAAATAAATCTACTTTCTTTTGTTTATTTAATTTGATTTAAGTCCAATTCTTGATAACTACTATATAGTTTTGTAGTAAATCTAGATAATTTGGTTTGTTTCATTTTTCTTTACTAATTTTTTCATTAAATTATTTTATTATTCATCTTAGATGAAGGAATCACTATTAGTTTCATGGATTAAAATTCAAGGTGTTTGGGTTCTCTATTTGTATCTTGTAACTAATCAATGCTTCTTTTGAATTTTAAATTGTATGTAACATCTAATCTAATTTAAATAATTTTTTTGAGACAAATGCTAATGCTTTGGAAGGGAAAATATTTATAAAAAAAAATTGCTTTTGCAAAAAAATTTAACTTAAGTATTATATTTATGTTTGGAATGCTAATACTAAATTCGTGAATGTTGTGTTTGTAAAACAAATTAATCTAACTATTCTAAACACTTAAGATTCTCTTTTACAAATATATTAGTTTGCAAATATAATCTAACTTTTTATTAATTCTCTGACTTTTTAAAACAAAGTAAATTAAACGCACTGAACTATTCAAAAGATTTGGAAATTCAATGATGCAAATATAATTTAACTAATATCAATTTCTTTATAAAATATGCTTGAAAAGTAAATATAAATTTAGGTAATTGTAATTTTTTGTTCAAAATTTAAAGTATTTTTATAGAAGTCTTAGAAATGCCTCATTTTACACTCACACTATAGTAGACATAGATTTAATCGTTTTTAGATCTAGACACTTTCCAATTACCAAGACCTAAATTTCATTTTCATTTAATAAATTCAAGTGCAGTTGAATTGCGTGTGTGCAGGGGAAATATTAGTTCCATTATTAATCATGAAAAGTACATTATCATGTCAAATCTTTATCAAAACATAATGAAAAATGCTCAAGGAAAAAAATAAGATAAATGATAAATGGGTGTAGCAGAATGCGATGTTGTATTGCATCCCCATGAAGAGTGCATGCCAAGAGACGATTATATCAACAAACCCATCAAATATTTCTAGTGACAAAGCTCCTTATATTCATTATTATTATTAAAACAAATCAAGAGAATGAGAAAAGCAAGAGGGAAATACCACTGGCCGGAATGAAAATGAATTCAAATGAACTTTGTATGAACACAAAGTATTTGTATCAAAACCAGAATAAATATGCTCGAGTAAGTAGCGTGTATGAGAAATACGATATCTGATAGATTACAATGAATAATGTAATGTATAATTGATGGGAACCCAAATAGTTTTATGTACATAGAATCAGTCAACTTGATGTATGTGGAAATGATAATTTTATTGTGATTATAGTTGTGTGGATATTAACGAACGCCAAATGAGCCTCCTTATCAAACTTCACTAATATAGGTAATTGCATGAAGAGATTAAAAGTAGCAATTAGCTTACACAAGTAATAGTTGAAAGCATAAAACATGTAAATATCAGAAAGAGAAATTGTTTAATATAGAAGATAGTGAAAATGGAAAAATTGTTACAAATATCCTTTTGAGTGCTTCTGAGGGAGCAGCAAGGAAAAGAGCTTGATACCTAAATCCATAGATGGAGAGTTTGTTTGAGTCCATTGGATGCTTTGTTAGTTTTCAACACCAAAGAAGCAAACATTGATGAATTATGGTGTTAAGTCTGCAACTCAAGAGGAGACGGTGACTCGTAAAGGAAGTCAAAGAGGGAAAAGAAAAGAAAAAGTAGAGCACAACAGTGTAAATGATGTTAAAACTTACAAATGGTATGTTTCTTGTTTAAAACATGATATAAATTATTCATGGAAGGAGACACAAATTTCGTTTTGATCATGTTTTTTGAGCAAATGAATAAACAATGTGAAAAATGAGTATGAACAAGATATAGGAACTTACAAATGAATTATTGTTGGCTTTGAATATGATATGTATAAACCTTCTCAGTAGACATGGATTTTGTAGAGATATGAAGCTACAATCAGGTATTTCTTTCCTTTGAAGATGTAAGACGTAGATCCTGTGAACAGAGAGAGATGTTTGCCTCATCAAACAATCTGAGCAAGTGAGTAAACAACACCCAAATGAAAATGCAACAACTTTTTTCCAAGTTTCCCTGTTCTTAGAGGCAACGTAAGGAAATGAACAAACACTACAAGTGATTGAAGTTTATAGTAGAAGCCATTAATGAGAGTTGCATTACAGTCTATTGAAAATAAATATAATTGGCACACTGTATATGCATAAGCATATTATTAGAATGCTATGCATGCACAAAAAGAGCAAGTGCGAGAGGACAACCATATGAAAAAATATTAGAAGCCATGAAACATTTCCAACATTAACCAGCACATTCCATCTTGGCATAATCATTTTGTGATATATTTAATAATTATGACAACAAACCTGTGTATTGGAAATGTTTCATTAGTGTTTTCATTTTTTAGTATAGTTGTGTCCTCGCACGTACTCTAACTGGGGATACGTGGCATTCAAAGCATTAGATTTGTATTTACTATTTTTAAGTCGCTAGACTAAAATGCAGCTCTTACCTACCTTGTTTTTTTCATTTTCCCGGATTGTTTGATGAGGCAGAGGTTTGTGTCTTTTGAGAGAGTTTACATCTACGATGTTGGAAGCGAAAAAGGTGACATTTTTAAGTTCATGTATCTTTTACACTTTCATTTTGGAATTGTCTACTGAACAGGTCAGATTGTTCGATGAGAGTGAAATCAGTGCCATTTTGAGAAGGTTTATGTCTAGCATTCTGATATTGAAAAATGAAGCATTTGTAAGTTGCTATATCTTTTACAGTGCCATGTCATTTGTTTTGCATCTTTTATTTTTATGAGTTAATGCCTATTGTTTTTTATTTATGAGTAGATTTTGGGTTTTCATTACTGAGATGGAAGCAGGAAAGGTGGCATCTGCAAGTTACTCTATCTTTTATGCTTTGATTTTTTTGTTTGTCTGTTGGTTTTCTTGATCTGTTCGATGAGGGTGAAATCGATGTCATTTGAGAGGATCTATATGTATAGTTTTGGAATTGGAAAAATAGAGCCTTTGTAAGTTACTATATGTTTTGCAATGTCATTTTATAGTTTTTTGCATCTCTGTATTTTATAGTTAATTTCTACTATGTGCACTCATGCGTCGCAACTGCACTTGAATTTATTAAATGAAAATAAAAATTAGGTCAAAGCAAATGGAAAATTTCATAAGGTTGTATGTCTTTTACAGTGTCATTTTATAGTGGTTTACATATTTGCATTCTATGGTTCAATGTCTATTGTTTGTTGTTGTTTGCATTATGTGTGTAAATGTCTATTCTTCGCTATTATTTATGGGTTATTATTTGTTGTCGAGTTAAATACTTAGTTGTACTTCAATTTATTCAATGAAGATGAGAATAGTTCATAATTTAAAGATTTCCTGGTTTTGAAGTTTTAATTTTATTGACCAAAGTATTATTTTTGTTGTAGAAACGGTAGGCAGTAACTCATAAAATGCAAAAATGCAAAAAAAATAGAATGAAAATGTAAAGGATAGAGGAACTTACAAGCAACTTGTTTTTTGTTTCAACTACAACGGACATAAACCCTGGCAACAAACAAAGTCTCTACTTCCATTAAATATTGTAAGGAGACAAATAAGTAATGCAGAAAATAATAGTGTAATAGATATAGTAACTTACAAATGCTTGAACTATTGCCTTGACTATGAAAGATATAAGCTTTCTCAAGAGACACAGGTCATGTTGTCCTGTAACAGTTAAGGCAAGCGAATAAACAATTTAAACCATGCTTTTCTCTACAGGATTCAAACTTAACACAATAAGGCATTGATTATGCCTAGAGCTAATGATGTTCGTAATTAGGCAATGACGGAGACTAGTGAGTGCAAAAAACCACAAACAATAAACATTAATCCCCACTTACAACTATTTGGTTGCTAGCTACTAGTATGATATAGATAAATTGTGTTCACAAAGACAGTTTCCATTGCCATGAA